>SJYA01002689.1:1476148-1586375 GCA_006410615.1 Neotragus moschatus
AAAAAAAAAAAAAAAAACACTTTATATCTTTGGGAAAATAAACATCAGCAATAACAAGATCAGTTGAATTTTGCGGTCGAAATGATCATCAGATGCATTCCTAGACACAGAGTCTATAACTTCGTTTATGATATTGTTTCAGTGCTTAGAATAAGTGCATTTTTTGGTAGGTAGTGAAATAGGTTCAGTGAGATGTAAATTAATCTTAGCAGCTTCTGAAATAAGTTTTCTTATACAGTTGCATAAAGAGGGAAATTAAAGGTTAAAACTTGCTGATTCCACCTGCCCTCCAGTTTCACTCTGTGGTGCAGCCACATGAGGTATCAGGGGTAATAATACCTTTGGTGCACATGCAAAAGGACTCAGGGCACTGCTTCTTTGGGGATTTGAGGTGACTTTGTAGATTCACCATAACTAATACATTAATCTTTTAAAATAAAAATGTTAGTTAAGATTAAGCCTCCATACAGTAGCAAAGAAGAATTTACTTCTAAAGATAAACAGTGGCAACAAGACACTCAGATTGTCTTCTCATTAAATATTATTAAGACAGATAACCTTGTTTTTACCACAGTAAATCAATTGTTCCTTTAAAAAATTCTGCTCAAGGTGGAGAATGCACACTTGTCTACAACTCCTTCTCTGCACAGATTAAGCTCTGGAGATTATATATAAAACAAACTTAAGATCGGAAAGGTGGAGAGAAGAAAGCGGACTGACCAGAGACCTCAGGACTCAAGGAATGGTGAGTTTCCCTGAGGTTTTGTTTTTCCTCATTTATTTAAGACCTATGGCTGAGAAAGCCAACAACTCAGAAACGGTAATAGACACAGTCAAAATAAGACCCAGGAAAAGGGCAAGCTGGCAAGTCTCTCTTTCTCTCTCTATATATATATATGAAATATTGGGTCAATAACTGCTCTGTTCTAACAAACACCATGAAAGATAACTGGATGGTATCAGAGAAGGCTGAGTTGGGACCTGTGACTTTTAAGCCTGCCACACTGTTAAGCCTCCACCCCGTGGGGTCAGTGAACACCATATGGGGAGGGGTAGAACCTCCTACCCTTCCCATATATGAAATTAACTCTAAAGGTCTAGTGGGGAGCAAGGAACACTCACCTCTACCCAACCCAACAGTAAGGAAGGAGCATCTTCCCTCTCAAATGTCAACAGAAGGCAAGTGAGGAACTTGGAGTTCCTCCCCCCTGGCAGTGATGAGGGGCATGCACCATACTTCCAGCAGAATGCTGTCAGAGGAAGCCCATTAAAACAGAAGGTTTAAAAAAGACACAAACTCTCATAGCCTACCGCGAAATGCCCAAAATTCAATTAAAAAAAATCACACAAAAAATAAGGAAGAACTCAAACTGGGTGTAAAAAGGCAATATAGATATATGCCAACATCTGGATGATACAGATATTAGAAACATCTGATAAAGCTTTTAAAGCTGCTATCAGAAAAATACTCCAATGTGCAATTAATATTCTTGAGACTAATTAACAATTAGAGCTTCAGCAACAAAATAAGAAGTCACAGTATAACATAGAAGATATAAAAATGAGCCTAATGGAAATTTTTGAGCTGAAAAATATATAAAACCATAAAAACTCAACTCATGAGCTCAAAAGCAAATGATGGAGAGACAACGGGAGGTATTAGTGGACTGCAAGATAGAACCATAAAACTGCCTAATCTGAACAACAAAGAGAAAGTGGACCAGAAAAAAGAGAGAGAGAGAAAACAAAACCTCAAGGACCCGTGGGACAAAAAATAAAAGCAAATCTATGATTTGTGTTACCGGAATCCAGAGAGAAAGCAGGGGGAGAGCCTAAAAAAATACTTTAAGAAATAATGGCTGAAATCTTACTAATTTGGCAAATGACATAAACTTACAGGTTTAAGTAGCTGAGTGAATTCAAGCAAGATAAGCTCAAAGAAACTCTGATCACAACATACCGCAGTCAAATTTCTGAGAGCTAAAGACAAAAAAAAAAAAAAAAAAAAAAATCCTTACAAGAAAGAAGACAGTGAGGGAAAAAAAGATATCTTATTTACAGGAGCTAAAACAATTCAAATAACCATGTATTTCATATCTGAAATCAGAGAGGCTATGAGGAACTGGCACAACATTTTTCAAGTTCTAAAAGGAAAGAATTGCCAGCTTCAAATCCAATACCCAGTGAAATTTCTTTTAGGAATGAAGGGAAATCAAGATAGTCTCAGTTAAAAAAAACAAGCAAGAAAATATGTTGCCAGCAGACCTACCCTAAAATAATAGCTAAGGAAATTCTATAAACAGAAAGAAAATGATAAAAATAAGGAATTCTGGATCATTAGGACAGGATAAAAAACCATAGTAAACAAAAATATGGGTAAATACAGTGAGTTTTTCTGCTTTTCATTTTTCTAAACTATATTTGAGGGTTGAAGCAAATAATATAACTGTCACGTGTGGTTCTAAATTTATATAGAAGAATTATTTAAGACAACTGTTTTATAAAAGGTGAGGGTAAAGGACTTAGAGGGAGGTAACTCTTATATAATTCACTCAGATGGATAAAATGACCATAAGTGTAGATTGTGATAACTTATACATCTAAATGGTAAAAATGAACCTACCGAAAATACCAAATGCTAGGAAATATGCTGAGACCCTGGATCACTCTCATATTTTCTATGGGAGTGTAAAATGGTACAGGAAAACCATACCATTTAGTACATTTTGTAACAGTTTGAGATTTTCTTTAAAAAAACAACACAAACAAACAACAACAGCAAAAAATTCACATTCACCTGCCTCATAATCCAGCAGTTACACTCCTGGGCATTTATACCAAAGAAGTAAAAATGCATAGTCACAGAAACTTGTGCATGAATGCTTGTATTTGTATTGGCAATAGCAAAAAGCGAGATACAACCCAGATAGCCTGTAATGTGTAAATGGTTAAACAAACTGTGGTACATACATGCAAACAAATAAAAAGGAACTATTAGTAACTGTTGATACATACAACAGCCTGTATGAATCTCCAGAGAATTACAGCAAGTGGCAATAGTCAGCTTCAGAAACATACTTCAGTACATACTATGTGACTCCATTTATATAGTAGTATGAAATGACAAAATTACAGAAAGTGAGAATAGATTAGGGGTTCAGGAGGACAGAACCATGAGCTTCCCAGGTGATGCTAATGACACACCTTCACCTGCCAGTGAAGGTGAAAGAAGAGACCTGGGTTTGATCCCTGATCCAGGAAGGTCCCCTGGGGAAGGAAATGGCAACCCACTCCAATACTCTTGCCTGGAGAATCCCATGGACAAAGGAGCCTGGCGGGCTACAGTCGAGAGGGTCACAAAGAGTCCGACGTGAGGTGACTTAGCACACAGGCAGGTTATAAGGGCAGCATGTAAATATCTAGAGGGGTAACGAGAAGGATTCTTATGATGGATCAGGATTTTGTATTACAGCTGTGTAATGCCAATATTCTATTTGTTAAATTATACTACTTTTCACAAGGTGTTACCAATGGGTGAAATTGGACAAGGTGTTACCAATAGGTAAAATTATTCTTTCTGACAATTGCATGCAAATCTGAAATTATCTCAAAATAAAAGTTTAATTTTAAAAAGTTCTATGAGTTTATAATCTAACATCTCTATCATTCTATACTTAAAAAAAAATAACTGTGACAGTTGAATTTTATATAACCTTAGATGATTGTATTCAGTCACTCTAAGCCTAATTCCTTTTAGTTAAATGGACATAGTGTTACCTTCCTATTTTTTTTTTTACTAGCTATAGTCAAGGTGCACTGAAAATGGGATGATTGTGCGTCCTAACTCTTCAAGTACTATAGGAAAAGAGCTAACATTTGTTTGAGGCTAATGTATGCCAGGCTATTAAATGTGTACCTTACTTTATATTTATATGGTATTATTTTATGTGAAACTTTTAAAAGCGTGGCTCCTATCCCTTAATGGAAGACCATGTGACATCTAAAAAATGACTAAAAGGAAATTCACTTCTTTTGTCATATCTTTCTCAGACATTCAAGAGTGTCCACAAATAACCTTATCTACAAACTCGGAACAGACTCACAGATGCAGAGAACAGCTTTGTGGGTGCAGGTTGGGTAGGGGTAAGGTAAGAATGGACTGAGAGTTTGGGATTAGCAGATGCAAGGGATTCTATATAGGATGGATAAACAACAAGATCCTCCTGTACAGTTTAGGGAAATATATTCAATATCCTGTGATAAACCATAATGGAAAAGAATATGAAAAAGAATGCATATGTATGTATCACTGAATCACTCTGCTGTACAGCGGAAATTAGCAAAACAGTGTAAATCAGCTATAATTAAAAAATAAAAACTGGAAGACTGTCCAAGTCTAAAGTCCCAAGTTACTCTTATCTCTGAATATTTCAACACACTGGAACTCCTGAGACCCTCTTCCTCTCTTTCCTTAAATGTGCCAGACCAAACTTTCTATCTTGGATGCTCATTCTCCCTTCACTTGCTTGTTGGACATGGTCCAACAGGATGGGCGACCACCAACACACATTCTCCCTGCTGGGCACTTTCTTCCATTTCTGCATCTGTCTGGAGAATTATTCCATGGGGCTTGGCCCTTTTATCCTCTCAGTATTCCCCTAATTTGTGCCTCTGAACTGGAGAAAATCAGAAGAGTTTGTAGCTGACATGTTGATGGATTTTAATCTTATTTCATTTAATATTACCATTTAACAATTTCCTCAAAATGTGAGTAATCTACTGAGGACTTTGTTGTTATTTAGTCCCTAAGCTGACTCTTTTGGAACTCCATGGACTGTAGTCTGCCAGGCTACTCTGTCTGTAGCATTTCCCAGGCAAGAGTACTGGAATGAGTTGCCATGTCCTTCCCCAGGGGATCTTTCCAACCCAGGGATCAAACCTGCATCTCCTACTTTGGCAAACAGATTCTTTACCACTGAGCCACCAGGAAAGCCCACTGAGGACTTACAGCTTTGTTAATTTAGGACACTTCAGAAATATTTAATTAATAAAGGAATAAATGCCTAGTCCATCTTTTGCATGAAATTTTTGTGTTCTCGTTTCTGCCATGAGACTATCTCATTTAAAAAGAAAACATTCATTTGTTCATTTACTCATTTATTTATTCATTCATTCTATCACCTATTCAACAGTGACCTAACATCCACCAATTGCAAGGCTCTGTGCTAGACCTCAGGGATGTGATGATGTGTAAAATGTAATCTGGAAAGAAGCAAATGAAAACAGTCATAGTAAGGATAGGGTTTATGACACAACAGAGGCATGAAGGTACCATGAGAACACAGAGAAGGAAACGCTTCATGGAGAAACTGATGGACTCCCGTATCTGCCGGGACTAGACATGGAGCAAACACCTGTGTTGGGAACTGCGAAGAACTGTTCTGATGAAATTTGATTTAAAAATGTGTAAAAGTGACCATCACATTCTAGGGACTGAGAATATTATCCACAATGATGACGATACCACGTGGGCTTCACCTTCAACACAATAGCTCGCACCTGACCTGGTCTATCAGTACCTTCAATAATACCCTCCTAAGTGGACGAGTCCTAAACTAGTCTTTATCCCCCTTCAGGTCAAGTGCAGTGGCTTCCTGTCTTGTCTGCTGCCTCCACGCTTGCCCTTCACAATCTTTTCTCAGAAACCAGGGGACGAGAAAACATAAGTAAGCTCAGGCCATTTCTCACTCGGTCATGCCCCACCTTTTCTTAGCTGAGCATTAGAATATCCTAGAGAGATTTCTTAAAGTGTAAGTAGCTGGCCTTTAACCTCTGAAGTTCCGGTGATTTCAAAGGTGGTACCCAGGCTGCTGCCATCCCATCTTCTCCCTTTCTCACTTGAGATTTCAGTTGAGATGAGACTTGAGTTGATTTCACACATTCCAGTGTTATCTACACTGAAAACCCTACCCAAGCATCACTTTACCTTCTTTCACTTTACTTTTCTTCATAGTACTCACCACCATCTGCATATGTACTATTGGCTAATGTGTTTATGGTTCTTCTTCCCCCAGAGAAGATGGCCCTAGGAAGTCAGAGTTTTGCTTCTGGTTTGTTTATCACTTCACTCCCAGTGCTTATAAAAGTGCCTGGCACATAGGAAGTGTTAAATAAATAATTTTTAAAAATATATTAAATGGACAAAGGCAAGGAAGGGTTTAACACACTCAAGGGAAGTGAATTAAGAGTGGCAACATGCAACAAGAAATGGTTGGGAAAGAGGAGGTCTTGTAAAACATAAAGGACTAGGGTATTATTCCTTTAAAAGATGGGGAGTATTAACCATTTTCAACAAGACTGTCAGAACCCAATTTGTATTTTAGGAAACTCTCTTACTGCCTTTAGGAAGGAGGTGAATTTGTCCCTAAAAAGGGTTCAGACGACTAGAAAGAGGTGTTTGGAGACTCTTGTGATCACAATGAGGAAAGTCCAAAGATATGACACGTTTGAACACTGCAATATGGAAAGAAGTCGAAATTAAACCACATGTGGGTTGGTTTCGTTTAATACAGTGACAGACGTTAACTATAAAAGAGTGAATGGCCCCTTGTATTTTAACCTTTATAATTTACTGCTATTTCTTTGGACAAGCTTTTTTTTTTTTTTGTCTTTTGGGTTCTCTCACTATTGTCATTAAACAAATGCAAATTAAGACAGACTTAAAAATACAGAGTTAAGACATCTCCAGACACCAAGCAGAAATCGTTGAAGCCCACCTGGGTCCCTTTCACTTGAGTGCTCTTTCCCACACATGCCATGAGTGATCCTGTGTGTTTTCCTTCACAGCCTTGTCTCACAGGTCATTCTACCTATTTCATATCCTCCTGTGAAACAAAATGATGCATAAGGCCTGGGTCTGTTCTAAACCTCTTCTATTTTCCATTTATGCTCTGTTTTCCTATATCGATTCAAAGCTGAAAATAGAACTAAAGTATGCTCTTAGTACAACCTCTAGTGATTATTTTTATTACTCTTTTTTTTTTTCCCAACTGAATAAACTCACAATAAATAAGAAGCACTTCTTCTGGGAGAGAATCTCCAAATAGACCTCAGCCTCTTACCCTTCAATCTTTTTTAAACTTGCGAACATAGTATTAAGTAAAGTCTTTCCCCTCCTCCCATTCTTTCAACCCAGTACTACTTTGGTTAAAGAAGTAAATCTAATTAAAGGAGCATGGGAAATGGAAGCCGTTTTGTGTGTTAGGGAAGCTGGATCTGTGTAACTTTCACCAGTGATTGGGCTTACAAGATGGAAAATTCCTTAGACTGCTGGGCAAAGTACTCTTAATGCTGTTGAAACATCTGGTTTTCTTTGTGTAAAATCTTTTCCACGAGGTGGGCTAAGATTTTTATTCTAATTGAATTTGTAGTTAATTCCAGATAAAGATGAGTTTCTTTTCGCTGATACTGCTCAAATCAGGGGTCCCAGCCTGCTGACTTGAAGCCCGTTTTTACTCAAAATTAATTTTTAAAAAAAGAGTTGTTTCACGCAGTTGTTAGTATTTATAGGACAGAAAAACAATATCTAAAACCCTAGGTTCCTGATTTGGTCTTTGAGTCGTGTATGATGGACATAGAAGGGTATACTCCTGTGCCTTAAATGCAGTATGTGTGTGCTACGTCGCTTCAGTTGTGTCTGATTCTTTGTGACCCCGTGGTGGACTGTAGCCCACCAGGATCCTCTGTCCATGGGATTCTCCAGGCAAGAATACTAGAGTGTGTTTCCATCCTCTTCTCCAGGGGATCTTCCTGACCCAAGGATCGAACCAGGTCTCCCACATTGCAGGTGGATTCTTTATCAACTGAGCCACAAGGGAAACCCAAGGATACTGGAATGGGTAGCCTATCTCTTCTCCAGGAGATCTTCTTGACTCAGGAATTGAACTGGAGTCTCCTGCATTGCAGGTGGATTCTTTACCAACTGAGCTATGAAGGAAGCCCTTAGATGTAGTATTGCTAACCAGTTAAGGGCACAGAAGGATTTTGATTTGAAGACAGCTTACCACTCTCCCTGTGAATGTTTGTTCTGGTGTTAATGGATCTTAAACAATTTGTTTACAACCGTAAACCACCTACAAGAATGTAAGGAGTCAAGCTTTCCAATATGTGTTGCAATATTTGTTAAACAGATTAATACACAGAGGAACAAAAGAAAGAATACAGTATAAAGCATGTGAGTCTTCCAGGGTTTTTGCCACTTGCTTGACAGACTTCTGCTTTAACAGTGACCTTTTGGGACCTATATTTTCTACAAGTTCATATTTTAGATATTATGAAATAAGGAAGACTATTAAATTGTACTTAGTTTATCTTTCTCAACCAATCCTGTTATTTGATTGGACCTTCTTCCTCTCTCTCTCCTACCAAATTTTGGGACAGTACAACAGAAATGAAAACCAGGGCTTAGAGCCAGAAGCCAGAATAAGAAAGAGACTTAGGCCCTCCACGGCTTATCAGGTAACCTGTCTCCTTTCAGCGTCACTTAACAAAGCTGATGTCCCTTTTTTTTTTCCCAGAGGCTTTGGACTTAGAGAAGGACACCCCCTTTTCTCCCCAGCAGTAGAGAGTGATGTCGATCAAACGCCAGGAGCACAGATCTTAAAGCAATATTGGCATTTTCAAAGCTCTCATTACCGATTAACCTTTGCATTCCTTTTCCTCCTTGAGGAGTCTGAATTTCTTGTCTTTTATCAGGGCCTCTTAACATCCAGAATGTGGATCTATCTATAATTGCACTTTTTTTAATCCATTCATGATGTTTATACACACTCTTTCCAGACTTCTGCTGCTTATCTGAGCTATTGAAGGGCAGAAGGAAGATGGCTGATTCATTCCTAAAATTCAGTAGGCAGTCCATACATGATTTTTTAACTAATGAACTCAAACAGTCATAGAAGATTTCACTGGGAAAAAATACATTCCTCTTATTCTGCCAAGGTTGCAAGTCATCATATGCAATGATAAGAAGTGTTGGCTGTGCTAGACCAAATTAAATACAGTAAGAAAAGAAAGTGCTGTCTCAGAAAAAGAGAAGGTTGATTCCAGTTTTCTCTAATATGAATGAAATGCATAAAAAATCACAATGCAATGAAAAATCACAGAAGCAAATTTTTGAGTGCATCTCCAGTTATACTGGAAATATTGCTGTGGTTTAGTTGCTAAAGTCTCTTTTGAGACCCTGTGGACTGTAGGCTGCCAGCTCCTCTGTCCATGGGATTTCCCAAGCAAGGTTGGCTTGGGTTGCCATTTTCTTCTCCAAGGAATCCTCCCGACCCAAGAGCTGAACCTGTATATCTCCTGCATTGGCAGGCAGATTCTTTTCCACTGAACCACCTTGGAAGAACCTGAAGTGTTAACTTCATGCAGATCAATTACAGGGACAAAGGATATTTGGTTATCTTCTTGTTATCATTGAGTTTTCCATATTCTCATTAACATTGCCCATTGTAACTAAGTACAATAAAAGTAAGATGGAAGTAATAACCTCTTTTTGTCTTGTTATATATATATATATATATCAATATTACATATATAAATATTAGATATGTATGCATAAATATCTATATAACCTTCAGAATTCTTGCCTGGAAAGCCCCATGGATAGAGGAGTCTGGTGGGCTACCTTCCATGGAGTCACACAGATTTGGAAACAAATGAGGGCCTGAGCACAAGGAGAATTATAGACCTCAATTCTTGATCTTGTATATATGCACTCTCTGCTACATATGGATGTACACTTCCATTCTCTGGATTTTGTGTTTCATAGTGTAACTTTCTCTGGATAATGTGGATGCAGAAGATATGATGTTAGAGGGACTTAAAGTGCGATTTTTGTGGCTGGTTATATTTGCTTGTATTTACGCCATTCTTTTTTTTTTTTTTAATTGGAGGATAATNCTACATATGGATGTACACTTCCATTCTCTGGATTTTGTGTTTCACAGTGTAACTTTCTCTGGATAATGTGGATGCAGAAGATATGATGTTAGAGGGACTTAAAGTGCGATTTTTGTGGCTGGTTATATTTGCTTGTATTTACGCCATTCTTTTTTTTTTTTTTAATTGGAGGATAATTGTTTCACAATTTTGTGTTAGTTTCTGCTGTACAACAACATGAATCAACTATAAATATATATATATATATTTCCTTCCACTTGAGCCTCCCTCCTATAGCCCCCACCCCACCCCTCTAAGTCATCACAATGCACTAAGCTGGGCTCCCTATGCTGCACAGCAACTTCCCACTAGCTGTCTGTTTTGCATAAGGTAGTGTGCATATGTCAAAGCTGCTCTCTCAATGTGCCCCACCTTCTCCTCCCTCCACATCCACAAGTTCTTATTCCATTCTTAAAAGAGGCACAAGGCCGCCCACCCCTCCTGCTGTTCCAGGAGGAGGGTGAGTGGCAGGTGGAATGGAGCCACCCCCGACTACATCATGAAGCTGAAGCATCCTAGCTGAGTTAGAAACTCACTAACACAAAGGCAATGCTTATTGCTATGTTCCACTGAAAATTTGACATTATTTGTTATGCAGCAGTGTTTAGCTACTACAAATATTTAATGTGGGTCTTTTACTGGGAATATACAACAGTGAATAAAAAGACAGCAGCACTATTTATACTGGATTGAGGGGAAAATGTACAATATAAAAATATTATTAGGTACTGATTTGATTTGGGGCTTCCCTGGTGGCTCAGTTGGTAAAAGAATCTGTCTTCAATGCAGGAGACCTGGGTTCAACCCCTGGGTTGGGAAGATCCCCAGGAGAAGGGCATGAAAACCTACTCCAGTATTCTTTCCTGAAGAATCCCCAGGGACAGAGGAGCCTGGCAGGCTGCATTCCGTGGGGTCGCAAAGAGTTGAAGACCGCTGAGCAACTAAGCACAGCACAGTGATTTGATCTGAAGAAAAAGTGAATCAGCAAAAAATATAAAGTAGCGTGTAAGGGGTATCTTTGATAGATAATGAAATTGAATTTTTTCATTCTGTTCTCTGAAATTTGTCTCTTAATGTGACTTGCATTTTTTCCTGCAGCATGTTCATCTTTTTCTAATTTGTATTTATTTTCATGTTACTTGTTTATATATTACATGTTTACATATGCTGCCTTTTATAATGTTATAAATATTTCTCTCAATTTATGTAAAATTTTATTTTAAATATAAATTAATTTAATAGTTTTTATTGTATGCTTTACTGCATGTTTAAAAAATTTGTACATTTCAATTAGCCATAATTGTTAGTGATTTAATTTTGTATATGCTGTGAATTAGGAACCCAACTCTACTCCTACCTCTGACAAAGATCTTCATCTCCAGTACTTAATAATCCAACTTCTCCTAGTTGATGTGACATGTCATCATTGCTATGTAACAGGAGTTGAGTGACATATTTTTTTGAATAGTATTTACCTAATAATAGTCTCTTTCATTATATTAAATGATATTAAAATATGCATGAAATTACTTTTGATGAAAAAGGCAGTAACATATACAACATAATATGCCCCTAATTCTACGAAACAAATACACACCCACAAATATATGCAAGGAAGATTAGAAAGAAATCTAAGATATTGAAAGTAAAAGTGCCAGTCACTCAGTCATGTCTGACTCCTTGTGACCTCATGGACTATAAGCCACCAGGCTCTGCTCTTCATGGAATTCTCCAGACAAGAATACTGGAATGAGTAGTCATTCCTTTCTCCAGGGGATCTTCCCAACCCAGGGATTGAACCCAGGTCTCCTTAATGGTACCTAATTTTGAGTGAATGGAAGGAGATAATTTTTATTCCTTCTTCACTGTTTTCTGTTCTTTCTAAATGATTTACTGTAAATATAAAATATTAAAAATGCATACAAATAAATAATTTTAAAAGAAAAAACTAAGACCTCAATAACTTGAAAAGTTCTATTAACTAGAAGTCCAAGTTTATTTTATTTGTATTTCAGATAAAATAGCAAATTATTTCTTGATTTTTAA
Organism: Neotragus moschatus; assembly: GCA_006410615.1. NCBI lineage: Eukaryota > Metazoa > Chordata > Mammalia > Artiodactyla > Bovidae > Neotragus > Neotragus moschatus. The sequence continues at coordinate 1,488,191 of SJYA01002689.1, forward strand.
TAATTAATCCAAAGGGATGACATTCAGCTTGCATGTAGCCCAAAAAAAAAAAAATCACTAATTTAAATTATCTTTCTCTTCTTGAAAGTCATTTCCCAACCCATCGTACTGCCAATCTTAGGAGTAAGATCTATTGTGTTTTTCAGGTTGGTTAGGGAATTCCTAATGTCACAGAAAGGAGGCAGGACTTAAAGCAGCCACCTAGTAGTGCCTCCCTTTGCTTAGAGAAATAAATTTATACAAATATCCCTGTTACCCATCAAAGAGGCTTTCTGTAGACACAGAGAGATTCTATACTTGGAGAGAAAAGGATCCATCCAGTGTCATAGGTGAATAATTCTATAAATCACCAAGATAAGGCATGTGGTACAGCAACTCAATGGCTGAACTCTTGAGGGAAAACCCAAGTCTGAGAAAAGATATTTACAAAGTGGGTGAAAAACTCCTGGCCTCCTTACTCCATCCCAGGGAGACCTCTGAACATATTCAAGGTACAAGGTAATAAGGAAAAGGAATTAACTTCGACCTCCCCTGCCTCATGTCAAGGTTAACTCTACTTTAAACGAGTCTTAATTATGCCAGTGAAGCTTAGACTTAAAGAGAAAGAACATGTTCCCTGAAACTGGAACTTTTACTGTGAGGATGAAGAAAGATTTAAAGTGAGTTTCCTTTAAATGTAGTGAGCCTAATTTTGAGACTATAGTATCAATGAGGCAATAAGCCCTATATTTCTCATGAGTGGTTGGCTTGTTTTCACTTCCTGTCTGTGAAATTACTCACCCTAGGGAAAACTCTCATCTTCTAGAAAGTATTTAGCCTCTCATTGTCTGAACTTGGTGTATTCAATCCCTGTACTAAGTCTTTTATTCACATGTATGAGTCTGAGTGAACTCCGGGAGTTGGTGATGGACAGGGAGGCCTGGCGTGCTGCGATTCATGGGGTCGCAAAGAGTCGGACACGACTGAGCAACTGAACTGAACTGACTCTTTTTGTTGAGGATATAAGACTTAACAATGTCATAAACACTTGTTTTTTCCATGGTTGGAAGTCACCCATTTTTTGATAGCCTACTGTGTGCCAGGAGATGAGCTAAAACTATGAAACTTATAGGCTTTTATTGAAATATAATTGACACACAGCATTATGTTAGTTTCAGGTGTACAGCATTATGATTTCATATATGTGTATATTACAAAATTATTAGCACAATATGTCTTGTTAACATCCATCATCACACATGGTTATATTTTTAAGAATATTTGAAGCATCATTGTACGACAAATTAAGTCATTTTTTTCAGATGAATCTGAGATATAAAAAAAGTAAACTACGTGTCCAAGGTCACATTACTTTTAAATGACTGGAGCTCAAATCCACACCTTTTTGACACCAATGCTGGACATACATTATCTCCTGCAAGGGAAACCTTAGTTCATTGCTGTATTGCATTACTTTTATGGAGATGCACACACTGACAATAACTTATTTGCCAAATTTGATTGAAGTCTTAGTTTTCATATATGGACAGAGCATCTCCCATGTATGCAGGTTAGACTGATGTCTTTCTAAATCATTTATTGTATGGGTTACCAAACTAACAGTATCTTCTTACTAAGCTACCATTTTGTGTTTTATCTGTCTTTACATTTTCAAAGCAATTTGGGGTTAGCAACAAAACAGAGAAGAGAGTAAAGAGATTTCCCATATACTCCCTGCTCTCACACAGGAACAGCCTCTCCCATTTTCATTCTCAGTGGGTGGAGATGGACAGAATTTGAAGGAGCAGGCTAGCTGTCCACAAATGTGGTCATCTTCACACTGCAGTGGAAAGCCTTCACACTGCAGAAGGAGGAGAAAGTTGTAAGGGAAGCTAAGCCAGCCAGAGACCAGCAGGGCTAGATTTCCTTCTCCCTCAAGTTTTTAAGATTTTAAAATAATGCTGCTGCTGCTAAGTCGCCTCAGTCGTGTCCGACTCTGTGCGACCCCATAGACGGCAGCCCACCAGGCTCCCCATTCCCTGAGATTCTTCAGGCAAGAACACTGGAGTGGTTGCCATTTCCTTCTCCAATGCATGAAAATGAAAAGTGAAAGTNATGCTCTTCTCTCAAATCATCCCACCCTCGCCTTCTCTCACAGAGTCCAAAAGTCTGTTCTTTATATCTATGTCTCTTTTGCTATCTTGCATATTACCAGAGTTTTCAAATAGAGTCAACTGACCTTATATCGAAGACTACTTTCATTGTGAATATTAATAACCTAGTTCTCCACTCTGTGCCTTAAATTAATGGACTGCATTGATTGACAGCTTTTCAAAAAGTGTCATCTGAATGCCCTTAGGAGCCATTAAATTACAAATATCTATGTGCCCAAACTGACTTGAACTTCAGTGAAGTATCTTCCGTTAGTGTAATCAGGCAAAATCATGTTATGTTGTGACCAGATGCTCCAATTGCTTCGGTTGGAGGTGTGAGTGTAGCAGAGTGAATGTGGGCCTTTGAGTCACAAGGCCTGAAATGCAAATTTACCTATAATATGTGAAATTTGGGCAACTTACTCTTAAGAGAAGAGGGCATGACAAGCCATTCCAGTATTCTTGCCCAGAGAATCCCCATGGACAGAGAAGCCTGGCAGGCTACAGTTCATGGGGTCACAGAGAGTCAGGCATGACTGAGCAACTAAGCACAACACAGCACAGTGACTCTTAAGAACCTCAATTCAGATGTAAAGTGAGAATTCAAAGATACACCCAAACAAAACTGCTGACCATAGGTAAATGCACTAATAAAACCAATGTTCCGATTTGGGCTGAGAATCTTCTCTTCTCTGATGCCAGAACGAACTGCTATTCAGCATCAACGTGGCTCCCCATCCTATCGTCCTCTCTGTTGCGTTCTGCTGTCCTCTTTGTTCACCTTGCCTTTCATTTATCTTTTCTCCTTCTCTGTTGATGTTTGCTTCTTTTCATTCCCCCAGAGTCTCTCTCTTTTTTTTGCAGAAAGTCGTAGCCAATTAGAATGTCCTGCTCCTTCTGATCACTGAACTGATTAATTGTGCTCTGGACTCCATCAGTCCTTTTTAAGTTTGTAGCCTCACTGACTCCTCAAAAGATTTTGACTACTGGGAATGCTTTTGCTATGCCCCCACTCAAAATCCTCACTGTGCCCAAACATGTGTACCTGCTCTAAGATGATGTCTTTTCCAGATGTCTGTGCATACTAGATAAGAGTTCTGTCTGTATTTAGGAGATCCTATGAGAAGGACGGCTAAGGGGCAGAGGTAGTAGATAAGACGCCTGTTTCTTTCCTTTCTCCTCTATTTTCTCCTGACTTTTAAAACCCATCCTGGAATGCCAGGATTAGAACTCCAGAAACTCCAAAGTCTCCCTCAAAATGTCCTGCTTCACATCCTTTTGCACATAAGTTGAACAAAATTTTCCTTATCACTAAATTATACTCTTTTAAATCATAGGATGCTCAATAATAACAAGAGCGTTTTCTGTTCTCATGTCACGTTTTAATTTTCTCACCATTTCTTCTTTTGCCTGTATCCTTATCCTGTCAGGAGGCTGGAATTGTATTTATAAATTGTACAAGCTTTTCAATAAATAAAGCTGAGAACTTTGATCAATTTTTAAGATTACTTATCTTCATATTACCAGAGGTATTTAAATTTGGGGTTTCTGAGAATACTAGTACATCAGTGTGTGTTAGTAAGAGTTACTTAGAAAGAAACACATCATGAAAGATAAGCCTGGAAATAATTAGATAAACAAAGTTAGATGGATTTGGGGGCAAAATGCATTTTCCAAATGGCTAGTCCACAAATCTTCTTTCTGGTGGAATATATTGTGAGGCTGATACTGAAGGTAAACACTTCAGAGAAATACTGGTTATATAACTGAGCTTTCAGATTTGAGCATTATCATCTGAAATATTACTTTCCTCATGGTCCAGGCAGTAAAGAATCCTCCTGCAGTGCAGGAGACCTGGCTTCGATTCCTGGGTTGGGAAGATCCCCTGGAGGAGGAAATGGCAACCCTCTCCAGTATAGTTTCCTGGAGAATCCCATGGACAGAGCCTGGAGGCTACATTTCTTGGTGTTGCAAAGCATCAGACACGACTGAGTGAATAATACACACATCTGAAATATTGGCATAGTACTAGAGATAATTAAATAGTAGAACATATTTAGGTAAACAAATTATAAGAAGTCAATTTAAGCATTTTGATTAGATTCAAGTTAGATTGGGAAGTAACTTCCCTCTGTCAAAGTTAATAATATCAACAAACACAGACACATTCCTGAACAATACAGGTGTCAACTGCCTGCAAGTTTTGAGAAAAAAAAAAGTGACTTTGAACTAAGTTTTTAAAAGTGTGGTAAAGGATGAATTCAACACTTATTTCTATGGGGACATGATTTTCAGTTCGTCCTCTCATGTAGCCAATACACCCAAATCAATTCAGATAATCTGGATTTCAAATACAATTCAAGAGGGACAAATCTGGAAGTTTTATTTTTCATTTTTATTTTGTTGATCTAGAAATTGTCATACTGAAAGAAGTAATTCAGGCAGCGAAAAAGAAATATCATATGACATCACTTTTATGTGAAATCTAAAAAGAAATGATACAAATGAACTTACAAAACAGAAAGAGACTCACAGTCGTAGGGAACAAATCTATGGTTGCCAGGGAGAAGGAAGAGCAGAAAGGAATAGCTAGGTGGTTTAGGATGGACATGTACACAGTTATATTTAAGATGGATAACCAGCAAGGACCTACTGTATAGAACAAGGAACTCTGCTCAATGTTATGTGCCAGCCTGGATGAGAGGGAATTTGGGGGAGAATGGATCCAAGTACATGTATGGCTGAATCTCTTCAGTGTTCACCTGAAACTATCACAACACTGTTGACCGACTATAAGCCAATACAAAATTTAAGGTTTTTTTTAAAAAATAAACAAATGTGTTATGCCATTCATCTATTATTACATCTGCTGCAAACTTCAAAAAATTCAGTAACAAACTCTTTGTGATAGCTTTACAATTTTCATCTAAAATCCTAATATGTACGTTCAGTTCAGTGTGTCTATGTCTTTAACTCTGCTTGGAAGCAAGACCAAGGTAAGTCAGCTCTTTTTCTACTTTAAGTTAATCCAAAGATATGAACCAGTAGTTTATAGTGACGCTGTAGAGTATGTACTTGATCTTATCTAAACATTTCAAATTCCACAGCATTGGAAATCTTCTCAATCAGATCAAAGAAACTAAAAATAAAATAAAATAAAAAATGTTTGAAAGAAAATCAAAAGAAAAAAAAAAGAAAGAAAGGATGCACTCCAGCAGGTGAATAGATAAGCAAATGACAGTGCCTCACACATCATGGAGTTCAACGCAGCCAGGATGGGGCATGAACTACTAACACACAGGAAACCCGCACAAATCTCATGGACATCATGGCAAGAGGAAAGAAGGAAAGACAGTGAAGCAGCTCAGTCGTTTCCAACTCTTTGTGGCCCCGTAGACTGTAGCCTACCAGGCTCCTCCCTCCATGGGATTCTCCAGGAAAGAGTACTGGAGTGGGAGGAAGGGGCAGCACAGAAGAATCACAGGGCATGTTCCAGACAGATTTTAGGTGGAAATCAGACAAGGTAGCCGTTGGGGTTAGAGGGAGNTTCCAACTCTTTGTGGCCCCGTAGACTGTAGCCTACCAGGCTCCTCCCTCCATGGGATTCTCCAGGAAAGAGTACTGGAGTGGGAGGAAGGGGCAGCACAGAAGAATCACAGGGCATGTTCCAGACAGATTTTAGGTGGAAATCAGACAAGGTAGCCGTTGGGGTTAGAGGGAGGCAAAGACTGGAGAGGCACATTCTGGGGAACAAAATGTTTCCATATACTGTTAGGGGTGTGGGCCACTTGGGCACACCCATTTGTCAACAATATGCAGCCAAGATTTGTGCATTTCAACTTATGTAAAATTTTCCTGGAAAGCTAATGTCTGAGGAGCTGGGAGAGTGCAAATGTCAGAAAGAAAGCGGATGCTGACCATGGCTGTGCTGGGTGAGCCCATGGAGGCACTCATCTCACTGTTCTGCTGACTTTATGTATGTTCAACGTTTTTCATCACAAAAACATAAAAAAAAAAGAAAAATCAACATTATGTTTGGAAATCATGATATCTTATATGATATCAAAAATAGANATGTCTGAGGAGCTGGGAGAGTGCAAATGTCAGAAAGAAAGCGGATGCTGACCATGGCTGTGCTGGGTGAGCCCATGGAGGCACTCATCTCACTGTTCTGCTGACTTTATGTATGTTCAACGTTTTTCATCACAAAAACATAAAAAAAAAAGAAAAATCAACATTATGTTTGGAAATCATGATATCTTATATGATATCAAAAATAGATATCAAAACTACTCCTTTTTACCTAAAGAGACAGACTGTTGGAATGAACAATATATTGATCTTTCTAAAACTCTGTGATTGAATATTCTAAACTGTTGCAGACACCATTTGTTTCCACCTGCCCATCTAGTTCATACTCAACTAGTAGCACCACCTTGACTTTTCTTTGACGAAAAGGTAAGCCATGTTGCATACTGTCCAAGAGAAGGGAAAAATCGGTGGCTGTTCTTCCTGCCCAAGGAGTGAGCAGTGGCTACACTAAGAGGATTCTCTGCCCTAGAAATTTGAATTTTAACATAGAGACTGTGTATAGAAAAAGAGCTGATTCTTCTGTAGGAAGCACCCAAAAGAAACTACTTTTCAGTTCTCAGGCCATTGACTGACACATCATGCATGTCCTTTCCTAACTTGCTTTGATGGTATTTCAAAAATTTACTTATAGAATCTATTGGGTTTTCCATATGCCCCAGTTCTGTCATCTTAAATGAATCATGACTGCATTGACCAATCAAATCAACATCCCCTTCCTGGCTCTATTTCAGCACTGTGCCCACTTATGTTCTATAAATACAACCTGGACATCGCCTACCCTGATATTCACTAAACACCTCAATGAGTACTAAGTTGATGAAATCGTGCCATTTTCATGTTACTTCTGGACATTAAAAACAATGTTTTAACTGAGATTTTTGTCTGATATAATCAGTAACATGCCAATAGAACTCTCCCACCCCTAGAACAACTTGCTATATAATCATCAGAGTGTATGGGGTGCGAAGGCAAGTTATGGAGAAGAGAGTCAGCCATACGTTGCATGGATACTGGCAGTATTATTCACATGTAGTAATGACAGGGGTTAGAGGAAGACCAGCTTAAATCCAGCGAATGCACACTCTTACTCCTATGCCCAGAAATTAAAAAAAAATAAATTAAATTTTAAAAGAGAGTCAGTCTATTGATCCAGGGGTTGGCAAACTGTGGCCCGCAAGCCAAATCTGACCATACCTGTTCATTTATGGATTATCTACGGTAACTCTGGGCTTCCGAAGTGGTGTTATTGGTAAAGAATTTACCTGCTAATGCAGGAGGATACAAGAAACTCAGGTTCAATTCCTGAGTTGGGAAGATCCCCTGGAGAAAGAAATATCAACCCTTTCCAGTGTTCTTGCCTGGAGAATTCCAAGGACAGGGAAGCCTGGCAGGTTACAGTCCGTAGGGTTGCAAAGCGTTGGACATGACTGAAGCGACTTAATGTGCACACGGCAACTTTTGCTTCCCAATGACTGTGACAGACACCATATGACTGACCATGTCAAAGATATTTACTGTCTGGTATTATTTTGCTTATATGTGGAACCTTAAAAACAAAACAAACACAAGAAAACAGAAACAGACTCACAGAGAACGAAGAGGTGGTTGCCAGTGGAGAGGGATCAAAAGAGATGAGTGAAACAGATGAGGGAGATTAAGAGGCACAGACTTCTAGTTAAAAAATAAATAAGTTGGAGGTATGTGATGTACAGCAAGAGTCCCCAGCCCCAGGGCCACAGACCAGCAGAGGTCCTGCTGAGAGTCTGGCTGCACAGCAGGAGGTGAGTGGCAGGCAAAACTGAAACCATCCCCCTCCACGCCTACCCGCCTCCTCCAACCTGGTCTGTGAAAAAATCGTCTCCACCAGACCAGCCCCTGGTGCCAAGATGGTGGGGAACCACTGCTATACAGCACAGGGAATACAGTCAATAATATCGTAATAGTGACTTTGTGTGGTGACAGATGGTAATTAGACGTAACCATTTTGAAGCAACAGTTAGAACTGGACATGGAACAACAGACTGGCTCCAAATAGGAAAAGGAGTATGTCAAGGCTGTATATTGTCGCCCTGTTTATTTAACTTCTATGCAGAGTACATCATGAGAAATGCTAGACTGGAAGAANAGGAATGATGCTGAAGCTGAAGCTCCGGTACGTTGGCCACCTCATGCGAAGAGTTGACTCATTGGAAAAGACTTTGATGCTGGGAGGGATTGGGGCAGGAGGAGAAGGGGACGACAGAGGATGAGATGGCTGGATGGCATCACTGACTTGATGGGCGTGAGTCTAAGTGAACTCTGGGAGTTGTTGATGGACAAGGATGCCTGGCATGCTGTGATTCATAGGTTCCCAAAGAGTCGGACATGACTGAGCGACTGAACTGAACTGAACTGATTTTGTAATCATCATTTTGTAATGTGTAAGTACATTGAATCACTCTTTTGTACACATAAAACTAATGTAATATTGTAAGACAATTATAATTCAATGAATAACTAAGTTATTCAATAGTATTTTTAATAAGTCCTCTACATATGAATGAGTTCTGTTCTGAGAGCACATTCATATATCTGGTTTGTTCTTTAAGTCCAAGAAGTTAACCTAGGTACCCACCTAACACAATCAGCTATATGGTACTGTACTATAATAGATTTTTAATATATTTCCAATACATACAAAATAAATAAACATAGAAAACAAAGAAAATAGTTTTAATCTTACAGTATAACTCCTTGAGCTTCTCAGGTGGCACAGTAGCAAAGAATCTGCCTGTCACAAGAGACATGGGTTTGATCCCTGGGTCAGGAAGATCCCCTGGAGAAGGTAATGGCAATGCACTCGAGTGTTCTTGCCTGGGAAATCCCATGGACAGAGGAGCCTGGCAGGCTACAGCCCACAGGGTCACAAAAAGTTGGACATGACCGAGCATACACACACCACAGTACACAAACTACACACACACACACACACACACACACACACACTNCTGGGAGAAGGTAATGGCAATGCACTCGAGTGTTCTTGCCTGGGAAATCCCATGGACAGAGGAGCCTGGCAGGCTACAGCCCACGGGGTCACAAAAAGTTGGACATGACCGAGCATACACACACCACAGTACACAAACTACACACACACACACACACACACACACACACACTACAGGAGTATGAGCTACATCTCAGGAGAAGAGTTCTATTCCTGGGTTGGAAAGATCCCCTGGAGGAGGAAATGGCAACCCACTCCAGTATTCTTGCCCGTAGAATCCCGTGGACAGAGGAGCCTGGAGGGCTACAGTCCATGGGGTCGTGAAGAGTCAGACACGACCGAGCAACTGACACAACTGAGCGACTGAGCGTGCACCAGCTACATCACGGCTATTTTTACACTTGCTTCCAGATATACTGGGCCTGAAAGAAAGATACGGTAAGACGGTATGTATACAGTGTTGTAGAGTACACAGAAGCACAACCACTTGTACAAAATGCACACTTGTGACAATATATGCCATGCATGTGAACTAACTTACGTGATTGGAAATGCAAACTCACATTCACATCTTTGAAATTCACAACTTGTAGGGAACTTACTGTTTATTATCTGATATTTTTTTATCAAACTTTTTTTTCCGAACCTGAAGTTAACTACATTGTATACATTGAGGCAGTAGTTCTGATAAGTTTTGGAATAATGTTGTTTNCACATTCACATCTTTGAAATTCACAACTTGTAGGGAACTTACTGTTTATTATCTGATATTTTTTTATCAAACTTTTTTTTCCGAACCTGAAGTTAACTACATTGTATACATTGAGGCAGTAGTTCTGATAAGTTTTGGAATAATGTTGTTTAATATGGATCCCTATTTTGAGATTTCCAAAAGAATAGCCTTTGGAAAATCTGGATATAGAATATTCATTTCTACCATCTATAAGGCTGCTATATACAAGCAGTCATTTAACTTCTCTGAGTCACAATTTCCTTACAGTAAACCTAGGAGAGTAGCAGCATCTAATTCTCAGACTTACAGTCAGGGCTATAAGTATGCCCTAGTCTATTTGAATATAATCTATGAAATTTGAGCTGTCTTAATTTTAATAATGAAAACTCAAGGGTAATCTCACAATCCCCCAAATACATTCTCTCTTTCTTGAGACAATCACTTCTATCCATTTTTGCTAAAATCCTAGATGTTGTTATCTCCAAATTTAAATAGTATGCTATTTCTATTTCTTCATCTAGCAACTTGAAATTTATCTATTGAATTTCTGTTATGATAGATAAGAAAGTGTTTCCCACTTTCAGTTTATCTTTCTGTAATTCTATTTAACACAATTAAACCTTTACATCTTGTTCTACCTGCTCCTTCTTTCTTCTTTTCACCTATCAACTCAGTCAGATCACTATTATTTTAAATTTATTAATATTAATAATGTCATGTTATAAAAATCATTACAGATTCTTATTTTTTTCAAATGAAAAGTTTTTTTCATAGGGAATGGACTAATTCAAATATATACATTTATATGTCATAAAATAGTCACTGACTTAGATTTAATTTAGTAAATTAGTAATGTGTGCTCAGTTACTCAGTCATGTCTGACTCTTGTGACGCCTCGGACTATAGTCTTTCTCCTCTGTCAATGGGATTTCCCAGGCAAGAATCCTGGAGTGGGTTGCCATTTCCTTCTCCAGGGGATCTTTCTGACCCAGGGATCAATCCTGTCTCTTACGTCCCCTGCCTTGACAAGCTGATTCTTTACCACTAGTGCTACCTGGGAAACTCAAATTAGTAAAAGAAAAGTATATAAANATATATATTATACTTCAATTAAAAAGTCTATATAAAACAAATGCTTCTTGGAATGGAGGCCCAGAGTAAAATTTTAGCTGCATTTTCTAAGTGACAGAGAAAGAACTTGGAAACTGTAGATTCTGAATGAAAGCAAAAGACACCAATTTTGAAAAACTTAAGTCAATCAGATATCTATTGAAATTGTATAGGCAGCCTTATACGATGGGAGGGAAAACCTAAGGACGGTGGCTGCAAAGGAAGAGACTCAAGCACCATTAGTGGGCCCTAGTGTCAGAAACTCAACAGACTTATTCACACATCACTGTTGGAATAAACAACCTCAAACATCTTCAGTCATTGTGACCTTCTATTTACAGTTTAAAAGCTGAGAGAGTGCCAATTTAGCCTGAGCTGTACGTGCATATCCAGTATAGGGGGCAGGGTGGCTGATTAACCTACTCTCATCAGACTCCATCTAAAGTGGGTGAACTAATTTCCAGAAGACACATTTTGGTGCATGTTTTCAAAATATGATTGGGTTGATGCTGATGAGGCAAAGACAGTGATGTGGAGGAATCAGTCAAAAGACAGATTCACTGAAGCTACCTTCCAACCCCCTATTTCTTCTCTCTCTCATTGCTCCAGTAACTATTCCATGCTTACTCCACTCACTGAGTCAGTTCTGTGATAATATGTGTGTGTGTGTGTGTGTGTGTGTGTGTGTGTGTGTGTGTGTGTTGTAATGGTAAAGTAGGAGTGGTCTCAGGCCAGCATTTATACAAATCAGTATAAGGATGGCATTGCTGCTCCTTATGTGATTCACTCTGGGATATTTTAATACTTACAAATGCAATTCTGGAAAAAAAGCTTAGAAGACAAAAAAAAAAAAAAAAGCTCCAAGTAAACATGATGCATACTAAAGATAATAGGAATTCTTCATTGTGTCTATGATTGGTTCGAAAGTCAAGTGCTAGATCTGGTGTGAAGTTAGTTCAGTTCCTCTAGTGGAAGTAGGTTGCTGCTGCAGTCACGTTGAGTTTCTTGAAACTTTTGGGTAATAATGGAATCCAGTTGCTAATCTATACTGTTAGTCATTATAGGAGTTATTAGTTTGTAGTAATGGTCAACTGCCAATTTTCCCATCCCTTAGGAAACTCAGAAGACTGTTTTGGATCCATCTGGGTAGAAAGCACAGCATAGGCATAAGATCATTATCTGTGACACATTCACGTCATGTTTCTTCCACATTTTGTTAGTTTCAATGAACCAGGGACTGCTAATGAATGATTTCCATTGGATAATTTTGTTTTTTCTGTTTTAAGTTTCAAGTTGCCTGTCTGGATTTCATTAGCAGTGCAATGATTTACCCAAGAGGGGTTTGTTTCTTAACTTGATTGGGAAAGTTTACATTGAGAAGGTGACTGTTTTGGTGGGAAAGGAGGTTTTTTTAAATGTCATAATGATTGGACATGTGTGTGGAAGAAGCTTGAGGAATGCAATCTGCATTTGCAGCTGACTCTATCTTCCTCAAACTATGTATAGTCTGTGTAAAAAACTGCCAGCGTATTTGCCAGTTAGGCATCAAAGCCGTCAGCATTTTATTACTCAGGGTAAATTACTACCGTGAATGCAATAATACTGGAGTAATATATTAGACGTGTCTGAAAACGTAGTAAAAGAGAGGGAAAACTGCTTTTGAAACTGATTTTATTTATCTTTTTGTTTCTATATCATTGCTTAATTTGGTACTTCAGAACTCTATGACTTGGTTCATTTTGCCATGTTCTTTTTCTTCTTTGCTTTATGGTAGTGATTTTATAGGTATAACTAGAGAACAGAACCAAGTTATTTCGTCAGGTTGATAAAATATGACATAAATATAGCATAAAATGGTCTTACTTTTTTCTGGAATCATCTGTGCTAACCAGTGTCACAACTATTTTTGAAGAGAATTACTTAATGGAATGAAATAATGCATTTTACTAGAACCTCCACATTCTCCCTACTATTACATCGGTAGATGCGTCAACTCCCACGCAATCCCGTTGCTATGCATCAGCACGGTCACAGTCTGGAATTACCAATCTATGTTTTGATGGAACCCAGGTTCGTGGGGGTCCTTGTTGTGAAGCGAATTTTCTTATGTACTCCTAGCATGTTCCCAGGCTAAGGATCCTAGCTGTTTTGTCAAGTGACTACTTGTCTTTTGCCCATTTATTAAATTAGATTGGTTTATCTCTTTTTGAATTGAAAGATATCAAAATGATGAGAAATACATGGAAGGTGCTCAGTTGTCTCAATTGATGCCCTTGAGGGTGAGCAGTCTCAGGATAGTCATTAATCTATTTAATTGGCTACATCGCTAACTACAGAACTCTTTCAGGGTGAGGATAGTTAGGGCTTGGGATTTGGCACATTCAGCAAGGACTGCAGGCACACCAAGGACCATGGCAGATGGCCTCTTCCAACAGAGGCTAAAGTAAGAAAATGTAGGAAAAAATAAAATTATTGTTCACATATACTTTAAAAAATATTTTAAATATCTATAAGATGAATAAACAAATACAAATGGAACAATATATAAATAAATAAAATATTTTTAATAAAGCTGAACATTTTAACTTGTTTTGTTCTAGCTACATACTATGAAATATATTTGGAGGAGGAAATGGCAATCCACTCCAGTGTTCATGCCTGGAGAATCCCAGGGACGGGGGAGCCTGGTGGGCTGCCGTCTATGGGGTCTCACAGAGTCAGACACGACTGAAGCGACTTAGCAGCAACAGCGGCGGCAGCATGAAATATATTTAAAAAATAAAGCTATTTTCAGCTCTACCATACAATGTCCATGTAGCTGCCAAATTAAAATTTAAAAAGCGATAACCCTTTGTGGTAGGCAGAATTCTAACATGGATCTCAAGATTCTTGCCCCATATAACACCTGTTATAATCTCTTTCTACTTAATGATGGACAACCTGGTGATATAATGGGATATCTTTCCAATGATTGTGTTACTTTTTACAGGAAAAGAGATTTTACAGATGTAATTAAAGTCCCTAATCAGTTGACTTTCAGTCCCTTCAAGTGGCATTTATACTTGGTGGGACCCACCTAGACCTAGTTGGATGACAAGGAGCAGCAGCAGCCATTCTCCTGTGGGCCTTAAAGACATGAGTCACTAAGAGTCCTAACAGCCACACTGAATTGATTCCAGTCAACAACTGGAATGAGCTTGGAAGAGACCCTGACTCCAGATGAGAATGAACCCAGTCCTAGTTGGCACCTTGATTTCAGCCTTGTTTGACCTGAGCAGAGAACTTAGATGAGCCTTGGCCAGATTTCTGATTTACAGAATGGAGGTAATAAATGGCAATTGTTTTCATTCTCCAACTTTGTGGTCGTTTTTGCTGTAGCAACAAAAGGAAATACAATCTCAACATATATTATAACTAAAAGTGTGTATCCAAATGTACTATACTCATAGCTTTCCTACATTTTCTGTGTAATCCTCCTTTTTTCTTTTTTAATTGAGGTATAAGTGCTTTACAGTTTTGTGTTAGTTTCTGCTGCACAACATGAGTCATCCATATGCATACAGATACCCTCTCCCTTTGAACCTCCTCCCGCCACACCCATCCCACCCATCTAGGTCACGTGGAGCACCTACCTGAGCTCCTTGGGCTGACAAGGTATAAAACAGTGTGGTTATCCACCTTTATCCACCACTTCTTACCTATAAAAAGTAATTTCCATTTCCTATGAATAACTGTGGATGACCACCCTACTTCAAATACTTTTGAAAAGATTACACAGGAAATATAGGTGAGCTCTGAGTACAATGCCTGGAACAGGAAGAATGGTCTATAAAGAGTCACTCTCCTTATTGAGCCAAGACCATGTTAATGGACACAGGCAAAGCAACTCAGAACTTTTATGCACCATAATTGTCCATTAACTCTTAGTTCTCAGTAACCAGATGAGGGACAGGCAACTTGTTCAGGCAGCAACTGCTGAATCCTGCAGACACGTGGTGGCAACTTGGACATCATAACCCTGAACCTCTCTTCCTTGAAAAAGTGCTGGAATGAAAAGAAAAAAGGGCTTCAATTATTATTTCTCTGAATGTCCCCATTTAGATATTCTCATATGACCAAAGGGTGTTGTAGAAAAAGTTTCATGACAGTAAAGGTAGTATCTTGCCATCATATATAATCTTCACTTAATCATCTGTAATATTCCCATGGCTAAATAAGATAAGCAGGGCAACATTTGGAAGCAGGGAGGGGAGGGCATTCCTGGAAATAACTAAGCTTTAGGCTTTTCAAGTGAGAAGTAGGAAAAAATTGCAGTGACAGAAAAGCTGCATTTATTGCACTAGACAAGCAGCTAAAAATTTCTCCATGGGGGGGAAAATGAGATGACTTCTACCTAGGGCAATTCAAGGCAGTAGGATTGCATTGCTTTCTGTTATGGAGAGCCATTTTTGCCCATAGATGTGGAAAACAAATAAAATACATCCCCCTCTGGCCTGTTCTTTTGCACTGGTGTTTCAAAATGTTGGTCCTCACAACTGAACAAGAATTAGGAGGATCTGTAGTGTATTTTTGCATATAAGTCCTGCTTGTAACACGGCTAAAGACATCACACTCTGGAAGATAAAAGGAAGAAAATATTTGATTTATCTAAATTCTCTTATACACTTTTAGCCTCTAGTATTCCTAACATTAAAAAGGTGTTTGAATTATTTTTATGAAGGAGAGGGGAGATCATTTTGATGGAGTAAGAGTTGACTTTGTGGTCTATGTCTATCAGGATTATATTGTATTTCAAACATTCAGAAATTTTAGAAGCATTCTTAAATGCACAAAACTTTCCAGAATTCTCCAACCACTAGGACATTTGTCAACTACACAACTTAGAAAAAGGGCACCTGCCTCTTTGACCCACACACACACAAGTGGTATTGAGAATAAATGCTATTTTGCTATAAATAGCGTAACTTTTTCCCATCTGGATCTTGTACCTTGATTTATGCAGAAAGAAAGCATTTCTTATTGAAGTAGCTAATCCATGAACTCTGCCATGCTTTTATTATAACTGTATTAAAGTGTATGATATATAACTAGTCAATATCCCTCATACACATAGGCGTGAATATTCTGTGGCTTCTGTGAGCCTGTGTGTGTAAGAAGCATAGCAACATCTATCTGGAAGCCCATGAGAGGATTAACTGCCCTCCCACACTCCATTTTGTTCTGTCCTCTAAACTTTAAGACAAATATCTTTTGGTTTTTCATCTTTATTATCCAATCCCAAGCTCACTAGGGAAGAGAGGATAGGCTGCCACAAAACTCACTTTGTCTCAGCTAGAACTATAATACAAACAAGACACACAACAAACTTTTCATGCTTCATTTTTACTTCATACTTCAGAAGACACCTGCCCCGGGGGCTTGCAGCTACTGGGCTGCAGAAGGCGCAGGTCATCGTTCAAATTCAGTAGTCCCCATGTGATGTCCAGTCCAAGATCAGTGATGACTTCAGAACACTTGACTTGTCTGAGTCTGCTTACCATGCAGCTTTTTTCAGGCCTTGAAAGTCTCCTTACCATCCCCTCCCCACCCCCTCCCTGCCTCCCACCTCCAACACCTTTTAAGACAGAAAAAGTGACCCTCATAGGTTAGACAATCCTACATCAAGGTGACTCCTTGATAACCAGCTCTGTTCCCCCTTATACCTCGTAAACATGCTAATTAAAAGGAGCTTGGTTGTGAAGATCAAAGGAGAAAGAATACGGAAACCAGGGCCAGCCCTCTTGTCCGTGTCTCCTCCCATTTACCGCTTGAACTTTTTGCTGACTGGCTTCTGGGAATCCACTGGAAGAAGAGTGTCGTGACCTATAACCTCTCAACATCACATTTTAAAAATTGTCTTCAATAAGAAAAAGGCAGATGCCACAGACACCATTCGTGTCACAGAAATTCTTCTCTCTGCCTAGAATATTTTAGTGCCTTCTAACCGCAAACGCGAAATGCTCTCACCTCCTCACCCACAATGGGATTTTCACTGAGAGTCTCCTTAGGAAAAACTAGCCACTTGTCCACTTTATAAAAGTGTTTGTGTCTTGCAAGATATGCACGATGACTATACACAGTTTTTGATGGATGATCTCAGGCTCAGATACCTCTGTACTTGCGCATAGAGCCAACTTACCATGTTCACACCATGGTCCTTCTTGACAGCCCTCAAAAATTATGTGACATGGGCTGCTGAGTTCCTGCTTCCCAGGCAGCTACAGATGTTAGCAGAACAGATTTTCTTAGATTTCAAAAGTAGCAGTAAGAAAATCCATATAAATCACCTATGAAGAAAATCTATGTTTAGTTTTTTAAGGGACCTCCATACTGTTGTCCACAGAGGCTGTACCAATTTACATTCTCACCAACTGTGCAAAAGGGCTCCCTTTTCTCCACACCTCCTCTAGTATTTATTGTTTGTGGATTTTTGGATGATGGCCGTTCTGGCTGGTGTGAAGTGGTACTACATTGTAGTTTTGATTGCATTTCTCTAATAGTAAGTGATGTTGAGCATCTTTTTACATGTGTTACATATATGCAATGGAATACTGAAGTGAAGTGAAGTTGCTCAATCGTGTCTGACTCTTTGCAACCCCATGGACCCAAGCTCCTCCATCCTTGGGATTTTCCATGCAAGAGTATTGGAGTGGGTTGCCACTTCCTTCTCCAGAGGATCTTCCTGACCCAGGGATCAAACCTGGGTCTCCTGCATAGTAGGCAGATGCCTTACCATCTGAGCCACCAGCAATGGACTATTACTCAGCCATAAAAAAGAAGTGAAATTGAGTAAGTTATAGAGATGCAGATGAACCTAGAGTCTATTATACAGATTGAAGTAAGTCAGAAAGAGAGAAAGAAATATGCTATATTAACGTATATATGTGGAATCCAGAAAAATGGTACTGATGACCTTATTTGCAGGGCAGTAAATAAGTAATATAGAGGCACAGACATAGGAAACAGACTTGTAGACATGATGAAGGAAGAGGTGGAGAGAACTGAGAGAGAAGCTTTGACATATATACTACCATGTGCAAAATAGAAAGCTAGTGGGAAGCTGCTGTAGAGCATAGGGAGCTCAGCTTGGTGCTCCGTCATGGCCTAGAGGGGTGGGATGGAGGAGTGGGAGAGAGGCTCAAGAGAGGAGGTGTACATAGACACAGGGCTGATTCACACTGTTGTGCAGCAGAAACTAGCACAACATTGCAAAGCAATTATACTTCATTAACAAAACAAAACAAATCCATGAATGTTATGCATTCATTTCTATATTGATTTTTTTTTTTTAAATCAGGACCAGGATATGGCAAAATGAAATGAAATAACCAAGGTCAAGGGGAGAAGGGACAAGGATTGTGGGGTCTCACAATTTATTAACAATGAGGGGTTAATTTAACCTTCAGTTTCCTATCAACAGAAAAAGGAAACAAGAGAGGGTAGTTACTGGGTCCCCATCTGAATGTGTCCCAGAATCCCTTGGAGCACTTTTAAATAATGAGATTCCTGAAACCTTCCCTGAGACTTGCTCAACCAACATCTCCAGGAGAGAATCCAACATGCCTGTGCTTTTCTAAGCACCCCCAGGTGAACCTAACATTTAGCTGATTCTAGAAATCACTAGCCTAAATGACTTTTGTTTTTTCATCAAAAAACATGATATTAATTCCTAAAGAGTAGCAGGATATTGTAGAATTTAGATCTCATTTATGATGATTCCCCTGACTCAATTCATATAGCCAAAGTGATATAGGGGAAGATGAATTCAACAATATGTTTAATATGATGTTTCATAAACTATGACTTCAGATCCTTGTTTACTTATTTGATGCAGTCTACTTATATGTCCATCAAAGTGTGCCTCTAATGTATAAGTTACATTTCTAACAACAAAAAATGATCCGAAGCTGTGCTAATTAAAACAAAATAGGATAAATAACTTTAAGAGACAACAGCAGTATGATTTAGAAGCATGCCTAAAGTGTGCAGACTTTCTGAATGAAGACTGTTTCCAGGATAATCTGAATGTTTTTCAGATTCCTCAAAACTGTCCCATTTACATATTTGCTGTTAATGGTGAAAAATCCTAAAAGATCAGCTATCTAAAGGTAAATTTCATAATTATCATAATTGTACACACTATCACAGTGTAGAACATGGACACAGAAAGACTTCGAAGACTAATAACAGAAGGGCTTATACTCTTTCCCCCAAAGTAATGTATCCCATCAAATCCTCCCTCCCAAAGGCCACCATGTTTTTCCTGGTCTGCCCTTAGTCCTTCTAGTGTGACCTCCACAACTGGAACAGATGTTCATAGAAATGTTTGGCTTGTCAGTTTCAGACACTAATGATTGACTTTCACAGCTTCTTTAAAATATCTCAATTTCCCACTTCTTTTTTCCCACTACTTTTTTATAGTGGATAAAAAATACTATTCTTCTTCTTCTGTTCTTCTGTTGGTTATTTGATGATTCAAAATAGCATTTCTTAAGAGTCTATTTCTTGTTTGATTATTGGCTGAGGCATCTCTTTGCTCCCTTCTGTATAACACAGGGATTTTGAAGCCCCAAACTACCTCTCCTATGTTCGTCCCCGCAGGCCTTACTCCTTTTCCCTTTCACATTTTAGCAAAGATAAATCACTTCTAGACTATGTTAAATTCTTCAGTTGTTATCATATGTTGATTCTAAGTTTTAAAAACCTAATACTCATTATGACGGTGGAGATACTGTCCATTGCAGAACAAATAGGATGCTATAGTTGCATTTTCTTTTCTACTCACTCACTTTTATGATACCCTTGAGAGAGGACAATTCCCCTAATTCCAGACTGAACATGTTCTTTTTGCTTAAATTCCTTCTGTGTAACATGCTAATAATCATGCCCTCTTATGGTTTCCTTAATAATTATCCCAAAATATTCTTTGTACAATCTTGCTTGCTGTTTTTAAGTATCTAATTATGTTTTTTTTTTTTTCTGAAGATTCCTTCTCACTTTCTCAGAACTCCCATTTTTGTATCCTTTCTATTTATTACTTAGGATTCATTCTTATCTATATCCAGGGACCCACTGATTTCCTGCTTTTGTCCAGTAGCTTTTCTTTTAGGCAAGTCTCATCCAGGAAATTACATCTAGTCAGTTCTTCTGGGATCTTGCCACCATTTCTTTTATCAAATGTCATCCTCTTTTTTGATATTCATTCTCATTTTCCTGAAGTGAATGAAGTAATATTGTCAAAGATACATAGAACATAAATCCTATTAATTCTTAATTTAAAAATTTTTCCAGTAATCATGAACAGATGTGAGAGTTGGACCATAAAAAAGGCTGAGCACTGAAAAATTTATGCTTTCGAACTGTAGTGCTGGAGAAGACTCTTGAGAGTCCCTTGAAAAGCAAGGAGATCAAATCAGTCAATCCTAAAGGAAGTCAACCTTGAATTTTCATTGGAAGGACTGATGCTGAGGCTGAAGATCCGATGTTTTGACCACCTGATGTGAAGAGCCAACTCATGAGAAAAGACCCTGATGCTGAGAAAGATTGAGCCAAGAAAAGAAGGGGATGACAGAGGATGAGATGGCTGTATGGCATCTCCAGTTCAATGGATGTGGGTTTGAGAAAGCTCTGGTGAAGGACAGGGAAGCCTGGAGTGCAGCAGACCATGGAGTCACAAAGAGTCAGACTTGGCTGAGTGATTCAACAACAACAACACAAATATCTATGCTTTCTAAATCTTCTGTTCTATGTAAAGTTGAGAATCTGAATTGAATGGATAGTGTTTAATAAAAATACAATACTAAATGTCTTCCTGCAAATACAGAGAATTTCATCCAATAGCAAAGAAAGATATTGACAGATGTATTAAAGTAATATTGCCTAATAACTCCAAAGTCCACATGGCTTCATAGGTACATTTTTTAATTCATTCAAGGGCAAAACAATTTTCATTCTCTTAACTAATTCAGATCATAGGGGAAAAAGAATGAAACATTCAAATTATTTTTAAAGGCCCAATACAGTGTTAACATCCTGAATTTGCAAACTACAAAACTAGAAATAAATGAATTTTACTTTTGAATATTGGTGCAATACTTAATAAATTATTAGCAAATAAAATTCAGCTGCACATTAAAAAATAGAATACTATCTAACCAAGTGAAATTCATTCAAATGACTCCAAAATAGAAAATCTATTGTTAAAATACATCACATACAAAGGTCAAAGGAGAACATTATTCATGAATATCTCAACGGATCTGGGAAAGTATCTGACTACATTTAATATTCATATTTAGTTTAATGAAATAGGAATAATATATATATAAAGAAATAAATTTTTACATAAATGAAGGAAACATTATATGTGCATGTATATGTCAGTGGAGCTAGGCCAATGAAAGAAAGTAGATAAATACAAAGTGAGTATGAAATTAAAATTATAACTATCTTCATATACCTAGAAGTTTTAAGGAAATCAGAAAGCATTATAAATAAGAGATACAAAATTAACAATAAAAATAGTGTTTTTTCTATATAGAAGTCAATACTGAAAATGTAGTAGAAGGAAACAAATGATCTGAAGTAGGAATCAGCAAACTTTATAAGTAAAGGGTATTTTACTTGTAAATTTTAAGCTTTGCAGCTCATGTGGTCTCTGTTCCGACAATTCAACCCTAAGCAACCATGGATGGTATGTAAACAAATTGGCACCGGCTATGGTCTGTTAATCTTTATTTAGGCAAAAATAAAATAGGTAACTCCTGGCTTAAAATAACAAGGCAGAAATGCCCAAGCACTTTAGCAAGAAATGTTAATCATGCTTTTAAAGTAAAATTAGGTTCAACTAAGGGGATAAAGGGAGTCCCCAATGGTTCAACAGGTAAAGAATCAGCCTGCAATGCAGGAGACACAGGAGATGTGGGATATGGGGGTTCAGTTTCTGGGTTGGGAAGATCCACTGGAAGAGGAAATCGCACCCCACTCCAGTATTCTTGCCTGGGAAATCCAGTGGACAGTGGAGCCTGGTGGGCTACAGTCCATGGAGTCACAAAGAGTCGGACACGACTGACTGAATAAATACATAAACAAGGAGGAAAAATTCATTTTGTGCTCCTTTATAGTAAGATTCAATACTGCAATGATGTCAGTTTTCCCGAATTCTTTTGTAAATCTGATATAATCTGTTTAAATTATCAACTAGAGTTCATCTAGAGCCCAATAGAGAAATGAAAGGAAAGGGCAAATTAACAAAAAAGAACCATATATATATATATATAAAGATCTTGGTGGAAGTATAAATCAACGTGACCTGCCTGAAAGGCAGTTTTGTGACATCTGTCAAATTTGTAAAAACACAATCCTTATGACTCAGTAATTCTGGTGATAGAAATTCACACCCTACTGATGCATCTGCAGATGCTTATCAAAAGCTGTACTGTTTGTACCAAATCTTCTAACCGTCTAACATCTCACTTAGTTTATACCATTAGTATGGTCCAGGCCATCTCAGCGAGTTATTAAAAGCTATTTGATTTATTTTTATACTCATCTCTCTATTATTTGAAGACTCTCTATTTTTTAAAGCCTTAATAAATGTTTTGTTTAGTTCTAATATCCAAGAGAACATCAGCATACTCTGGAAATTGTTTGGAAGCTAACTTTTGACCTTCCCTGAAATTGTCAAATACTTGAGCGTCCTTTGCAATGAAAACAAGTAATCGGATGTACTCAATAAAATGTACAATGAGTGTGCTCAGAAAGGCGAAATTATTAACTGGCTACTAGAACTGTGTCGCTCAAACTGTGTACTATTGGCACTGGAGTACTCTACCCACCTCCCCATCCCTTCCACATGAACACATGTTCCAATGGGAAAAAATGGCTCCATTTTAGATTAAGTTTGGGAATATGTATTATCCAAATGTAGTTAATAAAATAACACTTTTCTTTTCCCTTCATGAAGAGTTTGGGGAAATATGCTGCTGCCGTTTAGTTGCTAAGTCGTGTCTGACTCTTTGGGATCCCGTGGACTGCAGTGTGCCAGGCTTCCCTGTCCATCAGCAACGCCCAGAGTTTGCTCAAACTCATGGCCATCGAGCTGGTGATGCCATCCAACCAGCTCATCTTCTGTCATCCCCTTTCCTTCTGCCTTCAGTCTTTCCCAGTATCAGAGTCTTTTCCAATGAGTCAGTTCTGTGCATCAGGAGACCGAAATATTGGAGTTTCAGCTTCAGCATCAATCCTTCCAATGAATATTCAGGACTGATTTCCTTAGGATGCACTGGTTTGATCTCCTTGCAGTCCAAGCACCCCTCAAGAGTCTTCTCCAGCACCACAGTTCAAAAGCATCAATTCTTCAGCGCTCAGCTTTCTTTATAGTCCAATTCTCACATCCATACATGACTATTGGAAAAACCATAGCTTTGACTAGACAGATCTTTGTCGGTAAAGTAATCTTTCTGCTTTTTAGTATGCTGTCTAGGTTGGTCATAACTTTTCTTCCAAGGAGCAAGCATCTTTTAATTTCATGGCTACAGTCACCATCTGCAGTGATTTTAGAGCCCCAAAAAACAAAGTCTCTCTCTATTTCCATTGTTTCCCCATCTATTTGCCATGGAGTGATGGGACCAGATGCCATGATCTTAGCTTTTTGAGTAGCCTGCCAGATTGTTCTACCTATTGGATTTCCCAGGCAAGAATACTGGAGTGGGTTGCTATTTCCTTCTACAGGGAATCTTTCAAACTCAGGGATCAAACCCAAGTCTCCTACACTGGCAGGCAGATTCTTCTACCACTGGGAAAATTTAAATTAAGGAAATTTAATCTTAGAGAAATTAAAATAAATAGTACCAGGTTTCCTTGGGAGGATGATTCTAAACTGTACATAGAGTTGTTTAATTATTAATATTGCTATTATTAATGTTATTTAAATATTGGTAACTGTCAAACTTGAATAGATGTACATGACAGCCTGTTCACTCTTATCTACCCTTCATTTACAAAAGCTTGAAAGTGCTGACAAAAGGTGTTTTTGACACTGAGGTGAGGTGAGGTGAGGTGAGGTGAGGTGAAGTCGCTCAGTCATGTCCAACTCTTTGCGACCCCATAGATTGTAGCCTACAAGGCTCTTCCGTCCATGCGATTTCCTAGACAAGAGGATTGGAGTGGGTTGCCATTTCTTACGCCAGGGGATCTTCCCGACCGAGGGATCGAACCCGGGTCTCCCGCATGGCAGGCCGATGCTTTACCATCTGAGCCATGTTATATAACTGTACATTTTTTTCATGGATTAAAAGAGAAAACAAAAAAAGAACAAGAAGATCCTAAAGGGCAGTAAAACCATATGAGATCATTAAAGCCAGGAAAAACAATACTGGTTTTGTGTAGACACCATCTCTACTGTCTAGAATTGCACAGTTTGTCAAAAGGAAAGTAAAAATATATTCTGCAAACAGAGTCAAATATTTGCCTTCTATCTTCCCGGCATAATGAGCAAATGAAATAATGGCATGTTTTTGACGGCCTATCTCAGTGTTTCTGTGTCAGGACTTCAGGGCTTGGCAGGTGGCTTAGAAGCCCTTGAACAGTGAGCACTGGCTTGCCATGAAGAGGCTGCACTTTCTGACTTTCACAGCCTTACCCTCACTGCTCTGCCTTTGACACGATCACCTCTCCTCTGAGTGCCTCCTCGGCCTTCCCTCCCTGCCTACCCCCAGCCTTATTTTACTTTTTTCATAGGCTCTGGAAATGCAACGGAGAATAAAAATGTGGTGAGACCTGCCGCCAGCACCTATGCCCTGCAGTTCTAAGCTGACAAAAATGTCAAGAAATTGACAGTAAAATATGCGAAGAGAAAGCTCTGCAAACAGGCACAGACCCCAGACTGTTTGGCACTTTCACCACACTGGGTCATGGTTTTCAAACAGAAATAGCAGTTGTGGGATTTATTAGCTCCAGCATCACTTGTTAAATTGTACACTATGCAAATGATATATAAAGTATACCGAAGAGGGGAAGCTACGGAAGATGGAATGAGCGAGGCCTGTAAGTGAAGGGACAGATGGACTCCGCAGAGTGCTAATGGAGGGACCTCTGCCACCGTCAGTAGGATGAACACAGTCCCCCTCTGTGGGTACGGAATAGGGCGAGGGGGCTGGTAAGGAGAGCCGGCTCTGTCTACACTAGTCCTGCAACATGGTTGGAAAGTTGAAACACACATCTATGTCATTGGAAAACCCCTGGCAGATAGCCTAGCTAATTTCCCTGAACAATTTCAGTATTTACTCAGTAGGATTTTAAATGGTCCCAAGCACACGCAGTCTTCCTGAAATGAACGAGAACTTTTGAGAAGCTGTGAATAATAATTGTCACTGCCTTCTGAGCTGTTGATGAAAGCTTGGTTTTTCAAGTATCATCTAACTTAATCTGTTCAACTCGCTTGCAAGTTATGTCTTTGTTTTGTTTTTGTCTTTTCCTCATTTGAAAAAGGAGGAAACTGAGGCTTAGAAGAGAGGAACTTTTTCAAAATCTTAGAGTTGTTAGCTGGCAGAACATGGATTTAAAATTACACTCATCTAATCCCAGATAGGCATCTTGACTCAATGTTCCCTCCATGAAAGAAAATAGTTTTTTCAAGTTCATTAATAAAGATGCTTGCAAGCCATTGTTTTAAATAGTGAACACAACTTGGAGCATACTATAAGAAAGAGTTGTAGGTATCCTGTATTTATTAATTTAAAATTGCAGTAACCCTTTCTCTTCTAATACAAATTGAGAAGTTCTGTAAATGTTCTTTGTTTCTTTATCTTTCAACAGACTGAGAAACCAAAGTACGTAGGAATGAAATGTCCCATTTTGTTTACATTAATAGCCACAGTACTCTTGTAAAAGTAGGGAGAAACATTCATATAAAATGACTTCATCAAAGCAGAATCAGGTTCCTCCCTTAAGACATCAGATACCATGGGTATGTTTATAATTGATGGTTTTATAGTGCAGTTGAGGTGCCCTACTTAACTTGGGGTATGTACAACTTAATTGCACGTAAAATTAGCAACTCACGACCTTAAAAAAAAAAAAAAGGGAAAGAGAAAACAGAAGAAAAAAAGAAGGGAAAAAAAGAGGAGCAAGTGAGAAAACATACAGGACTCAATTGCCCTTGAAATTTTCACGCAACATTTGCCACAGGAAATTAATCTGCACACAGAAGAAGGGAAGGCCCCTGTAATCTTACGCTATTCAAGGCACCCAGCAGTTGATGGCAAAGCCAGTGGAACCCGGGGTGTGTGGTTCCTTCTCTCTCTGGACAGGCGGTGGGACCATTTATGCACTTCCACTCTGATCACAGCTGTAAGGAGAGCCATAAAACTGCCATTGGAATCCAAATGTCTTATCAGTGGAAATATCTAAAGCCAATAACAACTCCAGTGATAACCCCTTAATGTTCAAATGGATCCC
The DNA here is from genome assembly GCA_006410615.1 of Neotragus moschatus. NCBI lineage: Eukaryota > Metazoa > Chordata > Mammalia > Artiodactyla > Bovidae > Neotragus > Neotragus moschatus. Next base: position 1,514,742 of record SJYA01002689.1, read on the forward strand.
TGAGGGCAAGTGAGACAGTCTCTCCTTCAAGAAGGCCAGCATGGGTTTGGTTAAAAGCCAGAACACGCCAGTGTCCATAAGCCCCCATCTCTCATGGCACTCTTTCATAAATTATATTATTACTTTAAAGGCAGATTGTGAGGAAGAAAGAATAACAGCTTTAATTCAATTTACATATGAATAGAAGAATATGTGCAGTTATTGGAAATGAACTTCTACTTAAAACATGAGCTGCAGAACAAAGAGAACTTGATGAGCCGTCTTTGTGTGAGGTGACAATGCTCTCATTTACCTTAGTGCTGGTTCAAAGTGTTTGTAACAGGCTCTGACCACTTCCTGGAAAACTTTTCAAAACATTATTTTCAGCATTCTCCTTTTTTCCTCATTTAAATTATTCCGGTGTGCATTTTATGCAGATAGAAGGTTTGCATATATTTTGCCTGAGAGATACAAATGTAAATAAATTGAGGGTGGGGTGGGGAGTTCCATCTCTTCCATCTTAATTTGAGCCATCAGTTGGTTGTGAACTGAAACAGTATTTTTAACCAGATTTAATGACTATAACTGCATGTATTCTTTATATTGGTCACATATTATCTCACTGAAAGACAACAAAAAGCAAAACAAAAAACCAAAACACAGAAAGGTCTTTCATATATCTTACCATGTGTTAGTCCCCCAGTTGTGCCCGACTCTTGTGACCCCATGGGCTATAGCCTGCCAGGCTCTTCTGTCCATGGAATTCTCCAAGCAAGAATGGAGCAAGTAGCCATTCTCCTCTCCAGGAGATCATCCTGAACCAAAGATCAAACCTGGGTCTCCTGCATTGCGTAGATTCTTTACCATCTGAGCCACCAGGGAAGATCTATATCTTACCTTAGAGGAAATTAATATATTTATATTCTGCCTACCAGAAATAGGAATATTTACAGTGAAACACATTTTGAATTCTCACTTTCTACCTGTACCAGAAATTAAATATAAATAGTGGAAAAATATCTACAATTAGTACATTGAAGAAGTCTTATCATATACAAGAACTTTCAACATCATTCAGCAATTTCAGCATTCTTTTGGCCAAAATCTTGTGTACCTGATGTTGATTGTTAATCTGATTCTAAGTTTACCAGTTAATTTTTCTCTTCATTATTTTTCTTTCCAAAATTCATACTCATTAGAGAATCTGTTTCCTATATCAAATACTGAATGTTGAAGTTGGTAACTTTCTAGAAATGAAGACATCTTTCAAAGGTCTCTTATTCTAAAACTGTGCTCATAACTTTCATAAAGCAAGAGAAGCATTCTTTTCTCTCAACACATAACTAGCATATTACATGGTCTTGACTGAGTTTCTCTAATCCTTTGAAAACAAGTCTTAGAAAACTTTTCCCCTTTTTCTTATAGTCAATTCCTTATTTTCCTTGGTACTTTGCACAGTATGATTTAAGTGGAAATTGAAAACCATATGTATTAGATTTTTAATCATAAAAATATATTTACACAGGTCTATAGGAGACCTAAAGGAAAAGTGAAATGCCCAAGAGAAAAATAAAAATAAAGCCTAATTTTCTTACAGGCTGTATATCCTTAAATGGTATTAACTAACCAGAGATACCATTATTTTAAGTTGGCCTGACACATTATTTAGAAGTTAACAAGACAGCTTTGACTTGATTTAGACTAAGTATGACTCTGCCATCTGCCAACCATGTGATTTTGTTGAAGGTCAATCTCTCCAAGCTATAGTTTCCTCTTATATTAAATGTAGATATGTGTTCAGTCGCTCAGTCATGTCTGACTCTTTGCTGCCCCATGGACTGTAGCCCGCCAGACTTCTCTGTCTTTGGGGATTATCCACGCAAGAATACTGGAGTGGGTTGCAATGTCCTCCTTCAGGGGATTTTCCCAACCCAGGGACTGAACTCAAGTCGCCCATACTGCAGGCAGATACTTTATCATCTGAGCCACCAGGCAAGCCCCAAAATACTAGAATGGGTAGTCTATCCCTTCTCCAGGGGATTTTCCTGAACGAGGAATCGAACTGGGTTCTCTTGCCTTCTTTACCAGCTGAGCTACCAGGGAAGCTCCTTATGTAGATACTATGCATATGGAGATATGCATAGTACTAATTTCTAGGTCTGTATGAGCACATGAAATACACAGCATTGGAGAGTAGTATTTCGTTGTGTGTCATATACCAATATTGTTTTTATTGGTAGTATTAATAGTAGTAATAGATATACTCAACCTTATCCACACACACTCAGAAGCACTGAATAAACTGCCAAAAATCTAGCCCAGTGCAATCTGTCCTGGCCACCAGGCTATAGCTTAGATTTGTGAATAGGTACCCTCTGCTTTCGTCTCCTTCAATTCTCAGATCTTACCTAACATGACCTATTTAACACGATTTAATGAATGCATTTTCAGCTTAATTTAATCAGGATCAATTTCTGCCATTTGCCACCCAAGAGGCGAGACTGATACAGATGAGAAAACTTAGATATTCTGTTTCTTTCTCTGAAATCACCAGCTTCCTCATATAAAGTTGATCCAGAATATAGTGTCACTTCAGCAGCAGAACACTACTCTGAAATAGTTAATACAGCATCCAGTGCATAGCTTGCAGTCTCTAGAAAAATATAACTTACTGTGTTTGCATGGTAGTGCCTTCTGGTCAATTCAGTCCAATGACCAGTCAAGTTGGTGGAATAAAATCAGCTAAATTGGATGTTCAGTTGCCTTGACCATTCATGTCAGTCTAAAAGTATGATCCCATGGAACTCTTTGGTCACAGCTGTGTAGAGACATGGTCCGGCATTGAATCTGCATGGATTATGTAAGAAATGATAGAGCTAGTATTTGAAAATGATTTTTTCAAAATATTTTTATCTTTAATCTTAATCTTGAGTGTAAAATAATAGGAAGTTAAAATATTTAGACTTTTCATCATTACTGAAATTTAGTCACTCAGTCATGTCTGACTCTTTGTGACCCTATGGACTATATATCATTACTACTTAAGCATAAAATTATCTACAGAATGTGCCTTAATGGGAGAAATAAGGCTTCAAATATTTATCTGAAAATCTAGATTGAAATCCCAATTCTGCACATCAAAACAAAGCCACTTCCGTTGAAGTAAGTGATATCTTCCAAACAAGTTTTTTTTTTCAACTGCAGAGAATATGACTTGGCTTAGGTGCCTCATAGGCTACAACGGGATTTCTCTGGTGATTTGGACAGTAAAGACTCTGTCTGCAGAGCAGGAGATCAGGATTGATCCCTAGATCAGGAAGATCCCCTGGATAGAGGAATGGATACCCACTCCAGTATTTTTGCCTGGAAAATTCCATGGACAGAGGAACCTGGCAGTCCATGGGGTCTCAAAGAGTCAGACACAATTGAGTGACCAACACTTAACACATGCTATAATGAGCACCAACTGAAAATGATGTTTACTGAATAAATGAATAAACACTGGGCATGAATAAGTATTTTTAAAACTGGAAAACACTACACAAACTATGATAAAGCTATTCTGCCCATCAATTCTGTTACCTTTTTCTAGTAGGTCTGTTTTCCCATTCTCAAGATTAGTGTTCCCTCTTCTTCCATACAGTGCCCTTTCATTTTTTTTTTTAACCCCTGTTGGCTCCCATTTTCAAAATCAAAAGCTCTTGCTTCATATTAACATTGATAAAATATAAATGAACATACAATTCCACAAATTCAAAATCTTACTTTTGTCAATACCATTATACCTTTTGGGGGCTTCCCTTGTAGCTCAGATGGTAAAGAGTCTGCCTGCAATGCAGGAGACCGGGATTTAATCCCTGGGTCAGGAAGATTTCCTGGAGAAGGAATGGCTATACCCACTCCACCATTCTTGTCTGGAGAAGTCCATGGGCAGAGAAGCCTGGCGGACTACAGTCCATGGGATCACATAGTCAGACACAACTGAGTAACTAACACTTTCAGAACTTTCAGAAATACCTTTTCCTCTCCTATGAGAAATGAAGAAATCTTTCATACATGAAAAACTGTATTAACTTGTGTTATAGGATCCCATCTTCTCTTGTCTTTAAGGGCAAATGATCCTTTGACTATTTCTTACTCATAATAATGACAATTCTTTTCTTTCTACCCCTGCTGCTGCTGCTGCTGCTAAGTCACTTTCAGTCATGTCCAACTCTGTGCGACCCCATAGACGGCAGCCCACCAGGCTCCTCCATCGCTGGGATTCTCCAGGCAAGAACACTGGAGTGAGTTGCCATTTCCTTCTCCAATTCCTACCCCTAGTTCTGTGTTTTCCCTGTTTTCTTTACAGGCTCATTTCCTCTATTGCTAAAACACTGGTATTCCTCAGGCTCAAATCTAGCCATTTTCCTTTCTTTCTCTAAATTCTCTCTCTTAATATCCTCTGCTATTGTTGTGGATTCAAAGATTATTTGTATCTTTCAGGATAGTAGTCTCACCGACCTTTAGACTTAGATTTTTTCTTGACATCCAAAATGTAACCCCCTGCAAACATACATACAAATCTGTTTCTCTCATTTTCTGAACTTCTGTAAAATCATCTTCATTCACCATTTCCGACAGCTCATCCCATATATCATCAATTCCTATTCTTTCTCCCTCAAAACCAGCCACACGTTTGTCCTTTTGTCTCCTTCTCCATTTCTGAATCTAAGCCACCTGTGTCTTGTTCTTAGATAAAGACAAATAATAATGAACCTACCTCTCTCCTTGTTCCAACTCCTGGCCTCTTTCAACCTATTCTTCATATATCAACCCGAGTGATATCTTAAGAGTCTCTTTCTGTACTTAGGATACAACTAGTACCTCTTAGCCACCATGCTCTACAAAGTTTTTATCAAGGTAGCAGGATTTGGGTCTCTCACTCATCTTTGGCCTCTCTTTCCTTTGCCCATCACATTCCATCAATGACTTTTCAGACTCATGAGAGTGTCAAGGTCCTTTCCACTTCAGGAACTTTGTATGAGCTATTCCCTGTACTTGGATCACACTTTAATTTCTGTGTGGCTCAATCCTTATTTCCATCGTATTGCCACTTAAACATCTTTACCACTGCACTTAAAACTGTACCTTTGCCCTTCCTTTTAATAGAACTATCACTATTTTCTTCATAGCACTTATCAAAACTCAAAAGTATATTTTGTGTATACTTTCTATCTTCCCAGCTAGACTATAGGCAAAAAGAAGTTATGCTTCATACCCATTTTATTCTTCACTGTGTCCTTGGGGCACAACGCTGTCCCTAGCATATATCCATCCATTCATTCTTTCACTCAACAACAACAAAAAATGGTCAGCTTCTATATACTCGTCATGTTCTAATGCCAACTTTTTCTTTCTTCTTTGTACCAGGATTTCTGAAATTTATTTATCTGTCCATATTTCAACCATTTTAAGTACAAGTGATAAAGATTTCTTTTGAAGATTACATTTAGCAACTATACTAAAGATATTTTTCCATATATATATTGCATTCAAGGACACTTAAGTTTTTCCATAGCATTAGGTTTTTAATATCCTAGGTTATATAAAAAGTGTAAATGGAATCTGAAGAAAATGAATATAAGATTATAAGATTCTTTATTTCGTCAATGAACAGAATTATCCATGCCAGAAATTTGAAATGTGTATAATTTTCAGATGTCCTTTTTTCTTTTTATCCTGCTTTCTAATTTGTCATTTCAAGAATGGATGTCCTAACTCTACTGATGAAAGAGAACTTGCATAGCCCATAAACTCAATGAGCCATTAAATAGGTGACAATAATCTTGATAGAAGTTTGGAATATCTAATTAGTGCAAAAAATACTCTTAGCCATGCTCTCAATTACTTCCATGGATACTCCCCAAAATATCAACCAACTACTTTCATGTCCATGAAATGCTTTGGAAGACATTTAAGACTGAAAAAGGAGATAATATTTCATCTATTAATTGAGGCTTTGACATGGTTGTGCATGTCCAGTAATAAAGCTTCAAAGTGAATTCAGTTTAGATCCTTGAGATATTTTTAAAGGTGACATTTTTATCCTTAAGGTTACATGAAAGTAACTGAGAGGCTATAAAATCCTCTTAGGCTCAAAATGGGAAGCGTATCATCTGTGTACTCAATTCTATCCCTCCTTTTTTTTTTTTTTTTTTGCATATTATATGCATTGGCCAAACACCAGTAGAACAAAGAAAGGAAACAAGAAAATTATAATCTTGTAAATCATAATCATGATGGAAAAAACAACTTTTCAGAATTGGTCTATCAGCACAAGAATAAACAGCTTAGAGGGATGATACAATGGAGAGAAGGTAATAAGAAGGAGGAAGAAATGAGGAGGAGGGAGTGGATGCTCTAAGAAAGTGAATACATGGACACTTGACTTATTTTTAAAAGACATGCTTCAGTATACCTGTTAGTTTATTCAATAGGAAAAACGTGTTATGGTCTCAAGAAGTGGATCTTCCAAATTGGTTATGTAGTTCATTTTCCCTCATTCAAATCCTAAAAGTTGATGCTGTGAAAGTGCTGCATTCAATATGCCAGGAAATTTGGAAAACTCAGCAGTGACCACCAAACTAGAAAATGTCAGTTTTTATTCCAATTCCAAAGAGAGGCAATGCCAAAGAATGTTCAAGCTACTGCACAACTGGACTTATCTCACATGCTAGCAAAGTAATATTCAACATTCTCAAAGCAAGGATTCAACAGTACATGAAGCAAAACCTTCCATATGTTCAAGCTGGATTTAGGAAAGGCAGTGGAGCCAGAGATCAAACTACCAACATCCATTGGATCATAGAAAAAGCAACAGAGTTCCAGAAAAACATCTACTTCTATTTTATTGAATACACCAAAGCCTTGACTGTGTGGATTCTGTGGATTCAAACTGTGGAAAATTCTAAAAGAAATGGGAATATCAGACCACATTACCTATCTCCTGAGAAACCTGGATGCAGGAAGGAAACAACAGTTAGAACTGGACATGGAACAATTGACTGGTTCCAAACTGGGAAAGGAGTACATGAAGGCTGTATATTGTCACCCTGCTTATTTAACTTATATACAGAGTACATCATGCAAAATTCTTGACTGGATGAAGCACAAGCTGGAATCAAGGTTGCCAGGAGAAATATCAATAACCTCAAATATACAGATGACACCACCCTTATGGCAGAAATCAAAGAGGAACTAAAGAGCCTTTTGATGAAAGTGAAAGAGGAGAGTGAAAAGTTTGGCTTAAAACTCAACATTTAAAAAGTGAAGATGATGGCATCTGGTACCATCACCTCATGGCAAATAGATAGGGAAACAATGGAAGCAGCGAGAGACTCTTTTCTTGGGCTCCAAAATCACTGCAGATGATGACTGTAGCCATGAAATTAAAAGATGTTTGCTCTTTGGAAGAAAAGCTATGACCAACCTAGATAGCATATCAAAAAGGAGAGACATTACTTTGCCAACAAAGGTCCATGTAGTCAAAGCTATGGTTTTTCCAGTAGTCATGTATGGGTATGAATGTTAGATCATAAAGAAAGTTGAGTGCTGAAGAACTGATGCTTTGAACTGTGGTGTTGATTCCCTTGGACTGAAAGATCAAACAAGTCCATCCTAAAGGAAATCAGTCCTGAATATTCATTGGAAGGACTGATGCTGAAGTTGAAGCTCCAGTACTTTGGCTATCTGATATGAAGAACTGACTCATGGAAAAGACCCTGATGCAGAGAAAGATTGAAGACAGATGTAGAAGGGGATGACAGAGGTTGAATGGCATCACCTACTTGATGAGCATGAGTTTGAGCAAGTTCTAGGAGTTGGTGAAGCACAGGAAAGTCTGGTGTGCTGTAGTCTATGGGGTCACAAAGTGTCAGACACAGCTGAGTGACTGAACTGAACCGAATTCCTTTTCCCTACTCTAAAGAATCTCCCTGCAATGCAGGAGACCCAGGTTTGACTCCTTGGTCAGGAAATCTCCTGGAGAAGGGCGTAGCAACCCACTCCAGTATTAGTGCCTAGAGAATCCCGTGAACAGAGGAGTCTGGCAGGTTACAGACAATAGGGTTGCAAAGAGTTGGACATGACCTATGTGACTTATCATGCATGCACTAAATAATTTATCTAGGTAATAAAACAGTAAGTAAATCTATTTTCCAAATAGGCTCATGCTTTTGACAAAATTAAAATTTAGTTAGATGGTTTAAAAAACTATGCCACCCAAATTTCCTTCCCTAAGCAGTCCTGACAGTATAATCCTAGCCCTCATGGGAGAAGCAGGTGAAAGGCTTAGTCTCTAGGTTATGCAGCTTGAGAACCAGTCTGATCATCAATGCCTCTCTTCAATGATTATAGCCTATCTGGGAGGCGGAAATTCTGGACAAAAGACTCATATAGAGATGCACAGATGAAATTCTGTACCCTAAAATAAAAATAATGTCTGTAGGAGTCCAGCTACCAGCTTAAAAAAAAAATCCCATCATAACGGAGGACTTGTCTCTCATATGGAGTATGAGAGTATGAGTATTGGTATTGCCTAGTTAGCTTAGTTCTATCATCTACTGACAATGGATTGATTCTTAATAGATATGATATTAAGCCATTATTTATTTATTAGTCATTAAGTACTCATTTTAAAAAATATTTTAGCCTCCTAGACAATTTTCAGAAGATGAGTTGAAAATAGAGTAGTAAACATCTCTTCAGCCAAAGACTTTAGCATTTTATTAGTCTGTCCCATCACAATGGAGACATTCAAATTTTGTGTCTTTTTCAGCTTCATTTTCATTTCCTGTACTCATTTTTGATCTTTCTATTATTGAGTTCTGAAAGCTATATATTCTAAATGCATAGCCTTATATATATGATTTTAGAATATTCCCCTTATTGATTGTATTTTCTTGAAAGTGTCCTTTGGAGCACAAGTTTTTAATTTGACAAAAAGCAATTCGTTATTTATGTTCACGTTTTTGGTATCATATTTAAGAAATCATACTCTTGAGTTGTTCAAGAACTCAATGAGAGCAATAGTTGAACTATATGAAGATAGAAAAGAGGGCTACCCAGCTGTTAAAACCCTGGTTACTCTGGGTAAAGAAGACTTATCCATTAAGATAAGTGACCTAGGTGGTGGGGTTCCACTCCAAAAAATAGATTGCCTTTTTAACTACACGTATTCAACTGCTCTGAGACCTAGCCTGGAGCCTACCCGAGCCGCCCCATTGGCTGGATTTGGTTATGGCTTGCCAATTTCTCGTCTGTATCCTAGATATTTTCAAGGAGATCTAAAACTCTATTCTATGGAAGGCGTGGGTGCTGATGCTGTCATTTATTTAAAGGCCCTTTCAAGTGAATCATTGGAGAGACTTCCGGTTTTTAACAAGTCCGCATGGCGCCATTACAAGAGCACAGCTGAAGCTGACGATTGGAGCAATCCCAGCGGTGAGCCCAGGGCCGCTTCCAAATACAAGGCAAAACAGGACAAGGTGAAGGCTAACAGAACCTTGTGAAGAACTGAATGCTTCAGTCCGCTCAGTGAAGAAAAGATGGCCTTCTACAAGTCACCCGGAAAGAGCTCCTTTCCTCCACCAACTCTGAATGTGGCGCTGTAGATAATCCAGTGCTTGAATGTGTATTTTTCTCCATATAAGCTGGACCTTTTCCACGAAGTTTCCTGTAGCTACTTCATATCTTCCACTAAAGCAGTAACTTGAGTCATTTTTCATAGTACATTGCTGTGGTTTGGTTGGTGCCTGTCGTAAGGGGACACAGAGCCTTATTAGTGCCTGTGCCCTCATACCTCCGTCTTCTTTATCATAGACTGTCTACAGTCTCCCCAGATGTCTTGCCTGCCTCCCCATTCCAGATACAGCCCATCTCTATTGCTGCTCTTTGTGACCAAATACCATGTTTGTCCCAAACCACCAACTATGGTCTTGGGGAGTCTGGAATTTGAAGATATCAGGTTGAGCACGTCTTGATATTTCGGTCCCAGAGCCCTTTCTCTCTCTTACTATCCCTCTTCACTCTCTGCTTTGCACTCTGGCCTTTTTCCATCTGACCAGATTCTCATTGTGAGCTGTAGATACTCTCATTTTAGATCTCCCTCTTGGGTGCATTGATTTCATTTTGAAATTCATTTGTATACTTCCATTCTCTTGATTAAAGTGTTCCAAAAGTTAAAAAAAAAAAAAAAAATATACCTTGACAAATCTAAGATTGTGAAGTTTTACTCTATCCATTCTTCTAAGAGTTTTTTAACACTTAGATTTAGGTCTTTGATCTATTTGGAGTGAATTTCTGAATGGTATGAGATACGGGTTCAAGTTAACTTTTTGGCATATACAGAGAAGGCAATGGCAACCCGCTCCAGTACTCTTGCCTGGGAAATCCCATGGATGGAAGAGCCTGGTAGGCTACAGTCCATGGGGTCGTGAAGAGTCGGACATGACTGAGTGACTTCACTTTCACTTTTCACTCTCATGCATTGGAGAAGGAAATGGTAAGCCACTCCAGTATTCTTGCCTGGAGAATCCCAGGGATGGGAGCCTGGTGGGCTGCTGTCTATGGGGTCACACAGAGTCAGACACGACTGATGTGACTTAGCAGTAGCAGTAATCGCCTATATGTCTATTTGGTTATCACTCCACAATTTGTTGAAGGATATCCTCTACAATGAACAGCCTAGGAAATTATTAGAAATCAACTGACTATGAGTTAAGTGTATTTTGGGGTTTTCAGTTCTCTCCCATTGGTTTATATGTCTCTTTTTATGTAACTGTCACTCAGATATGATTTATCTTGCTTTGAAGTAGCTTTTGAAATCAGGAAATACAAATCCTGCAACTTCATTCTTTTTCAAGATTGTTTCAGCTATTGTTTGTCCTTAGAGTCTTCATATGAATTTTAGAATTATTTTATCAATTTCTGCAAATAGTCCAGGTGGTAATCTGATAGGGAATGCATTGACTCTGTAGATCAATTTGGGAAGTAATGATATCTTAATAATATTAAGTTACCAGATCCATGAATATAAGATGTCTTTCAATTTATTTGGGTAAACTTTAATTTTTTTCAACAGTGTTTGGTATTTTCCATAGTAAATGTTTAAAAAAAATTTTTTTCATTACATTGATTTCTAAGTACTTTTTATAAATGAAATTATTTAGTTGCTTCATTTTTTGATACTACATCACAAAGGAATAAACTTACAACTTATTTTGTGAATTGACCTTTTGTCCTGCCAACTTGCTGAACTCATTTGAGTTTAACGTGTTTTTCTGGTGGATTCCTTCAAATTTTCTACATACAAGGCCATGTCATCTTCAGATCACTTTAGTTCTTCATTTCTATCCTGCATTTCTTTTATTAGATTTTCTTTCCTAATTACTCTTTCTAGAACTTCCACTATGATGTTGAATACATGTGGTAAAGGTTGATATTCTTGTCTTTTTCCTGTTCTTAAGGGGGAGAATTCAGTCTTAATCATTAAGTACAATATCAACTCTGGGAATTATGCACCTTACCGTCAACAGGTTGAGAAATTCCCCTTCTGTTCTTACTTTGCTAGATATTTTTATGGTGAAGGAGTGTTGGAACTTGTCTAATGTTTTCTCTGACTCTATTGATATGTCATTTATAAATTACTTTGACATGTATTTACATCAACTGATTTCAGATGTTAGATCAGTCTTATATTCCAAGGACAAAGAAACTTTAGTCATGGTGTATGAACTTTTTCTTATATTGATGGATTCATTTACTAGTATTTTGTTGAGAATTTTTACATCTACTCATGAGAGAGACTAGTCTCTAATTTTCTTCTCTTGTAATTTCCTTCTATTCACAGTTTTACCAATGAAGACAATTGTAGCCTAAAGTAATGAGTTAAAGATTGTTCCCTCCTCTTATATTTTTAGAAGCATTTGTGAAGGAATGGAATTAATTATTAAAGAATTGTTTGGTAGAAATCACCAGTGAAACCCTCTGGGCCTGGGTTTTCTTGACTACTAATTCAATTTCATAAATTTTTATAGATACATTTTCTATTACTCCTTAAGTCAATTTCAGCCAGTGTCTTCCTGGGAATTTTATAATTTTATTTAAATTATCCAATTTATTGGCATATAATTGTTTATAATATTCTCTCATAATCATTTTTTATTTCTGTTAGCTTAGTAGTAATAGCCTCTTTCTTAATTATTATATTAGTAATTTAAGATTTCTCTGCTGTTTTCTTGCTGAATCTAAGCAAAAGTTTGTCAATTTTGTTGGCCTCACCAAAACACTAATTTTGGTTTCATAAGTTCTAACTATAATTTTTTTTCTATTATTTATTTCATTACTTTTCTCTTTAATTTGTAGTAATGTAATATCTTTCCTTCTGCTTGCTTTAGATTTAGTTTACTATTCTTTCTACAGTAGATTCAAGTTGAAAGTTTTGGTCATTGATTTAAGATGTTTCTCCTTTTTTAATGAAGATGTTTATAGCTGCAAGTTTCCCCCTAAGCACAGTTTTTGCTGCAGCCTCAAGCTTTTGTATATTATGTATTCATTTTTATTCATATCAAAGAATTTTCTGATTTCTTTTGTGAGATTTTTTTAACCCAAATCTATGCAGCAGTGTACTTTTAATATTCACATATATATATGAAATTTCCTAAAAAATTTTTGCTATTGATTTCTAATTTCATTCTCAGTGATTATATAACACACTCTGTATAACTTCAATCCTTCTAAATATATTGAGGCTGTTTTATACATAGCATGTTTTATATAGTTTTCTATAGGTGTATGCACACTCAAGAAGAATGTTCTGCTCTTGTTAAATAGATTTTCTGTTATATCCAGTTGGTTTTTTACATTGTTCTAGTCTTCTGTTGCCTTGCTTACCTTTCACTTATTTTTACAATGTAGATTTGTCTGCAGTAACACTCCCCACTGTTATCATCATTTTATTTGTATATCTTTATATGTATATTATTTGTATATTTCCTTGGTTTTCTTCTCCTGAATTTCTGCTCTGTGTGTGTGTGTGTGTGTGTGTATATATATATATATATATATATAAAAAGAGAGAGAGAGATTTACTTTTCCCATTTTCAATTGCTGAAATGTTTTCAAATTCTTTTAATCCCTTTCTTTACATCATTTTGACTTTAAAATCTTCCTCTTTTTCATGTTGAAATTCTCTTAGAGCATTGTCTGTTGTATTTATTAGCTCTTGCATTTTTTAATTCATTATTTCTTTGAAATTTTTTTATTTATTTTTTAAAAGTCTGTTACAGTTTTTCACATTTTATTATTAATAGATTGCTTCATGTATGAGTTTATCTTATTCTGATTGTTTTGTCATAGCCTCTAATATTTTCTTAATTTCTTTTAACCCATTTTAAAATATCAATTTTGATTTATTTTGTAGATTTATCTTCTAGAATATTGTAATGGTGTCTAGGGATTTTTGTCACTTATTTTTGTTAATATATAATAACATATATGATATATGATATACATTACACATATTGTTAATATATAAATATTAATATATGATATGGAACTTGATAACTTTCTTTGCATTATTTAATTTTTAGACAAATTACTTTTTATATAAATGCAAATGGCAGGTTTCAACAAGTATAACTTATCTATCTAGCTTCATGGTTCTAGAGTAGAATCTTTCAGAGTTTACATAAAGTAATAAAAAGAAAGGCTTCATTCTAAAAGTTTCGGTAGAAATGTTTTAGGGGAAATGTTACACTTTTCCCGGATTTTATCCTTGAAAGTTTTTTCTCAATATGGATCTTCATCTCAGTAGGGAGTATCAGTTTGTTAGTGTCAATAGTTCACATACCTTAAAGACAGTCCAGTAGCAGTGGACATATCTAACTCACAGATTTTGATCTTTAATGCCCTTGTTAATGGAATTAGGAATTCTTGGAGAAATGGATTTTTATTGAAACTAAAACATGTATAAAATGAGCTATTTTGTTATCTCTGAAAGTAAAAAAAATATTTTAAATAGAGAATCATCCCAAGGACTTAGATGATAGCTTGATATAATTTCTTTGAACAAATGTGGGACAGCTTGTGTATCTAAAGTAATTAAATATAGGAATAAATATAAACCACTGGAAAACAGATTTGAGTTCATATAGATAATAAGTGACAAATAGTGCAGTTAAAAGGGCTTTGCTTACAGCTGAAAATTGAATATTGATATGTAAACATATAGAGAGATGGAGTGTTAGAACATAAATATTTTGCAATTATCACAGTAAAAATTAAATCAGGTAAGTATTATCTATTGATGTTAAATCAAAGATGGAAATCTGATAAGTATCAGGATATTTCCATGATCATAAAATGCCTCCCCACAGACTACAGAGTAAATGAATATGAAACTCTTTTATAAAAACAACAATATGTGTTGATGGATTAAGTAGTATTCTAAAACAAAAAAAAAAGTATATACTTTTTTGTTTAAATAAAGTAACTTTACATGTCTCAGTGAAATATAACTTAAGGAAAACAACTACATTAAGACTGTAGGTTAAAATGTGTTAAATACTAATCACATTTTTTTTGTGGTTATATAGGGAAAACCACTAGACCATTCAGGTGTGGTCACCTGATGTGAAGAGCTGACTCATTGGAAAAGACCCTGATGCTGGGAACGATTGAGGGCAGGAGGAGATGGTTGAATGGCATCACCGACACAGTGGACATGGGTTTGGGTAGACTCTGGGAGTTGGTGATGGACAGGGAGACCTGGTGGGCTGCAGTTCATGGGGTCACAAAGAGTCAGACACAGCTGAGCAACTGAACTGAACTGAATTCAGGTATGACCTAAATCAAATCCCTTACAGTTATACAGTGGAAGTGACAAATAGGATCAAAGAAATAGATCTGATAGACAGAGTTCCTGAAGAATTATGGACAGAGCTTCGTAACATGTTCAGGAGGCAGTGATCAAAACCATCCTTAAGAAGCAGAAATGCAAAAAGGCAAAATGGTGGTCTGAAGAGGCCTTACAAATAACTGAGAAAACCCCTCAGATGAGAAAAGATGATGCCCTTAAAGTGCTACACTCAATATACCAGCAAATTTGGAAAACCCAGCAGTGGCCACAGGACTGTCAAAGGTCAGATTTCATTCCAATTCCAAAGAAAGGCAATGCCAAAGAGTGCTCAGACTACCACACAATTGCACTCATCTCATGCGCTAGCAAAATAATGCTCAAAATTCTCCAAGCAAGGCTTCAGGAGTATGTGAACCAAGAACTTCCAGATGTTCAAGCTGCATTTAGAAAAGGCAGAGGAACCAGAGATCAAATTGCCTACATCCATTGGATCATAGAAAGCAAGAGACTTCCAGCAGAACATATACTTCTGCTTCACTGACTACAATAAAGCCTTTGACTCTGTGGATAACAACAAACTGTGGGAAATTTTTAAAGAGATGGGAATACCAGACCACCTTAACTGCCTCCTGAGTAATCTGTATGCAGGTAAGGAGTACATCAAGGCTGTTTATTGTCACCTTGCTTATTTAACATATATGTAGACTACATCATGTGAAATGCTGGACCGGATGAAGCATAAGCTGGAGTCAAGATTGTTGGGAGAAAGATCAATAACCTCAAATATGCAGATGACACAATTCTTAAGGCAGAAATGAAAGTGAAAGAAGATGAAAGTAAAAGAAGAGAGTGAAAGAGCTGGCTTAAAACTCAACATTCAAAAAATGAAAATCATGGCATCTGGTTGCATCCCTTTATAGCAAATAGATGGGGAAACAATGGAAACAATGAAAAACTATTTTCTTGGGCTCCAAAATCACTGCAGATGGTGACTGCAGCCATGAAATTAAAAGATACTTGCTTCTTAGAAGAAAAGCTATGACCAAACTAGACAGCATACTAAAAAGCAGAGACATTACTTTGTCAACAAATGTCCATCTAGTCAAAGTTATGGTTTTTCCAGTAGTCATGTATGGATGTGAGAGTTGGACCATAAAGAAAGCTGAGCATCAAAGAACTGATGCTTTGGAATTGTGGTGTTGGAGAAGACTCTTGAAAATTGCTTGGACTGCAAGGAGATCAAACCAGTCAATCCTAAAGGAAATCAGTCCTGAATATTCACTGGAAGGACTGATGGTGAAGCTGGAGCTCCAATACTTTGGCCACCTGATGGGAAGGGCTGACTCATTAGAAAAGACCCTGATGCTGAAAAGATTGAAGGTAGGAGGGGAAAGAGATAACAGAGGATGAGATGGTTGGATGGCATCACTCACTCGAAGGATATGAGTTTGAGCAAGTTCCAGGAGTTGGAGATGGACAGGGAAGCCTAGCATGCTGCAGTCCATGGGGTTGCAAAGCTATTCTGAGCCAAATCTGGGAATGATAAGGGATAAATAAATTAAGTACGTCATAGTTTATTCTAAAAATATTATAGTTCTAAATTTGAATAACAATAGTGTGAACTCATGATTCATTTTTGTCATAGAAATAAAGCGTAGTTTGAGTTTTGTTCATTAAAAAGACCTAGAAAATTTAATCAACCCAGTAACAATGAGCACTTTCAGCTCTCACATTGTGATGTCTAAGCACAATTACCCACTCAAAGGAACCCATTTCTTTGGAGAAATGGATGACTTCATGACTGAGCCAAAGACTACACAGGATGATCCCTGAACATCTTGTCATACTTGATAACAAGGACGCTATTGTAAACTACCACGTTCATGACCAAAGGACACGGGAGGCAATTTTGAAAGTATCTTTTTGCAAAAGATGGAGAACTATGAGTATCATTCAGAATAGCAAGAATAAATATAAACCATAAAATAAATATGCTTGAATTTTTCAGTTCGTAGGAGTGCTATAGGAAGTTATTATTGGAACATGCTAGAGAATAACCTCATAATTAGAAAACTGGTTGGTAAAGAGAATGAATTAAGCATTTACACAATCTTTCCTATAAGAAGTATAGAATGAAGATAATCCAATATTAAAGGAAATGATTACTTAGAGAAGTATCCAGCTAATAAATGAAGAAAAATGACAGAATATTTCCAAATTGCAACTCATAGTGAATTTTTGGTTCTAGTTATTCAGAGTTTGGGTTGTTAACATTCTAAAAGGATAGATTATTAGGTTATATAGGGCTTCTGATGGCAGAATGGAAAGTCTATTATGAAATAGGTTTAGCCAGGGCAAAAAAAAGAGAGGAAGAAAGAAAGAAGGGGGAAAGGGAAGGAAGGGAGAGGAAAAAAGAAAAAAGAAAGAAAGAAGGAAAAAGAGGGAAGGAAAGGGGGAAGGAAGAAAAGAAAAAGTCTAAATCTGACCAAGAGGATAGTTCCAACCTCTATAGGGAACAGAGAAAAAGGAAACTTGCTAAACTCCAGGACAAGTATGTAACTAGAAAAATTCTAATTTCTGGAAACTATGGTAGTGATGTCATCCTTAAATTTTATGACACACAAAGGAGGCAGAGAGAGGGAGATAGGGAGTGACCATCAACCACTCTCAATGTATTAAATTTATTTAGATTTTTATATAAAAAATAAAATCCAAATGGTTAAAAAATTAGCATCATAATATTTATGCAATGATTTAAATTTTAAGACTAAGTAAGTATTTGATAATATGAATGTATTATTTTAAAGTTACTTTAGGATATGATACATGGAATGGTTATGTTAAAATCATCCTTATTTATTAAATATATATACTGAAATATTCATGGTTGAAATGATACAATGTCTAGGATGTGCCTAACAAGCAAATGGAAAGTGTGAATTAGGTGGGAGTGGTGATGCATCGTTGAAGGTCATTGGTACATGATTTGTAAAGCTGAGTGATGAAGACCCAGCAATTTATTATACTATTTTGTTCACTTTGTGTTTAAGGCAAAATAGGAGTATAAACGTATCCTTTAATAATATGGAGGTAAATCAGGAGGTAAGATACGAAATGTAGAGGGGATGCTTCAGAGAAGGTAGATAATGAGGAGATAATGAGGGGATAATGAGGACCAGTAAGTCAAGAAAGCATCGTTTTTTATATTTGGTGTTTGGTGGTTTTTGAATGCTATGTGCATTTATTATTTTGTCAAAAATGAGAATAAATACAATAAAATTAAAATAAGTATTTTTGACTTGCCAATATTAATTCTAACAATTTATCTGGAAGAACATCTTATATAATAATGCCATTCAACAAGATGTTCAAAGTGTTCTTTGAGATATGATTGTAAGAATAACTAATTGAAAATAAAGAAAGACCATTACTAGCAGATTCATCTAATGTTATTCTAGATTGTTGTTAAAAAGAATGAGATTGTATTATACATCACACCTGAGAGGAGCTCCGGTGTACACTGGTAAATGGAAAAAATTAGCTGCTTAAATAATATAAAGTAGTGTATGATATATCACAACATATAATACTTCACTTTTGTTTTTTTATAGTGGTATTACTCTGCAACAAACCTGTTTACTTTTAAGGTACTGCGAATTTTATTTGCTAGTATATATGCTTTTAATTTGATGTATTTTTTATTATAACTATTCTTATCAGTAGTTTTAGCACGAGATTTTGAGGTCTCAGTATTCAAGTATTATGCACTTCTGATGTGCTATTTAGCTATTTTTAAGGCATTTTGAAAATATATAAATGATTTTAGTAAATGCATTGAAAAGAATAATAAATGTAACAGTTGCTTTTTATTAAGAGTGATTAAAAACTTTTGATTCTATGTACTTTTCTCCCTTTTATATAAGAATCATTTATTTTTTAAACTATTGGAGAAATAAAGCAAGATAAAGAAGAAAAAGAAATATAAGAATAAAAGACTAATCTTTAAAAAATGTGCAAACTTTCGGCACCATCTTGAAACAAAATATTCCTGCCATGACAATGTTCACTGAACCACTAATTTTCTCTTGATCAAAATGTGAGTAAAATGTGTAACTTCCTATAAGTCACTTTTGGTTCAATGGCAAATAGCAGCTAATTGCACAACTAAGTGCTGACTTATTTTCTTTCCATATTATTATTTATAGAACAAGTACAAAGTAGTCTATTGCTGATTAGAAAGGAAATTTTATCGCAGTTTCTCAGAATGACTTTTATTTTGATGTATATTTTTTAATGAACCTAATTTATGTGAAGGTTGTTCTGTTAAAAGAAAAGTTCACAAAAATATCATGCATGATTGATCTCATGACTGTGCCTCAATCCAAAGACAACACACAACAGCAGTCAAATATACATTTTATGGGCTTTTGTCTGTTTTGCAATAACACCAGAAAACATTCTTTAATTAAAATTTAAAACCGTAACTGATTAATTTTCTGTGTAAACAATCCGTGTCAACACGGAATGTCAGCATTTTAAGGCTGTGTGAGGATAAATTTTACTTTCTTCACAAGGGCCTTCTGGGAAGAACTTTGGCACAGCAGACGGTGAGAATGTGACCTAGAGGAGAAGGGTTTGGAGCCCTAGCTCATTCTGTAACCCCACTCCTGTCCACTTAGTTGAGGCCCAGTTAGGGCCCAAGAAAACGTCCTAAATCTTTTGATAGTGTTGGCAAGGGTCCGGTAGTCAGTCGCTCGATAGCTCTTTATTTACTAGCTGCAAATGGCCAAAGGGTTCCAAAAGTGCCATCCAGTAGCTAGACGTGCTTTTGCCTCATCCATGCAGTGAAGGAGACATTCCCAGTAATCTGGCTACAGACACGGCTGTGCAGAATTTAAACTGAGCACTCCCATTTGGTTTCTGTTGTTAATCATAATCCCCAATTTTTTCAGGAGCCAGAAAGCAACCTCACTTCTCAGCCACTTTCTGATTTTCCTTTTCTTTCTTAAATACAGAGGCAGAGTTTAAAAATATTACTTAAAATAATCTTGAGCGACTTTTCAAGGAAATATGGAAATACATTGCCAGGAAAACGGGGGAGTACATTCAAAATAAAGGATTGAAAACTTCAGTGTAGACATGCATATAAAACTTTAAATAAAAATGCTCATAATCAAGTTATTTTTATTAGACATTTATAGTCTCGCCAATAATAAATTACAGTGACCTCAGCTCTTCTAGAGTCTAGGAAAAGATCCAGGATTGAAATCCTCTGAGGTGACGAGCTGGGTTTTGCATTTCCAATATGGTTCAACTCTTTTGGATAAATTTTACATCCTTTGCTTACTTACCCAGACCCATCCTTCATGACAAATACCCTTCTTGGGCAAGGGCAGAGGATGAACTATTCAAAATAAATGCTTTCACACTTTGGATCCTTATTTCTCTCCCAGGGAACTTCTTTCACTTGTAATTAAGCAATGAAGGTTTCTAAAATTTCCCATGCAAATATATATATGTATTTGGCCATCCTGTAGGACTCGCGGGATCTTAATTCCCCAACCAGAAATTGAACCTTCTGGTTGGATTGCAAACCACTTCAGTTTGCAACTGAACTGCAGACTTCAGTTGAATCTGTGTAACTTTCCAATGGAAACTCAGACTTTTAACCACTGGACCACCAGGAAATTCCCCAAATTAATCATATTATTGATATTCTAAGAAGAAAAAGATATATACAGAAACTTTCCTCCAGTGAAAGAAACTTTGCTCTTTTACCATGTCTCCCAAACAGGTTGTGTACTGGTTGTTGGTGTTCAGTCATGTTGACCCGACAGACTGCAACACACTAGGGTTCCCTGTTCTCCACTATCTCCTGGAGTTTGCTCAAATGCACGTCCATTGAGTCGGCGATGCCTGCCAACCATCTCATCCTCTGTTGCCCTCTTCTCCTCCTGCCCTCAGCCTTGCCCAGCATGAGTCTTTTCCAATGAGTCAGCTCTTTGCATCAGGTAGCCAAAGTATTGGAACTTCAGCTTCAGTATCAGACCTCCCAATGAATATTCAGTGTTGATTTCCTTTAGGATTGACTGGCTTGATCTCCTTGCTGCCCAAGGAACTCTCAAGAGTCTTCTCCAGCACCACAGTTTGGAAGCATCAGTCCTTTGGTGCTCAGTCTTTTCTATAGTCCAGCTCTCACTTCTGTACATGACTACTGGAGAAAACCATAGCTTTGAGTATATGGCCCTTTGTTGCCAAAGTGATGTCTCTGCTTTTTAATACACTGTCTGTACTGGTATATCGCTAAAACTTGGCAATGTTTTTGTGAAGGGGTTTATTAGTTAATTTCTCTGTCACATTTATTAGCAAAGTGTATATTAAATGCCTGACTCAGGTATGAAAGGTTATAGAAGATAAAGATTTTGCACCTCCTTCATAGAGGACACGAGAGCAAAAGAAAATGCATCTGTAAGCTCTGGATATAAACAGTAAAGAAGGCATATTTAAAGAGCATATATTAGAAGTAAATCTATATATATGTTATCTCATGTATTTTCAAATTGTCTGTGTCACTGAGAGATGAAGGAATTAAAATTTTATGAGGTAAAGACATTGATGGCCTTCCCTGGTAGCTCAGGGGTAAAGAATCCACCTACCAATGCAGGAGGTGTGGGTTCAATTCTTGGGTCTGGAAGATCCCCTGGAGAAGGCAACTGCAACCCACTCCAGTATTCTTGCGTGGGAATTCCCATGGACAGAGGAGGATGGCAGGCTACACTCCATGGGCTCACAAGAGAACTGGACATGACTTAGTGACTAAACAACAAGAAAACTTGAGTAGACCACAAGGATAGTACACACAGGGTTGAGATTCAGAATTTAAACTGAAGTTGTAATTATAGCAAATACTTCCCGCCACAATTATGTTGCCTCATGGTAGATGGAATCATTCAAGGAAAGGAATGACTGGTGTGTTGATCCAAACCTAGAGGAAAATCGGACATGGAGCTTCAGGTAAAAGAAAAAGCAGAAATTTAGGAAGTTCAAAAGGCAAGGTGAGGGGTCACTTTTCTGAGGTCAAAGGAGTGTAGATGAAATAGAGATGGGGCACACTGGGGCTTGAGTTTTCACTGCTGCTGCTGCTAAGTCACTTCAGTCGTGTCCAACTCTGTGCGACCCCATAGACGGCAGCCCACCAGGCTCGCCCGTCCCTGGGATTCTCCAGGCAAGAACACTGGAGTGGGTTGCCATTTCTTTCTCCAATGCACGAAAATGAAAAGTCAAAGTGAAGTCGTTCAGTCGTGTCTAACTCTTAGCGACCCCATGGACTGCGGCCCACCAGGCTCCTCCATCCATGGGATTTTCCAATGCAGTAATTGGGTATGCTTCAATTCCTCACTGTGTACCCTTCCAAAGACCCCCTAAGTCTTGGATCTTCATTCTCATAGGGCGTTCTTTTCCAGCTCCTGTGGTAATTGTTTAGTCATACCTTTACTGCTTTAATTCACATACCTATAGGTTTATCTTGTGGGAGAAAGTGGACTGACTTTCTCCAGGAACCAGAAACATGAGATGAAATCCCCTGACATCTAAACATTCCAAATTTTGCCTGACATAAAAATAAAGCAAATATTCAGATGCCTAAAATGCCTACTTACTCTTTATAGGATGTCCTCTTCATACAAACCTTGAAGTTGCTAACCTTCAAAGATGTGAATATACGTCTGCAGGTCGGATCATGTAGATTAGTTCGTGTGTCTCCCTTACACTGTCGCAGGTGGGCATTCGCTGCAAGTGGTTGTGTTTTTGTGTACTTTGCTGTACAGTACTGTAGAGGACAGTAGGACAGCGTCTCTATATCC
This sequence comes from Neotragus moschatus, assembly GCA_006410615.1. Taxonomy (NCBI): domain Eukaryota; kingdom Metazoa; phylum Chordata; class Mammalia; order Artiodactyla; family Bovidae; genus Neotragus; species Neotragus moschatus. The sequence continues at coordinate 1,537,482 of SJYA01002689.1, forward strand.
AGCCCAGGACGTCTGAAAGCAAGTAGGAAAACAGCAATGACGTAGCTTTTATGGTGCTCCCAGACTGTACCACTGGATCATTTTTCCAAGAAGGTAGACAGAATGGAATCCTGCAAGGAACCAGAGTCTGTGCCATCAGCATCAGGCCTGAGTGAATTTGCAGCTTGCCCTCTGTCTCCTGTTGTTGATGATCCTCAGCTCTACCAACTCTCACCTTCTTTCCCTCCTCCATCAGTAACTCTTCTGGTCTGTTCACTCGATGCCAGCTGTTGTACTGATTGCTGTACTTTTCAAGGTCCTGTACGATTTAAAATATTTTCTTAATTTTTTTTAGTTTGTTTTTATGCATTATNCCTGTACCATCAGCATCAGGCCTGAGTGAATTTGCAGCTTGCCCTCCGTCTCCTGTTGTTGATGATCCTTCAGCTCTACCAACTCTCACCTCCTTTCCCTCCTCCATCAGTAACTCTTCTGGTCTGTTCACTCGATGCCAGCTGTTGTACTGATTTCTGTACTTTTCAAGGTCCTGTACGATTTAAAATATTTTCTTAATTTTTTTTAGTTTGTTTTTATGCATTATTTATGTAGAAAATATTATAAACTTGTAATAATATAGTACTATATAGCTGATTGTGCTAGTTGAGTGCCTAGGCTAACTCTATTGGGCTTACAAATAAATTGGACTTAAGCACACACCCTTGAAACAGAACTCATTTGTCTGTAGGGGACTTCATGTAGTATTAAAAGAAAAACAGATTTGCGCATCTCCAAATTCCTCCACCAACGGGTGCATTACCCCCCATGAACATTGTTCCTTGATTATCCACCATAGTAACTGTAATAAAACTACATTAAAGCCCGCCCTTTGCTTTGTTCTTATTGAGAACAGGAGTCCTAGGGTTTCTAATTAAATAGAACTGCTCTACAAATTCAAAGTCTTCTTCTGACAGTGAGTTCGGGAATCTTACTGGAAGGCTTGGTGAACAGCTGCTTTAAACAGCATCTAAATCTTGCTTCCATTTCCATTGTTCTCCATTTACTGGACAAATCATTTTGAAAATCATCTCCATCAAAAGACACAGAGATCATTCCTATCATGGTCATTTTTTCAGATGAGGAGACTACAAAGAGATAATACAATTCTAATCTCAAACAGATCAATTGTTCTCATGGATACATTTGGAATTGCCAGAATATATGTGTGGAATATTGGCTGGAAATGTGGTCATCATCTACCAGATTGGGGAACCTTATGCGTTAAGTTCTTTTTCAAGGAGGTGATATAATATGGGGTGAGATCTAGATTGTTTCTCTTGGCTCCACCATTTTCCAGGCATGGGATTTAGATAAATCATGAAACATCTCTAAATCACAGGATCCTCATTTGTAAAATTAGAAAACATAATGGAGCCTACTTCACAGAGTTGTGAGGATTAAATGAAATAACACATATAAAGCGTGTTAACACAGCAACTGGCATATTTATGACTCAATAAATGCTAGCCAGTGCTAGCGTCGGCATTGATATTATTTCTTTCCAAGTTCCTGAAACAGTTTGTCTCTTTATACTTGTATATTCAACAATGTAAACAGCGCCTTACCCGCAACTGATACCTCCTTACCCCCTACCCCAATAGATGCTAGTGGAATTATTTAATATGCTCACTATTAAACAGTGTGACCATGGGATAGGCATCAAGAAATAAGAGCTGGGATTTTGCTCTGTTCTCATTTTGTTCCTACAAATATTCCCCACCCCCACCTCTGCCCCCGAGTCACACGCACACACATAGCATCATATTTCTTTATGTTGAGCTGGAAGGGGTGTTCACGTCGATAAGAAACCTTCCTCCCACCCCACTTTGTCTGCCCTGCACTTAGGAACCAAGGTTGAGTTCAAATAGGGGTCAGGGAGATAAAAGCCTGAGGCTTAACCACCAATTCACTAGTCTGGTGCCTAAAACTTCCGTCATTTATTTATTGCCATCAGAAAGGATCAGTCGGGTCCTGTGTGGTGCAGGCTGGGAGCAGAAGCCTCTGCCATTTATTATCTATCTCCCCTTCAGCTGGGAAACAAGCAGGCGGATGCCATTTCCCCAGGACATGCTGCCCTGCTTGTGGACTCAAGTCTGAACGGAAAGCGAGAGAAGTTTCCTTGCTCTTTATGGGCTCTTTTGTTTTTCATCAAGAGGCCAAGTACAGACATTTTGAAATAATTGTCAGAGTCAGAGCACAGGCAGACCCAGGGGGAGAAGCCAGCTAGCCCAGGAGAAAGAGGACAAACAGTCATGGCTGAGGTTTCCAGACTGAAGGAGATTTACTGCAGCCACTCCGGAGACTATTTGTTATGGAGGAGAAGATAAACAGGAGGAGCCTTTGGAGCCAATGGTCATGTGGAAGGTGCTAGAAGCATTCCTGGGCAAGAACAGGGCCTGGCCTCGAAGCCAGCTGGTGGTCGTCGACTTAGGTCCGCTTTTCTCTAAACTTTCATCTTGTGTTCCGATCTATGCTGGGCTCTTTTAAACGTTAGTGCCAGGGACTACAAGCCAGGTGCCCCCCAAAAGAGCAACTGCACAGCGGATCTGAATTAGAACGCCAGTCCCAGTGCATCCAAACAAAACCTGGTGGGCACCAGCCAGGAAAAGCAAGGCCAGAAACTGCCTTCGGGGACTCTGTCTTGATTGCGGTGCTCACAGGAGTCTGAGTGGTGCCTCAGCCCTCCTGCCCTGCCTCCCCCAAGCTGTTTCTCTCCCATCCTCCGTTTGGCAAAGCCAGCAAGATCCTGAACGTCAGATGCGGGCTTGTCCCTGTAATCATCCCCTGGTGAGGAATACAAATGGCCCTGGAACACATTTGTGAGTCAAATCGCCTTTCCAGATAGTGGGCTGTGTGGGCTTGGGCTACTGCTCATGTGGCCCGAATGAGTATGAGTGTGTGTGTGTGTGCGCACATGCACACTGCTCATGTTAAACTTCTAGAAGTCGAGAGCCCACAGGGTTAAGCCTAGATGGCCAGAATGATATTTTCGCTGCCTTTGATGACACACTAAAATAAAGCACCTCTCATTTTGTAGCAGATCATTGCGTCTGTGAAGCCAATGTACATGTGGTTACTATTTGCAGAATTTGGCATTTTCTACGAATAGTATAAAACAGGCATTGGATCGGCTGTCATGTTTTGACAGGGTTGTCCTTTTTTGCCAGAATGCCACTTTCCCTACCCCCAACCTCCCTTGTATTTGAGCAGCAACCCTACTGCATTTTTTGTTTTCCAATGGACTAGGAAAATTGATGAATAATGAGTTAAAAGCTGGACTGGGTCAGGGATTTAAGGCACAAGGAAGCAATCACCCTGAACACAGTGGCCCCCCTAAGGGGAGGCAAGTCCCAGTTAGGACTGTTGGTCGGATCGTCTCCAGACGGGGCCTCATCCGGCCCCAGAAATGGGGACAAGGTCAGGGACCTTGTTAGTTAACAGTGTGAAGTGGGAGTTTAAAGCCGTTTTGTTTATAACAGGCTAATCAGCCTGACAGAGAAATACCCCAGCTCTTCTCTCTGCTCAGTGCATTTGATGCCTTCCAAGCTGTCTGGGCCCCTGTCTTCAGATTCTCTCAATTCTGCACCGTTCATCCATCCACAAACTTGACAGAAACAAAGATGACAATGAGAAATAATTTTACCTCTTCACCGTGACACACATCCATCAGCTTCAGCCCCAGGGTGTAAGCCTGGGTGTGAGGTTTCAACTTTTCAGTGAGAGAGAGAGTTTGCTGTGTTTAACCTATAAGCCACTATTAAACACACATACACACAGACCCACAGACAGAGGAAGTCCTTTCAACCTCTTGCGAATTTGGACCTTTGGGTCTTGCCCCACGCCTGGCATGTGTTAAATTTGTATTTTGAAAGCTGGACTTGACTCTCTCACTTTCTTATCTCTCTTTTTCTTTTGTTCAACATCTGCCACTTTTTCCCCTTTGTTTTCAAGGGACCAAAAGCCAGAATTAACCCACGCTGAAACATCTTTTCTAACCAGCCCTTCAGTTGCGTATAGAATGATCTCTCTGAATATCCATTCTTCTATGTTAACCAAAGCAACTGAGCTGACATTGGGAAAAAATAGTTCTTGCATGGATTTTGAACAAGCAATAGGTTTCTGATTAAACTGCTTTATCATGCATGTTTAAATGAACAATATAATTATACTCAAAATTGAAACCAATTGTCAAAATGTCTATGTTTGGCTTGGAATCACTACAGCACAAATCCAGTCATAGAATTTCTCAGAACAGTATTAAGAATAGCAAACAGGCCATGTACTGTATTATCATTTCACTGTTATTTATGTTTGCCTGAATTTGATTCAGAATCTTAGAAACCTCTTATTTCATGACATTTTTGCCTGTTAAATCCTCTCATTTCACCAGGAACTTCTAAATAAGTCTTTTCTTTAAAAAAAAAAAACAAAAAACGAGGTTCAACAATTAAATTCTTATTTTTTTGACATGCATGGAGATCATGACTAATTATTATAATTATTAATCAATGAAAAGTAATGTATTTAATCATTCATTTACTTTTACATAAATCCAGCAACTAAGCATCTAGCATGTGATAAACATTATGCTGTAAATTCTCAGGTATATTGAAGAAAAAAAAAATTTCTGTCCTCAAATTACTCGTGAGATGAGAGATAAAATAAGAGCTATGTATATATATGGCTACAATGAAATACATTTAAACCTTTGTAATACTCATATATTGTATAATTATGAATTCTGTAAGGGTAAACTTGGTTTTCTTTTTCCAAGTTAAATGGTATGGTATGAAGACTTAGCATTACCCATTTATCTATTGATAGAATTTTGTCAGAACTATGTCCATGATTGTTGAATTTAGTTATAATAATTAGTAAGGGTAATTTGAGTATGACAAGAAGTGTTTCAGAAGACCCTGACATATACTATCTTATTCAAATTGTCAATCATATAACACTTTTAACCTCATATTTCACAACAGAATGCATAATGGAAGTCCTTCACCTAGGAACTTAACAAATGCAAAGGTTTGAAAATGAGTAGCCCATTCACTCAACAACAAATAAATATTAATCAATAAATGTGTCTTCAGCCCCCATCTGTGTCACATAAATAGAACTGAACAAAACAGTTCCTTTCCTGATACATACAGAGAGCCCAAGCTAGAGAAGGAAGACATTGTACAAATAAACACATAATTAAATATTGAACAAAAGGCTATTAAGAAAGAAGGTTCTCTGATAGAGAAAGCCAATAAAAGCTGTGGTTTCAGATGGAGGACAAGGGGCAGCTTCCCTAAGGAATTGGTGTATGGTTTGAGGATTGGAGAAGAAACCAGGCAAAGAATGCAAGGGAGAGTGTGCATGGAAGAGGAACAACGTGTACAAAAGTCCCGAGTAGACAAGGGCAGCTGTATTGAGAAATGGACCTTGCAATGTGTGGGGAATGCAGTAAGCAAGGGGAGAACCGTACAGAATGAGCCTAGAGAGACAGCTCTTGGACGGCCTTGCAGGTCAGGTGTATTAGTCAGGGTTGGCTAGGCTCTGCTGCAAGAACACATAAATCCAAAATCTTGGTGGCACAGCAAAACAGAAGTTTATGGTAATTTATACATCTCACAGTCTGGTGTGGTGGTGGTGGACGGACTACTCTGCATAGTCAGAGGGCTAGAGTGAGGAGAGGTACACAGAGAAAGCACACATGCTTTCAATTTCCTTGACCTATAAATGGCATTTCTCATTTCAATACACTTCCATTGATGAAAACTGGTTCCCAAAGCCCCACCAGGATGCAAACGGGTTTGGAATGGCCTGTTAGTTGGGTTCTCAGTACAAACATATGATTTGGCAAGCTTCTCTACTCAGTCTGTATTCAGAATGACATGTCAAGAATGGGACCTCATATTTTATCCTAAAAGCCATTAATCACCATTGAAACATAGTCCAACATCAGTTTTTATGTGATTCTTCTAATATCAGGGTGAAGAATAAAGTAGAGGGGCTCCACATGGCTTCTGAGGAAACCTTGGAGCTATATCTCTTTTTTTTTTTTTCCCCTTGTTTTAGGCAAGCGACACATTCTCATGTTTCATCTTCTTTTTGTATAAAATTTATAGCTGATTTTGCTTGGGAATCCCATCAAGTAAAAAGTGATCTTTATTGAAGTTGAGTACACCATTTCAAAATATAACCAATTAGAGAAAAAGGAGAACTTGACCAATATTAAAAGTCAAGAAACACCACAAAAATTTTACAGCTCCAAGTGTAAAGGTTTCAAACATGTTAGCAAAGAATCACACTGAGAAGCAATGCTCACAGATAAAATGTAAAACAAAAGAACAAAATAGCATTACAATTGTAAAATACAGTCTAAAACTTTTAATAGCAGTCAATAGGATTAAATAGTAAGTGAGACGTGTAAAAACTGCATTTGTGACTTTATGTGAAAATACTTAACACGAATCAACCATAAAAATAAAGAGAGAGCAAATCAGAAGATGAGATCAAGTGATATGGAGGAAGAATGGAAAGTCAAAAAGGAGAATAGGGGAAAGGGGAGTTTGATCAGCTAAAGCCGTGCCATTATACAAAGAACTTACTCCTTGTGTGTAAGGGGTGAAAGTCTGAAATTAAAAAGAGNGAAGAATTGATGCTTTTGAACTGTGGTGTAGGAGAAGATTCTTGAGAGTCCTTTGGACTGCAAGGAAATCCAGACAGTCCATCCTAAAGGAAATCAGTCCCGAATATTCATTGGAAGGACTGATGTTGAAACTGAAACTCCAAAACTTTGGCCACCTGATGCAAAGAACTGACTCATTTGAAAAGACCTTGATCCTTGAGAGATTGAAGGTAGGAGGAGAAGGGACCAACAGAGGATAAGATGGTTGCATGGCATCACCGACTCAATGAACATGAGTTTGAGCAAACTCTGGGAGTTGGTGATGGACAGGGAGGCCAGGCGTGGTGCCGTCCATGGGATCGAAAAGAGTCGGACACGACTGAGCGACTGAACTGAACTGAAACCCAAATCCTAAATGGTGCAGTTTCAAATGAGATGAGTCAAGGTGGAAAAAGCAAAGACTTGAGGTTTTCAGGCTCCTCATTTGTATTCCAAATTACTAGCTTGAGACCTAAGGCAAAATAATAAATCTTCTGAACCTCAGTTTCCTCATCTGTGGACTGGTGCTTACAATACAGAACTCATTTCGAAGGTTGTTACAAGGATGAAGCGAGGTAATGAATAGTTTCTGGTACATAGAGATTAAAATTATAATAAAATCTCAATAGAAGAAAGTTTTGGAAGTTCTCTCCAATGTATAAATATCTAGAAGATCCCATTTAAAGGTGGAGTCAAGCTATTTCTGACCCAGTCCATTTATTTTATGCACTGCCAGCAACATCACTGTAGCGGAAAATATATTTCATGGTGTGCTGGGTGGTTGAAGTAGCACTTAGACACACATGCACTAATTCCAGGTCAGCAAGAAAGATCCAAAGCACCCTGACAAGACCCAAACTGACCCCTTTTAACTCTTGAGTAAAACGTTATTTTACTCACTGAAGAAATTGCTGCAGATGAAACTAAATCTCCAAGAGGAATAAAAATGCGAGGGAAGGGAAAAACTCTCTTCCGACAGCACTCCAAGCCTCTAGATTTTAGTTATTGTTTTTTAATAAGAATGCAGAGCATCAAGTGTGTTTTCCATTTCCTCACAGTTTCAAAATCATGATGTATATTACATGCATCCTAGTTTTTCCTTTTCTGCTACCTTCTTTCTTCTTTCAGGATTGAGCGAATACTTATATGGAATTTCTAATATCCCAAGTATGCCTTTAACATAAGGTAAGCATAATGGACCATGTGTTTGGGTTAGGAGTAGGAAGTGTAGGGACGTCTTTTGACTCCAAAGAGCAGAAATTTAACTGCATGACTTCAGAAGGGGGAAGACAGAGGTAGTTACTCAGAGAGACTGAAACAGGAAAGTAGACTGAAACTGATGTGCTCTTAAACCAACTGGCTCCTCTGGGTTCCATACGCTCTTCCTTGCCTCTCTCTCTGTAAAGGTTTTCATCTACTTTCTCCATCAAATAATATTATTTGGAATAGTACAAAAAATACTAACCCCAGAATTTTGTGACCCTGACTCTGAACCCTTTTAATAGAATCATTACTATTAATATTAATATCCTTGTCTGTATCATGATGTAAAGTTCACCAAAATTTTTATACCTACTTTTTCACTCTTCAAAGTGTACTTTCTCTAGTTCTTAATTGGAACTCATCATGGTTAGACTCTAAATTACTACATGATCTGTGAAGATTCAAAATCATCATGAAAATGTAATATCTCAAAAAAAAAAAAAAGCAAGGCATAACTCTTGGACAAAATAACTTTATACAACTCTCAACAAAATCAAAGCCAAGTGGGACTTCCCTGGTGGTCCAACAGGTTAACACTTCTCCTTCCCATTCAGGGAGTGTGGGTTTGATCCCTGGTTGGAGAGCTAAGATCCCACACGTCTAGTTGCTAAAAAGCCCAAAAACATAAAAACAGAAGCAATATTATAACAATTTTAGTAAAGATTTTAAAAATGGTTCACATCAAAAAAAAAGATAAAATCTTGAAAAAAATCAAAGCCAAGTGTCTCCTTTATACTCATGCCACAGTGAATTCTCATTCTTTCTGCATTGCTAACTCTTTCACTAACACTGCCATCAACCATCACTTTTGAGTTTTCTCAAAGTAATGGTCAAAGTATTAGATGGCTTAAGGATCATGGACTTTGTGTCTCAAACAATTGAACAGGGACTGGATGGTCGCCTTTGATTCAGTTGCCATATGTCAGTGTTTCCTGTCTGTCCTGGAACGCTGCACCTTTCTCTGTATCACCCACGTCCTGCCTTTCTTTTCCTGACTTGGGAAGTATGACTTCCGTCAGCCTCTTTGGGGAATTAGCTGCCATTCTCCTGTTGATGTCTGCTTGCTTATCAACCTCTCAGGGAGGTTTTTGTTCATTAGCCAGGAGGAAATGCTGATCCATAAAGCACACGTGTCCATTCTTTGGTGGCGATGGTCAGTAGAGCATCAAAAGATATTCTAAACGTGAGTGATAATCAAGTCATTTCAAGTTGCCGAAGACTAGAGAGGGCACAGAATAGAAAAAAATAAATAAAATCACACAAACCAATGATAAGATTTTAGGAAACAAGAACATATTTTTAAAGTCAGAACTAAATTCTGTTAAGTCTTCATCTATTTACAAAGATGTAGGGGAAAATGATATCATTTGCAAAGTGATATTTTCTCAATTCAGCACCTCCTTTAACATGTTGAAATCAACCTAAATATCTGATACATGAAAAACGAATGGATTTCCTCATCATGTTTTTAAGACTACAAAAGTAAACCAATAGAACGACACAATCAATGAATTCACGTTTCATTTTCCAGAAGGGAGGCTATTTTATATTAGTCATTTTCTTAAAATTACAAGCAAAATATGCCCCTCTTCTTGAAAGAAAAGTTTGTAAGAACTGAGGCTAGATGGAAAGAAGTCATTGGGACAAACAATTATATGATTATTTCAACTCTCCAATGTCTTCAGGTGCCAGTGAAAACCATTTCTCACCATTCCATAGCCAGACAAAACAACACGGTTTATGACTTCCCACATCTCTAGGATATGTTCTTCCAGTTATTCCCTTTTAAAAGCAAGTAATAAAACAACAACAGAGTGCGGATGTATCGTTCTACACTCCAGTGGGTGAGTAGAAAAGCCTACGTAAGGATTTTTAACACCTTTAATTAGGCCCCCAAATAAAAAGGTTATGTGAATATCTTTTGTGATGCAATTTTGTCAATAAAGAGAAAAAAATCATTTTTCTGAAATGAAGAAAGTCCCTGTCTGAAGAAAGTGATTCTTCTTGGTGCCATAGCTGCTAATTTGGGCTCACCTTCATCATTTCTCTTGTCATTGATCACTCTCCCAGTAGAATAATGACAAAAGTATGATGGTATGGTCTTGTAGTGGCCAGAAAATAAAAACAGATATTTCTTGAATGCATGAGTGATTTTCAAAGGAATTAAAAGTACCCTGCTTGTCTTATTAAGAAATATACAGAAGAGTTTAACCACAAGCGCTATACTTTATGTTGCTGCTATTCAATCGCTAAGTTGTGCCCAACTCTGACTCCAAGGACTGCAGCACACCAGGCTTCTCTGTCCTTCACTATCCCCCAGAGTTTGCTGAAACTCATGTTTATTGAGTCAGTGATACTATACTCTAATGCTAAGTCACTTCAGTCATGTCAGACTCTTTGAGACCCCATGGACTACGGCCTGCCATGTTCCTTTGTCCACGGGATTCTCCAGGCAAGAATACTGGAGTGGGTTGACATTTCCTCCTGCAGAGGATCTTGCAGACCCAGGACTGAACCCATGTCTCCTGTGTCTCCTGCACTGCAGGTGGATTTTTTAGTGTTGAGCCACCTGGGAAGCCCTAATGGAGTTGTTTGTTTTTTTTTTTGAAAGTCACACAGTCATGTTCTGACTCCATGAGCTATATAGTCCATGGAATTCTCTAGGCCAGACTACTGGAGTGGGCAGCTTTTCCCTTCTCCAGGGGATCTTCCCAACCTGGGAATCAAACCCAGATCTCCCACATTTCAGGTGGATTATTTACCAGCTGAGCCACAAGGGAAGCCCAATGGAGCCTTAGCCTCTGTTAAAATAGAAAATTATGAAAGTTAGACTGAAACATGCTCAGGAAAACATGGCATATCTTTCCTTATTGGAACTATTTAAAACTTACATGTGATTCTATACAAGAACTGGATAAGCAAATGAAAAATATGGAAAGAGTAAATGTATTAGAGTGGTGGAGTTTTTACACACACACATATTGTATCTTAGTACAAAATTAAAAGAAAAATAAAAGCCTTGAGACAAGAAGGAGTAAATGGACTAAGATCAGGAGTTCCAGGAGTCCAGAACCTGAGAACCAAGAGACCAAACCATAGGCTCCATGCTGAAGATAAAGAAGGGAGGCCTCTGTCACAAATGGACTCAGCTGAGNTTCATTTTCCAGAAGGGAGGCTATTTTATATTAGTCATTTTCTTAAAATTACAAGCAAAATATGCCCCTCTTCTTGAAAGAAAAGTTTGTAAGAACTGAGGCTAGATGGAAAGAAGTCATTGGGACAAACAATTATATGATTATTTCAACTCTCCAATGTCTTCAGGTGCCAGTGAAAACCATTTCTCACCATTCCATAGCCAGACAAAACAACACGGTTTATGACTTCCCACATCTCTAGGATATGTTCTTCCAATTATTCCCTTTTAAAAACAAGTAATAAAACAACAACAGAGTGCGGATGTATCGTTCTACACTCCAGTGGGTGAGTAGAAAAGCCTACGTAAGGATTTTTAACACCTTTAATTAGGCCCCCAAATAAAAAGGTTATGTGAATATCTTTTGTGATGCAATTTTGTCAATAAAGAGAAAAAAATCATTTTTCTGAAATGAAGAAAGTCCCTGTCTGAAGAAAGTGATTCTTCTTGGTGCCATAGCTGCTAATTTGGGCTCACCTTCATCATTTCTCTTGTCATTGATCACTCTCCCAGTAGAATAATGACAAAAGTATGATGGTATGGTCTTGTAGTGGCCAGAAAATAAAAACAGATATTTCTTGAATGCATGAGTGATTTTCAAAGGAATTAAAAATACCCTGCTTGTCTTATTAAGAAATATACAGAAGAGTTTAACCACAAGCGCTATACTTTATGTTGCTGCTATTCAATCGCTAAGTTGTGCCCAACTCTGACTCCAAGGACTGCAGCACACCAGGCTTCTCTGTCCTTCACTATCCCCCAGAGTTTGCTGAAACTCATGTTTATTGAGTCAGTGATACTATACTCTAATGCTAAGTCACTTCAGTCATGTCAGACTCTTTGAGACCCCATGGACTACGGCCTGCCATGTTCCTTTGTCCACGGGATTCTCCAGGCAAGAATACTGGAGTGGGTTGACATTTCCTCCTGCAGAGGATCTTGCAGACCCAGGACTGAACCCATGTCTCCTGTGTCTCCTGCACTGCAGGTGGATTTTTTAGTGTTGAGCCACCTGGGAAGCCCTAATGGAGTTGTTTGTTTTTTTTTTTGAAAGTCACACAGTCATGTTCTGACTCCATGAGCTATATAGTCCATGGAATTCTCTAGGCCAGACTACTGGAGTGGGCAGCTTTTCCCTTCTCCAGGGGATCTTCCCAACCTGGGAATCAAACCCAGATCTCCCACATTTCAGGTGGATTATTTACCAGCTGAGCCACAAGGGAAGCCCAATGGAGCCTTAGCCTCTGTTAAAATAGAAAATTATGAAAGTTAGACTGAAACATGCTCAGGAAAACATGGCATATCTTTCCTTATTGGAACTATTTAAAACTTACATGTGATTCTATACAAGAACTGGATAAGCAAATGAAAAATATGGAAAGAGTAAATGTATTAGAGTGGTGGAGTTTTTACACACACACATATTGTATCTTAGTACAAAATTAAAAGAAAAATAAAAGCCTTGAGACAAGAAGGAGTAAATGGACTAAGATCAGGAGTTCCAGGAGTCCAGAACCTGAGAACCAAGAGACCAAACCATAGGCTCCATGCTGAAGATAAAGAAGGGAGGCCTCTGTCACAAATGGACTCAGCTGAGGCTCTCAGGTGACAGTCATTCACTTACCTCTAATCCAGTTGTGTTTCCCTTGAATCCCAAGACTGCCATTTGGTTTTTGTCTCAGCTTGCTGGCCCTCATCACCGTGAGGATTCTCACCTGTGATAATCCTTACTTTTTTTACGTTCCCACTCCTAAGTAATGGGATTTCCTGGTGGCTCAGCAGTTAAGAATCTGCCTGCCAAAACAGGAGATGCAGGTTTGATCTCTGGGTCAGGGAGATTCCCTCAAGAAGGAAACGGCAACCCACTCCAATATTCTTGCCTGGGAAATCCCATGCACCGAGGAGCCTGGTGGGCTATAGTTCACGGAATCGCAAAGAGCTGAACACAACTGAGTGACTAAACAACCACAACAACTCCAAGCTGCTGTACCTTTCTGGAGGAAGTCACTGTGTTGGGTAGAAGTGACCACCACAGAGTCACACTACCCAAATCCAAAGGAACTATCAGTCGGCAATACCTGCTTATTCTCGAGCTCAGTTTCCACCACAACTCTTGTAAATATCTTCTTCACCCTTTATGATAAGAGGCATGTGCCCTCAAGAATGTGGCCTGGCAGAGGATGTTTCTTCAATTAGAAAGACGTGAGTTCAGTTTCTGGTTCTTTACCTATAATCGTATAAATGCAAGTAAGTTACTTTCCCTCTGAAAGCTTCAGTATCTTTTCATAAGAAAAGGTAACACAGCCCATTTTTGTTCAGTGCTCTTCTGAGGCTGAATTATAGCAGGGGTTCAGTTAAGAGTATTATTGCGTGTGCTCAGTTGCTAAGTCGCATCTGACTCTTTGAGACCCTGTGAGCTGCAGCCCGCCAGACTCCTCCGTCCACGGAATTTTCCAGGCAAGAATACTGGAGTGAATTGCCATTTCCTTCTCCATGGGTTTTTCCAGACTCAGGGATCCAACCAACACTTCTTGGATCTCCTGCATCAGCAGGCAAATTCTTTAGTCCTGCTCCATCAAAAAAAGCCTCTAGTAGTAGTATTTTCAAAAGACCATAAGTCTTAGAGCAGTGGGGCTACAAGTGCTGGTGGGAATGAAAAGGGGTTGTCAAACTGGAAATCAATTGTTGATATCTAGGAGTTGAATGCGGAGAAGGCAACGGCACCCCACTCCAGTACTCTTGTCTGGAAAATCCCATGGACAGGGGAGCTTGGTAGGCTGCAGTCCATGGTGTCGCGAAAAGTCGGACACAACTGAGTGACTTCGTTTTCACTTTTCACTTTCATGCATTGGAGAAGGAAATGGCAACCCACTTCAGTGTTCTTGCTTGGAGAATCCCAGGGATGGGGGAGCCTGATGGGCTGCTGTCTCTGGGGTCACACAGAGGTGGACACGACTGAAGTGACTTAGCAGCAGCAGGAGTTGAATGGATGTGAGCGTGAGAAAGTGAGTGGGGTCAGAGGTAGTCCAAAGTTTTCAAGCTCAGAGATAGGACAGCAACATTCTTGTGCCTCTGAAGCAAATCAAACAGAAAACAAGCAAACAACAACAACAAAAAAAAAAACTATGTAGCTGACTAACCAAATAAGTAAATAAGTTGTTGGGATTTGTGAGAGAATGCTAGTGAGTTGTCATTTTCTTAGCTCTCCATTCCATTTTTACCCTCCTTTTCTCCCACAAGGAAAAGGTGTTTATTTCCCTGCAAGAAAAGTTGTTTAGTCTTGACCCATGTTCTTGATTTCACTTGCTCCTATGTCTACTCCTTCCTTCAAATCTCTTGTATCTCCCCATTCTCTTTGGTCCCGCCTTTCTGCTGAGGAGCCTTGTGTCTGTTTTTATTTATACACAAATCCCTGTATGGAGAAAGTCCCTTGGTTCTTCAGTAGTAGCTACCGTATTTTCTTTCTTCACTGAAGGCTCCCAGGACTTCATTTCAAATCCACCACATCTTCACATCCAATCATACCTTGATTTCTTGTCTCTAATTTCCACTGTCACGACTAATCAAAACATGTAGTCTTTCAAAGTTCCACCTTGTGACTTCCTTTCCCCAGATGCATGTCTTTTGTTAATCTACATTTTCCCTGGTGTACCTCCTTAGTGTGGAACATATTTAATACAACCATCTTCTTAAAATCCTCCCCTTCCAGTTAATTCTGTATTTGTCAGTCAATTTCTTATCTCATTTAAATAACTCCCATTAGTTGTGTGGCTAAGTGGATGTGCTACAGTCCAAAACATTTTAGTTTTGTGTTCTTTGACTTAGAAACTTGAGCTTCACTAAGATAGAATTTTCCTTCTGTAAAATGGGGATAATTTTCATCCATATATGAAAACTATTATATATATGAAAACATTTCTGTAAAATGGGGATAATTTTCATATATATATTAAACTATATGTAGTATTGTGAGGATTAAATAACTTCCATCATAGATCTTTATACAAAGAAACTGTCTAAAAATGTTAATAATATTACTGTTATCCTCTTTTTTAAAAGTCTTTACTGAACTTGTTACAATATTGCCTCTGTTTTATTGTTTTGTTTTTTGACCACAAAGCATGTGTGATCTTAGTTCCCTGATCAGAGACTGAACTTGCATCTCCTGTGTTGAAAGGTGAAGTCTTAACCACTAGACTACCACCAGGGAAGTCCACTCTTCTCTTTTTAATTATATTATAGAAGATTCTTACAGAATTCCTTGTTTAAGATCAAGAATACTTGGCACTACCATGTAAAATTTTACCTCTTTTGGTGAACAGCTGGAGATAGTAAATTGGTTATGATCTTTTCAACAATATTTGCAATGTTGTCTGAAAGATACTATAGCAGAGTAATATCTAAAATTTTCTATTTAACTCAAGTAAATACATTAACACCAATTGTTTTTTTAATTAATTCAAATAAATCTCTTTGTTTAGAGATCATGATCATTAGTTCTTTTTACCATTCATCTCCTTAGACAGATTAGGAAGAATAAAGCCTGTGTTCCTCTATAATAAATAAGGCAGAATAAAATGCTTACTGACTTCCCCCCCATGGAATCTCAAATAGTACCCATGAGAAAGTAATAAAAAGAGTCAGATGAGGGCCCATCCAGGTTAGAATTGGTACCCAGTTGGCTCCAGATGAGCTTGAATCATTATCTTTTTTAAAAATTTTAATTGGAGGCTAAATTTATTTATTTTAATTGGAGGCTAATTACTTTACAATATTGTATTGGTTTTGCCATAATCAACATGAATGCGCCATGGGTGTACACCTGTTCCCCATCCTGAACCCCCCTCCTACCTCCCTCCCCGTACTATCTCTCTGGGTCATCCCAGTGCACCAACCCTGAGCACCCTGTCTCATGCATCGAACCTGGACTGGTCATCTATTTCAGATATGATAATATACATGTTTCAGTGGTATTCTCTCAGATCATCCCACCTTTGCCTTCTCCCACAGAGTCCAAAAGTCTGTTCTATACATCTGTGTCTCGTTTGCTGTCTCGCATACAGGATTATCATTACCATCTTTCTAAATTCCATACATATGCCTTAGTATACTATATTGGTGTTTTTCTTTCTGGCTTACTTCACTCTGTATAATAGGCTCCAGTTTCATCCACCTCATCAGAACTGATTCAAATGTATTCTTTTTAATGGCTAAGTAATACCCCATTGTGTATATGTACCACAGCTTTCTTATCCATTCATCTGCTGATGGACATCTAGGTTGCTTCCATGTCCTGGCTATTATAAACAGTGCTGCAATGTACATTGGGGTACATGTGTCTCTTTCAATTCTGGTTTCCTCGGTGTGTATGCCCAGCAGTGGGATTGTTGGCTTGTAAGGCAGTTCTATTTCCAGTTTTTTGACTCATTATCTTGAGCTGCCAGTCAGGAATGGAGGTTGTGGCTCACCAGCTCTGCCCCTTCAGGTGTTACACAATGGAAAAGTTGCACATTCAGGCAGCATGCCAGAGGCAGTAGGGGTAATATCACTTTGTCCAGCATTGCTTTTGAATGTAGGGGGCATATAGTGTAAGACCTATTGATTTTATTTATCTAAGGGATACAGCTTATCGAAATAAAAATCTCAAAAAGTCTTACCTGGGTTAGATAAAGGAGATGTCCCCAAATCAGCAGACTCAATGCAAATCCTCAAAGTTCTCATTTGCCTTCAAATGTCTTCATATATCACGTTAATGAAATAACTTCCTAAACTTGTTTTTTGTAGAAAAGTGAGTTTATCAAGATAGTCTCTTTTGTACAGTGAGAGTCTAGCAAAATTTTTTTCTGAAGTGTCTCCTGACTTCACTTACTCAGCATTTTCCTCTCCTCCCTTCTTTCAGATGAACCAGCTCTATACAGAAAGACACTGAGATTCAGTCTTCCCACCTTAAAACCTTACAGACATCATCAATAACTTCCCTTTCTTCCTATAAAATACAAGCTGTATCACTCACCAAGTCCCCTTGGTTTTA
Source organism: Neotragus moschatus (assembly GCA_006410615.1). Taxonomy (NCBI): domain Eukaryota; kingdom Metazoa; phylum Chordata; class Mammalia; order Artiodactyla; family Bovidae; genus Neotragus; species Neotragus moschatus. The sequence goes on from SJYA01002689.1 coordinate 1,554,663, forward strand.
TAATTGAGACTCTCACATACCTTTCGTTTCTTCTGTCTTTAATTTAATTCAGATTCTTTCTTATCATCTTACGACTGGAGAATAACGAAAACGTCATAACTCTCTTCCCTCTTCAAACATTCCGAGAGGAGTAATTGATCTAAAATTACTTTCCATCATCTTTGCCCTTTGAAAAACACATATCCTTAGAATGAAAAACAAGTCGACATTCAGCATCTCTGACCAGTGGTTCCAGACTATTACACACTCATATCTCCCACTATTTTGATGCATAAATTCTAGGTTCTGTTTAACCTTTCACATAAACTTGCTTTTCACCTTTGCATACTCCTCATACAACCCACTAAAAATGCCAGCCACTCTCCTCTCTGTCTTTTAACTACTACTCCTTCTCCAGAACCAAATACAAATTTCATCTTTTTTTATGAATTTTCTCTAATCATTCAGCCAGATTTTTTTCTTTCTATAATTTTTCAGCATTTACTCTCTACATGTCTAGTAGATTTTTCAAGCCTATCAGTTTCATTTCTCCATATAATCTTTAACTTCCTTGATGATAACATCTACATCTTATACTTTTGGAATCACTCTAAGGAGCTTGCATGATACTAGGCATATTGTTTAAAGTAAGTATTTAAGCTCCAAAGGATGACTGAGAACATTAAGATAGATTGATCACTTCACAAAGATCAAATTTAGAGTCTAAATAATAAAATACTCCCTAATCAGGGAGGCTGATATGGCAATATAGGCTATTCAAAGGAGCAGTGCTGAAGTGAAAGCACTGATATGAACTTGTCCCCGAATTGAACGCATCCTGGGAAAATTCATCTTATGTATCTCCTGAAATCCAGCTGTGTCGCAGTTCCATTGATAAGTGGAGAATGCATTTGTGTGTCTGCTCAGTCACTGAGTCTTGGCCTACTCTTTGCGACTCCATGAACTGTAGCCCGCCAGGCTCCTCTGTTCTTGGGATTTCCCAGGCAAGAATACTGAAGTGGGCTACCATTCCCTTCTCGAGGGATTCTTCCTGACCCAGGAATCGAACCTGCATCTCCTGTATCTCCTGCACTGGCAGGCAGATTCTTTACCACTGAGCCACCTGGGAAGCCTAGAGAATGCATATAAAAGGCAAAATGCACGGCAGTTTTTACCAAATTATCAGTATCTTTTGTACACTAAAAATCACAGTATATTCTGTAATTTTCTATCCAAGATTGTATTCCTCCAAAATGGTTCAGCTCCTATGAAAAAGAACTTGGCAGTTTCTCAAAAAGTGAAATATAGAATTACCACACGAATCAGCAATTTTATTCCTTTGTATGCGCTCAAAAGAACTGAAGACAGATATTCAAGCAAATTCATGTGCACCCATGTTTATAGTGGCACTATACCCAAGAGCTAAAGGTGAAAACAACTTAAATGCCCACCAGTCAATGAATGGACCAACCAACTGGGGCCTATCTATACAGTGGAGTATTATTTAACAGCAAAAATAAATGAGGTACTGACTCATGCTACAATGTGGATGAAACTCCAATTTTGTTATGTGAAAGAAGCCAGACACTCAAGTTTACATAGCATATGATTAAATGTATATGTAATATTTGGAACAGGTGAATCTGTAGAGACAGAAGGCATATTGGTAGGTGCCAGGGTCTGGATGGGGAAGAATGGGGAGAAACTGCTAGCAGATATTCTTTTGGAGTGTTAAAAATATTTTGAAACTAGATAAAGGTGGTGGTGGCATAACATCATGAACATATTAAATTCCACTAAATTGTTAAATTTAGAATTATTAATTTTGTACTATGTGAATTTCACCTCAACAATAAAAACTTGAGTTTTTATTACTTTCTAACATATTCAATATAGTTGTCGCTTTTATAATGTGTACCCATCATTACACTATGGAAGAAGAAGCAAATGGATAGGACAGTTTCCAGGCCATCATAGGATTTATAAACCTTTTGGGAGGTAAGCAAAGAAACTGGATAATGATACAAAGCATATATAATAAGATGGTATTATAGTCGTCTGAGAAGTATGTGCTCACTTTGCTTCCTGCTTTTTGTAGATAGCTTTTGACTCTGGGAAAGCCATTTTATGTCCCTTCAGTTTTAGAATGAGAGGGCTGAAGAAGATGGTCTTTAGACTTTCTTCCAGGTCAAAAAAGATTGGGAGATTTTAAAGATAATATTGGGGTGGTAGAGAAAATATATATCATGGGAAGCAATATCTGAGAATATGCAAGTAGCAGTAATTCCTGGGCAATGCTTCAAAAAAAGACTGTGGGGTTGGGCGTTACCCCTAGCCTAGAAGGCTGGGTTGGAAAGGTTGCTATTGTCAAATGGCATGTGTGCAGAGAACTTCAAAATATCTTTACCCTTGACCTAATATGATAAGGTCCATTTTTTTTTGTTTGTTAAAATATGTGTATATATGTATATACATATTCTCAAGTTACAGCTAAATCATCCATAGATCATATTCTGTCTTGATCACCTAAAGGTGTATTCTTCTCTGTAACTGAAAGTCAGGCATATAAAAATTCTAGGTAGCTATAATAAGATCATGAGCTACCCAGCAAAACACAAGATGTATTTGTCATTACAATAGCTACATTTCATCACGTTTAAATGGAAGTTCTCATCTGTGGATTTCATCCTGGCAATTTTGATGTCATGAACCAAAGTTACGATGAGTAAGATTTAGGTGTGAAAGCATGGAGAGGATTAATCTTTTGTACTAATTGCATATGACCAACCTCAGATCCATCAGTTATTTAATTCTCAATATAAATCACACAAAACAAATGGCCCCCTAAACAATCATTACACTAATGCCTTAAATAGGCATTTTCTCAACCTTCTGAGAGCAGAAGCATTATTTCTAAGAAGACCGAAAATGTCTGATGAATTGCTCTGGCTTTGGTGTCCCATGGTGGTTGTGTAAGCCTGCATTCTCCAGTCCCACGTGACAGAGCAGAGGGCCTGGACTTTTTTCTTCAGGAACAAATATCCTTTGCAAAGTGCTCTCCCGCTTCCTTGCATTTCATCTGGCATGTAAATTACCCAACTGCAAAGCTGCTTGTCTGAGAGGGTTTTATAACCCTCCGTTGTTTATATATGTCACTGATGAGCTTCTCCTTTGCTGTTTGGCATGTTAGGCATGTTATTTATTTGGGAGAACAGAAATCCCCACCTCTGATTTAAGACACCCCTGTCTTCTTCTTTCTCTAGCTGGAGGGAAGGGGCGAGAGGTGGGGAAACATAGGGGGTGGGAAGTAGATCGGAGCCATTTTCTCCCCTGGAGAGCCACTTCCTGTCAGAAGGATGTCAGCCACTGTCATTTGAATGCTCAAAAGGGGGGAAATAGTAGCTTGAAGTTTGGAAGGGGTGAGCTTACACACCTCTCAGCTCAAAAAACCCATAGCTACCCCTAGTCACGATCACAACAAGCCTTTCTCACACCTCCTCAGCACCCCGCCTCCTCCAATACGTTCACAGGTAACACAAACAGACCGAAAGGGGTCTTCAAAGAAACAGCCCCCGCCATTTCTTCTAGCTTCTTGGGTGCGGTGGCTGAAGGGACAGTTTCCAGAAAAGCAAGCAAAGATTTTTGTCCCTTTCACACCTTCTTCAGCAAATTTTCTGTGGCAGAATATTTGGGAATGGGAACAAGTACAAATGCAAAAAAAAAAAAAGTGTTTATGAATAATGGAACATTTCAAATCCATCTGGTTTCTGAGACATTTTTTTCATTTCTCACTACAGCCAATTATATAGCATGCTTGAGTGAGAACTGGTTCTATCCTGAGGCTCATTCTGCTCTCAAATTTCTACATTGATAGTTGCTACCAACCTCTGAGGTTAGTAGCCATATGGTAGTCCAATATGGTACTTTATACTCTACTTGTTATATAGTAGGTGATATTCTGGTGAACATAAATTCACATTGTAGTAGACGCCATAAAAGGGGGACCCAGGGTAGGGAAGCTGGAGGGCCTTCCCTGATTCTGGCAGTATACAATGGTTTCCCTTTTTAGTTTAAGAACGCTGGGGGATTATTTCCATAGTTCTTCCCTTCCTTGCCTATGCATACCCAGGGTGTCCCCAAATATACATGACAAAAGCCCATGAGAAAGGGAAAAAAAATGCTTTGGCTTTGAGAAAAGGCTTTCCCTCCATGCCATTTTTCAAACAACGTGCATTTGAAGACATTTTGTTATAGACTATTTCAATTTATAGATGTATTTTTCAATTGATATATTTCAAGAAATAAAAGTAGAGATAATACATGTTGAACCTTTGTGTGTATCAGAGGATAGCCTCAAAAGAGACCTTTATAAAAAATAAATAATATCATCAGTCTAAAATTTCACACCAGTGATTCTTGATCATCATTAAATATCCACTCAGTTTACAGAGTAATAAGGGCTCTCCTGCTATCTAAAAGAAAGCTTCATTCTTGGAGGGTTCACTAGAGACTGTTCATTTTTATAGATGGGAAAATGAGGCTCTGAAAATATAAATGGCATGCTCAAAGTGGCATGGCAAGCTAAAGCAGAGAGGAGCTCAACCCCAAATCTATGCCATCCAGGTAGGATGGATCAGCTGCTTCACTTCTTTCCTTAATTACAAGCTTTCCAAATGCAGCCTTAAACTGAGAGAAGCAGGACCAGTTCCGACAGGTCTCATGTCAACACTGAAGTATAAATAATATTCAGCTGGTTCCATGTCTTTTGAGCTCAAACTGTGGGAGGAATATGATCATGCTTTTAACACATGATGCAATTATCCTCACAACAGATGTGGGGACGGCTTACTACCTCTCAGGGAGAAAACTCTCGGTTTTGCAGTCTTTATTCAATGACTGTTGCCTTTTTTGTCTTAGTTCCTTCTTGTTGCCACTAAGTTATAAATTTCATAATTTGAAAGTGATTGTAAACTTTTCAGTGACAAACTACACTTTATCTGTGGAAGGACTAAATACATGCTCACTAAATGAAAGAATATAGAGAAAATCACTTATTAGTATTGCAGACTCTACCTTCAGTATAACTTTGGTTACCATTTGTCTAAAATGTTACTTGAAGCTGCTTGTAATATATTACTTGGAATAGCTCCCCAAGCTAAGCTTAACACACTATAAAAATGTTATAAAATATCTAACAGTATATTCCAAGCCCTAGATGGCTTATTGGTATATTTTGGATTTTCTGCATGTCTGTACTCTCTGACCTTGGCAAAGATCATCTCAATTTGCTTTAGTTAATTATGTGGTTGACAGTGCCAAGTTCAACAGGAAAACCTGAGTGATTTTAAATGGCTGTAGATTTTCATTTCTAAGTTGGTTACTAAATCTTAAGCAATGTAAGATTATTTACTCATAACTTTGTGAATCATTGAACAGGTGTTTCCACTCAAATTTATCACCGTATTTATGTTCTTTCAATTTTAATAGTAATTTATCATATGTATATATGTAACCTAAAGTTATTTCTTTTATATCGATTGTGCATCACATACTTCAGCTTTACAGTTGAGAGATGCCTTTTCATTAAAAGAGATTTATGCTAATTTTCTAATTTCAAAACTAAGGAAACTGAGATTTGTGGAGATTGGTTGAATCAAAGAGACCTCAGTTGGTGAGTTGGACCTCACACCAGCTTCTCTGGCTTCTTAACTCAGTTATTTCCCTCTTCAGTGTTTTCCACAGTCTGACTTTCTGTCCATGGAACTCACCAGGCAAGAATACTGGAGTCATTTCCAGTATCATACAGGCAGTCATTTTCTTCTCCAGGGCATCTCCCTGACCCAGGTATCAAACTCCAGTCTCCTGCAGTGCAGGCAGATTCTTTACCATCTGAGTCACCAGGGAAGCCCAAATTGTAAGCCTTTGACCAGTATGGAGATTGAACTTGCAGCCTTGGTGTTATTAGCACCACATTCTAACCAAATGAACTAACTGGCCAGTTGATCTGAGAGTCATTGGGTACTTCTTAGCTAGACAGATCCCCTGGCTTTCCCTGGGAATGGATTCATCAGTATAGGATGAGGGCAGCTACGATCTCTGATTTTCAAAGGTGAGTATGATCTTGTATGTATCCAGTACTTTGGCCACCTCATGCAAAGAGTTGACTCCTTGGAAAAGACTCTGATGCTGGGAGGGATTGGGGGCAGGAGGAGAAGGGGACGACAGAGGATGAGATGGCTGGATGGCATCACCAACTCAATGGGCGTGAGTCTGAGTGAACTCCGGGAGTTGGTGATGGACAGGGAGGCCTGACTGAACTGATGATCTTGAATGGTTTGACTGACCCAGCTGAATAGAGTTAAGCTGTTCTTACATGCAATATGCCTGGTATAGAGACCGCACATAATAAAGCTCAGTAATGAGAGATGATTATAATGCTGTGTAAATGCTAATTCCCCTCCTGGCCTCAGTTTTAGCGGCAGGCAAAAGGAGTCACACAGAAAAGAGGGAATGTCTTCTCACCTCCTCCTAACCTTTTAAGAAGAGTCTGTCCGGGGACCATCTGTTTGCAGAGGATTTGCTATTTCTCCTTATGCATAAATGTTAGCACAACCCTTCAATAAGGTGGCCTCCTTGAGTTTAATTCATTTAACACTCAATCACTCCAATATTAAGAAAATTTGTTAAGCTTTGCCTGCTTGGTATTTGTGGAAATTGGTGAGAGGGGGGGAAAAAAGAGGAACAAATAGCTTTGGGCAAAACCAGGCATCTGAGAACAGATGGTATGCAAGCTTCTAGCACTGAGCATGGCTGACAAACCGTAACAGTGACCTGTTCTGATACACAGCTACTGGGAGTTTAGTGAGAATTCCCAGCGAAGCCAAAGACTTCCCTGGTGACCTCGACTTCATTTTGCAAGAGCTCCACCAAGCACATCATTACTGAGAGCACAATGGAATAACGACACCAACTAAAAAGTCCTTTTTAGTAAAAAATAAAAATAAAAATTACAGGAAATATATGATCCCATTATGCCCTGGAGAGAAGGAATAGAAATGGAAACCATCCAAGCAGATCTGGGGCAACCCAGAGAGTGTTCAAGTACTTGTCTAATCTCCAAAAGAATTTTCACTAATTTGGAAAAGTGGGGAGTTGCCGAGTGTCTATGAACTCAGCCTCTGTCTTGTGTCTACTTCTGGTCTCTCTTGTCCACCAGAAGTACAAAATAAGTGAAAGACAGCAATAAACAAATAAATAATGTGGCCAAATACCTCCTTTAGATCAGGGATTCAATTATTTTTCCAGTCTTAATTTAGAAACCACCAAGTTACCAATTACCAATAATATCCATCTATTTTCCACTTTTCCCTTTAATTCTATGTATCTTTCTTTAGCTATCTCTCAAGTATCCCACATTGCCAGTCACATTCCTAATTCATAGTTCTTTTCAAACCTGGAATACTGTGACAACTTCCCATCTGGTCTCTCTGTCTTACTTCTAGTGATCGCACCCTGTAACTGGGGAAATATTTTAAGAAACCCACCTTTCCTGACCCTAGGTAGGTCCTAGAAGACTCTGCCACCAACACCACTCCCTCGGATAACTAATTCTTATCTTAGTTGTTATTCTAATGCATAATATTTTCTAACTATTTCTGCCACATTAACTCCCATATAATTTTTAGCTTGCCAAGAACCTTAATGGCTCAGTGTCCCTATATTTTACTGCTTGGTTTTGATCTCAGATAGCCTTGACACGCAGCAGCTTGGTGCAGAGTTTGGTTCTCTGGCCAGAGGTTGAAGTCAGTCCACGGCAGCGAGAGTACTGAATCCTAGCCACTAGACCACGGGGGCCAGTGGCCCACCAGCTTGGTAGAAATTAATTCCCACAAAGAGATGGAACGTGGTGAAGCAAGTAAAGTGCTTGTTAGTAGGAGAACAGTATGTGAGAGTAGACACACGTGGGTGGGCTCAGAGAGGAGTCACAGACTTGCAGTAGTATGAATCGCTTATATGGGATTTTTCTCCCCAGTTTCCTCCTGTTAATCATCTCGCTTTGCCTGGTTCTAAGTTCATATTTGGCTTATCTCAAGGACTGCCCCTGCGTGCACGAGCATCTCTTAGCCAAGATGGATTCTAGTGAAGAGGCCTATGGGTAGGTTGACATCACTTATATGAGTGGTGCCCCTTCCCTTGCTGAACCGTGAGTGCACTTTCTGCCCCTGTATAGTCGGAAAGGTCTCCTTTTCCTTGAGAATGAGAACTATGTGCTCCCTTTATCTGTAACCTGGGCAGAGCTCAGCTGCTCTCTGCCCCTGCCATCACTGTTATCTTAAAGTGTTTACTGAAGGCTTCTGGGAAAAGTAAGTGTATATAGAGAACACAGGAGTGCACAGCCTTGATGGAGATGCTGATCACTTTTTTTCATATTTGACACAAAGGCCAGGACAGCTGGAAGTGCAAAGAAAAAAAGGGAGGAGAGTAGAAGATATTGTTGGAAAGATAACAGAAGACCAGGTCCTTTAGAGCCTTAAAGCCACAGTAAAGACTTGGGTTGTGCTGAAGGGAGATGGGAAGCCACCATCGGTAGGTTTTGAGCAGAAATATTACATGGGTCCCTTGGTGCTGTGTCCAGAGTAGACTGACGGGAAACAAGGGTAGAAGATGATGATCCCCTTACAAGACAATGGCAATAACCAGGTGATGATAATGGTGTCTTATACCAAGTGGTAGTAGCAGGTGAAAAACAATGAACTTCTAGGCATATTTTATGTATTGCGACAAAGTAAATTCTTAGCAGATTGGAAGGAGAGGATTTGAATATGTTTCCTTAAACATACAGATTGATGGCATTACCACTTGCTGACAGCAGGAAGAGGGGAAGAAAATAAGGAAAATCTTGGCTTTGGTGATGAGAAGTTTGGAGAACTTATTGGATATTCAAATGAGCATGCTGAATAGGCAGCTAAAGAGACAAATAGGGAGTGGAGACAATAGTCTGAAGTCTAATTTGGGAGTCTTCAGCAAATTCTTTTCTAATGGTTTCTGTTGCCCTAGTGAACTAGAAATAAAGACTACCATCTGAGTGTGTACGTGAAGAAGGGTGAGTTGTAAGTTTGAAGAAGAAAGAAAAACCACAAGAAGTCAAGTCAGTGGCCCAGTGGTTTGTGCTGGGATTTCCTGTCAGTGACTTAAGTTCATGATTACGCTTTCTCTTTCACCCATGTTGAGTTCAGGCACAAAGCAGACAGAATTCAACTTGCTGAACAGAGTTCAACTTGCCGAGACTTCTATCCCAGAAGCGCTGCTCACTCCAGTGGCCTCTTATGAATGAATGCTCTCTCTCTCTCTCTCCCCTCATCTCTTGTATTCCTCTTTTCTAAATACCTTTCTATTTCTTCTACTTAAATCGCATCTATTTATAAAACGCTTCTCACATCCTACTTCCTTCATGGAGTCATCTGCAGACTCCACCTAGCATTTCCGTATATCACTCTTGGTCTATTCTGTTTGCCATGTATTTCAAAGGTTTACCGAATCATTAATGGCAGAGGAACACAGTGGAAAACCTCTGAGTAAAAATAACTGGAATTAAAACTTGGTCATGTTCCACGTCATTTAGGATCTAGGAAATTCTTGTAATGTTTTTGAACTTCAATTTACTCTGTACAAAAGTAGGAACAAATATAATAATTTGATGTTACAACGTTGTAAGATTTCAATGAGAACAGTTATCTGAAAATAGACTATAGATTATCCAGTGCTAAATAACTGGGAGGTTGTACTCTCCTGTTTTATACTTTTCACAAATTATAGCGACAAATTTAGTTTTTCTCTCTTAAGTAGATTTTCAGGTCCTTAGAAGCAAGGATTGCACACATGTTTTTATCCCTTACTGCAACCTGCAAACAGTCTTGCAAAGAGAATAAATTCAATGAAAGGAAAATTGTTCAACTGAGTTAAAATAAAAATAAACCAGTCATTACAAGAATAAATTAGTTAATGAAAGTTAGCACATTTTTATTTTAACATACTTTTGATGAAAGAAAAAGTGTGTTTTTTGATCCATGAAGAATCAAAATGTACAACCAGCGTGCTATCCTGGTCAAGATGATTGACTGGTTGATTTTTAATTGAAATACAGTTAATTTATAATCTTATGTTAGTTTCAGGTGTATATAAAACTGATTCAGCTATGCATAAATATTTTTTCAGATTATTTTTCATTATAGGTTACTACAAGATATGGAGCTTAGTTCCCTGTGTTATGTACAAAACCCTTATTGCTTATCTATTTTATGTGCAGTGGTTTGTAACTCTTAGTCCCAAACTCTTAATTTACCCCTTTCGCTCTCGCTTTCCTCTTTGGTAACCATAAACTTGTTTTCTATGCCTATTTCTGTTTTGCTCATAGATTCATTTGTATTATTTTTTTAGATTTCACATGTGTGATTTCACATAGAGTTCACATGTGTGATTTCACATAGATTTCACATGTGTGCTATCATTTAATACTAGTCTTTGTCTAACTTATTTCACCTCAAATGACATGTTATGAGTCCACTGGTCAAGATTATTTTAATTCAAGATTGTCAGATTTTAGTAAATAAGAATCAGGATGTCAACTTAAATTTGAATTTTAGATACATAAAAAATAATTTTTAGTATGAGTAGGTCTCATGTCATAAGTAGGCCATACTTATACTCAAACATTATTCTGTTTATCTCAATTCATATCTAACTGAATGCTTATTTGAATTCAAATCCTACAGCAAAACTAAAAATGGTTTGCTGTTTATCTGAAATTCAGGTTTAATTAGGCATCCTCTACTTTATCTCGATTTTATCCTCTCTTTTATCTGTCAACTCTACAAAATTAATTACAAATGAAAGGAATCCAATGAAAATAATTTAGACCGGAAAGAGGAACTTGGTGGGATGTTTTTGCCGCTGGCAGAAGGGCAAGGAGCACCCCTGGGCCTCCTGCTCAGCAGGGTGTGGCGCTTAAGCATTGTCAGGCCTTGTGCTATGGCTCACCTTTGCTTTCCTCTGAATGAGCATCCTTACCTCTGAGGGTCTCATTCTGCCAGACACTTTGGCAGAACATGTCACCCACACCTCCGGGCAATGGCTGTGGAAGGAGGAAGATGGTCCTCAGATTGTGAGGTATTACCACACCTAGATCCGCTAGACTGACCATGGGAGTATGCTGACCGCGGTGCCATTTCAGATCACGTATTTGAAAAGGGACAAAGAAGCTAACTCTCCAAGGTAGGGAAGAGGAAATTTCCCAAAGAGAGAGACTCAAAACAGCCAAAACAACAAATATTCACTTTAAATAGAAGTCTCAACAGAAGGATTTTTGCTTTCTACATTCTTAAAATGACTTCTTTTCCCTCATTTTGATTGGCAGTGTCACAGAAGTCTGGGTAGCCCACTTCACCGTGACCTGTATGTAGGGGCACAGCTCCATATTCTTGTGAGTCTGTATTGAATACCCTGAATTAACTTGATAATAGCTTCATACGACTTGAGAGTCAAATATTCTCTCAAGTGAGGACTCCCAGGCTCTCACTTTTCTTTTGCTTTGATAAAGACTTTCCACAGGAAAGAAGCATGCTTCCCAGGCTAGTGAGGCAGGATACAGCACCTTTTTCCAGCTTGAGTACTTGGCGCTCGATAATTCTGAGTAAGTCTTGGAAAGTCTATGCAAATCTGAGTGACCAGTTCATAATTTCATCTCCTAAGGATGTCCCCAGGCATTTTAGAAAGTAATGCATGCCTATCCCAGGTTCTAAATCCAAAATGAGCATATTTTAAACAAGACCAGTGGAAAGGAATTACCAGTAGAACTAAAAACACCATATGCTTAGGACAGGAAAAGTTGCTCAGAGCAATATGCTAAAATGATATAATCGAGTTAAGATCCAGTTGCATCAGGACAAAAGCTAAGACAGTGAATAAGTTAAGCCTGTAACTTATGTTGCCTAGTTAACTTGATTTATCCGAAACAAGGACACTCTTGTTTTCGTTTATTTATATTAGAGAAGAAAAATATCTCCGGCTGGGCTTCTGTTTCGAGTAATGATGAACTAAGCAATTTCAGTTTCTTCTTCATCCAGAGAAAAGCCAGCTATATATTCTTTTTGAAAGTATAGGATTACTAACAGGACTCTGAAAATAACTAGGCCAGGATACAGAAGGGAGATAGAGGTCCAATTAGAAAGAGTCTAAGATCTGGAATCACTTTTCCCCTGAGAGACACTGTCATTCAGTACCCTGTTTTGAGGGCTTCCCTAATGGCTCAGCAGTAAAGAATCCACCTGCCAATGCAAGAGACTCGGGTTTGACCCCTGGGTTAGAAAGATCCCCTGGAGAAGGAATACCCACTCCAGTATTATTGCCTGGGAAATCCCATGGACAGAGGAACCTGGCAGGCTATACTCCATGAGGTCACAAAAGAGCTGGACACAACTTAGTGACCAAAACAACAAGAGCAACATCTGGTATTTGAGTGGGTGAAGGAATCCGCAGCCATTCTAGCCATCTGTGGAAGCCAGAGAATCAGGGACTAGAGTCTGCAACTCAGTAAAGGGGGCCCAGAGGAAACTCCTCATTTAGGCTGAGCCACTGAAAGCTTCTAGTCTAGGGAGAGATTGCAGTTCATAGAAACTGCAGCTTAGCTTTGAATTTTCTCAGTCAGCACTTTGGATGAAGAGAATTCCAGATTGCTAATGCCTCCAATAACTGGTGGAAATCATATCTGGGGGAAGATACACCAGGTTTTGTGTTATTTCTATAAATAATTTTGGAAGTGTAATTTATAGCAATGAGATATCACCAGCTTAGAAGAAATGAAAGCAATATAAAGAAAAAAAGGCAGAAGACACTTCAGACGTTACACAAAGGGCTTGAGATGCTGTAGCTATCAAATATAGATTTTAAGGAAAACATGCATCTTCTTGCAGGAGATGGAAGAGTAATCCAGTGGCCAAGGAAAAATATCAAAATGAGAACGTAAAAAGTATCTGGAACCGAGTGATCACAGAAGGTACAATATCTTACAACTTTTGGAAGACTGCTAAAGACATGCTTCAAGGAAGACTTATAGCTTTAAATACACATCTTTGAAAATGATGGGAGAAAAGTAATCTTAATCTTAAATATCATCTCAGGTTAGAAAGAGAACAACAAACTAAATTCAAAAGAGGTACGAAAAAAGGAGGAAATAAATATATATGTACAAGTAAATAAAAATTGAAAATAAATAATAAATAAATAACCAAATGGAAAGCTGTTTACTGGGAAAAATAATGAAATTACTGTAGTTGTGATGAGTTAGATAAAGAAATCCATGGAAAGGAGGAAATAACTTATGTCAGGGCCATCACTACTGACACTATGGTATTTGAAGAAAAGATATTTTGAGGAAACATGTGCCAATAAATTTGAAATTTTAGATGAAAGACCAATCCCTAGAAAAATATTTAACAAATACTTATTATTTGTTAAATACTATTTAACAAAACGAACATAAAAATAAAAAGGTGAATACATTTTTTTTTAGAAAAAAAAAATAATTGAAATACTTTCCTCAAGAAAAACTCCAGGTATTTTTTTTCTTGACAGAAGATTCCACAAAGGTATAAGGTAAACTAAAAATCTCGCACAGAATACTCCAGAGAATAAATAAAGAGGTAATAATCTTAATTTGTTTTATGAAGTCAGCATAGTTCAGTTCAGTTCGGTTCAGTTGCTCAGTCATGTCCGACTCTTTGCGACCCATGAATCACAGCACGCCACGTCTCCCTGTCCATCACCAACTCCCGGAGTTCACTCAGACTCACGTCCATCGAGTCAGTGATGCCATCCAGCCATCTCATCCTCGGTCAACCCCTTCTCCTCCTGCCCCCAATCCCTCCCAGCATCAGAGTCTTTTCCAATGAGTCAACTCTTCGCATGAGNGTTCCATGTCCAGTTCTAACTGTTGCTTCCTGACCTGCATACAGATTTCTCAAGAGGCAGGTCAGGAAGTCAGCATAACCTTGATATAATCTGAAATAACATTAAGGTAATAGTTAATTGATTATAGCCTAATTACATCAAACATTAATATAGATTAAAAACTATTAAATAAAAATTATAAAATACAATAAACAACTTGGAGTTGTAATCTTATCCCAAGAATAAGAGGTTAGTTTGACATTTGAAATATAAAATTATTGTTATTTACTGTCTTAGCAGAATTAATTTTAAATTGATATGAACATTGTGATAGATGGAGAAAATTTAATCTGATAAAGATCAATATCTTTTATAATACTTTTCAAAATATCAGCATGATGTGAATAGAGATAAATTTATTTTCTCTAATAGAGAGTATATGTCAGAACTCACATCAAAAAAGCACATTTCATGATAATCTTTTCCAAGATCTCATTTTGAGACTAGAAACAGCAACAATATTCTTCGTATGAATACTACTAAATGAAATGAAATAGAAAATTAAATCAAAGGCTTAAGAATTGGATAATAGTAAACAAAACAGCAATTATTACAGATGATATGTTTTTACATATAAAACTCAGGAGAATCAAAAAAACCTTTTGATAATAAGTACAATATGTAAATAAATGAGTTTGGCATGGTTGTTTAATATGTTTCAATAAGGAATATTTTTTCTATCTACAAAAGTCATAAGATTATCAAATAGGCTGTGTTCATCACATATAAAGGACATCTGTGAAACAAGAAGAGAAAGACAAACAAATTGAGAAATGGACACATGACCTAGGAAGGCACTTTGTAAAAGATGTATTCAAATGAGTAAAAAAGCTCAACATCATCATTTACAACAGAAATAAAGTTAAAAACACAAGATGACACAATTAAATATGCACCAGACTGTCTAAAATTCCACAAAAGAAAAAAACGCTATACACTGCTGCCAAGAGTGTAAATTGGTCACAGTCACTTTGGAGACCAGTTTAAATTTTTTTTTCTAGCATTGAAGATATACACATTCAAATATGTATAGATAGATAGACATAGGAAAGTTCATCATTTTTAATTGACCTAAACCAAAAGTAAACCAAATGTTCATCAATAATAGAATGGGCAAATAAAATAGTGAAATATACAATGAGAAGATTAGTGAATTATAGCTACCCACAAAAGCTAAATGAATGTACCAAAGGTCACAAAACCAGACACCAAAGAATAAAGTGTATAGGAAGTTCAAAAACAGGCAAAACTCACCCATCATGTTTAGGAATGCAAATATAGATATTTACGTAGGTTAAAGAAAATTTCCTTTTAAAAGTCACAAGAGTAGTGATCTCTGGGAGAAGAGAGGATGTTGTGACTGGGAAAGAATTTGCTGAGGACTAGCTAGATTTTGGGGAGCATTCTAAAATTTAAGTACTTACTGATTGTAATGTATCTTTTTATAGTAACGCTTTGAGCTCTTGTGTATTGTGTCATTGAAGGTGTTTGTGTGTACATTTTATAACCACAATAATTACAGCATATAAGGATAAATAGTTGAAACTGTCAAGCATCTTGAGGGTTTTATCTACACATCAGGTTGCTTAAAGATCACTGAGCAGATCCCGATAGCCCTCTTCTCCATCCATGGTTTTCTGGAGAAAAAGTTTCTTCCTCTTTGATCTCCCAGAAATCTGATAGCATCTAGTCTTTCCCTTACTTTTCTTCCTGAAATGTCACTTAGTTACCTAATGTTCTGTGAACATGGACTGCCACTTAAAAATCTCTTTTCTTGTCAAAACAGGGAGGCTGGTATGTCGTACCTTGTTTAACCTGCTTATGTTTCTTCTACAAAGTAATCAAGCCACCCCCCACTGATTGAAAGGACCAGACTTGAACTTCCAACTGTCAGAGATTATGCTTTAAGCAAAAGCATGCCCAGCACACTTTCTAAAACACAGAAAACCATACTTTCCATGTCACGTATATGCTATGATTCTTCGTATTTGACATTGGGCCAGCTTAATATACGTATTTTCTCATGTATTTCTACACACTGGGATTTGGAGAAAACCAGACTCAGAGGATAATCATTCAGTAATCTACCTCCAGCTCACTGTCATACAGATTCTGAAAGAAGCAAACAGAGATGCTTGTGCCAATATCTGGGCTTCCCAGTTGACGCTAGTGGTAAAGAACCTGCCTGCCAATGCAGGAGATGTAAAAACCACGGGTTCAGTCCCTGGATCAGGAAGATCCCCTGGAGAAGGAAATAGGGATCTTCATTTCAGTATTTTAATTCAGTATGGATCCTCCCTCCAGTATTCTTGCTTGGAGAATCCCATGGACAGAAGAGCCTGGAGGGCTACCGTCCACAGGGTCTCAAAGAGTTGGACACAGCTGAAGCGACTTAGTCAGCAAGCAAGCAGGCAAGAGGGTTCTATATCTGATGCCTCTTCCAACATTTCTAGGTTCACTGTATAATGACATGACTGGTTCTACAGGCCTTAGAATCTCAAAATTTTGAGAAAGATATGAAAACGAGTTATTCTCTGGGTTAATATATGTATGAAATAGCTATAGCAACCATCATAGAAAGATCACAAGATTAAAAAAAACACGGTTCCAATTTCTGACTCTGCCTTCTGGTATGTAATCCAGGACCATTTTCTCTGGGGGCCTTAATTTCTTGTTTCTACACTGATGGTGGCCACTACACAACATAATTCAAATTTAAGTGTCTGTTTTTTGAGACGTAGAGTGTATTGTTGCTATTTAGATGCTAAGGCATATCTGACTCTTTTGTGACCCCCATGGACAATAGCCCACNACCACGGGTTCAGTCCCTGGATCAGGAAGATCCCCTGGAGAAGGAAATAGGGATCTTCATTTCAGTATTTTAATTCAGTATGGATCCTCCCTCCAGTATTCTTGCTTGGAGAATCCCATGGACAGAAGAGCCTGGAGGGCTACCGTCCACAGGGTCTCAAAGAGTTGGACACAGCTGAAGCGACTTAGTCAGCAAGCAAGCAGGCAAGAGGGTTCTATATCTGATGCCTCTTCCAACATTTCTAGGTTCACTGTATAATGACATGACTGGTTCTACAGGCCTTAGAATCTCAAAATTTTGAGAAAGATATGAAAACGAGTTATTCTCTGGGTTAATATATGTATGAAATAGCTATAGCAACCATCATAGAAAGATCACAAGATTAAAAAAAACACGGTTCCAATTTCTGACTCTGCCTTCTGGTATGTAATCCAGGACCATTTTCTCTGGGGGCCTTAATTTCTTGTTTCTACACTGATGGTGGCCACTACACAACATAATTCAAATTTAAGTGTCTGTTTTTTGAGACGTAGAGTGTATTGTTGCTATTTAGATGCTAAGGCATATCTGACTCTTTTGTGACCCCCATGGACAATAGCCCACCAGGCTCCTCTGTCCATGGGATTTCCCAGCAAGAATACTGGAGTGGGTTGCCATTTTCTTCTCCAGGGGATCTTCCTTACTCAGGGATCAAACCCATGCCTCTTGCTTGGCAGGTGGATTCTTTACCACTTAGCCACCTGAGAAGCCCGGTGAGTATTATAGTTGCTCAGTAAATCCTGATTGAGTATTTGCAAGGTTGAAAACAATAAATGCAATACCTTAGAACAATATTTTAAAGGAAAGAAGTCATATCTTAAAACATATCTCCAGAGATGACTGACGCCTAATTTGATAAATTGTATTTTCCCTTTTCAGAATGAAATGGAGGAAGATTAGAAAAGGAAGCACATTGTTGTAGCATACAGACCACTTCTCTTAAGTCCATCTAAGACTTCCCTTCCTGCCCAGTGTTCGGTTCCAGTACACCAGAGGGTTCTGAAGTCCGTTCTCTCCTCTTCCAACGATGCGATGCTTTCTGCTCACTCTAACAGACCCTCCTTGTTTGAGTCACTGTCTCCATACTGGTCCCATCCAGATCCACATATCCACATCTTAGCACTGAGCACCAAATCCAATATGTCATGAAATAGACTCTTCCTGCATTGAGTCTGCAGTTCTTTCTCTTTGAAAGGAATATTTTAATGGCATGGAGAATACTTAAATGGTGAATTTTGACAGCACACTTCAGCCTGGGCTATTTATATCCCAGAAGCCAGTCAACCAGAGGTCACCTGGAAGGATCCTCAGCTTCCCCTGGTGCGCTGAGGAATTGAGTTCACCTAGAGTTATGACTGGCTCTGAGCCTCAGGCAGTAATTGTGTAGCTGTCTACATAGACATCTATTTTAGTTCTTCAGTTATTGCAGTGACAGTCTCCTGTACTTGCAGTGGGATGTTGCTTGTATAATAATCCTGTCATACACAAGTGTTAATTCACTTAATTATTTAGAAAGTCAGTTTTCCATCAGAGAGAAGGATATCACTAAGTTCCATTGAAAATTCAGTTAAACATGTAGCATTCTAGCCTCATAAAGACTTAATTCACTTGACCTACTTTTGTACTCCAGTCCCCTCCCCACATAATTTTTATCCAAATAATTGGTGCTTTCCTGGAAAATAGTGGTAGAAAAAATGTTCATCACTTCTGCCCCAGTCACTCATTTATTTAACAGTATCTATGGAGCTCCAGGCACTAGGCTAGTTACTGAGACTCTCTAAATGTACAAAAAGCTCAGGTGACTACAGGAATTCAATCTAGTGTTGTGAACTGGGGCAATGAGGGAGGAAGGGGAATACTCTGAACATTAAAAGAAACTGTGTGATTTATCTCTCTTATACAAGTCCTTTGTAAAATGATTCTACACATTTCCATTTTCCCTCATTTTTCAGAGCTCTGCAAATTGTCTTTGGTTCCTACACTCCTGAAAATGCTCAAACCAAGTCTACCAGTTTACTTCCACAAGTTATTCGGACGCTTTGCTGTTATTTAGTTGCAAAGTCATGTCCAACTCTTTCATAACCCCATGGACTATATGTAGCCTGCCAGGCTCCTCTGTCCATGGAATTTCCCAGGCAATAATACTGGAGTGGGTTGCCATTTCTTACTCCAGGGGATCTTTCCAACCCAGGAATCAAACCCACGTCTCCTGCATCGGCAGGTGGATTCTTTAGCACTGAACCACCAGGGAAACCCATATGGGCGCTTACTGGTTCTGTTTTCCATTATTTCCTTGAAATGTACCCGACCGCACCTCTTTCTTGAATTACTCTTTCTGCTTGGTTTCCGTGGTGGTAATTAACTCCCTCTGGCTTTCCTCTCTGGCTAGAATTGATCTATTCCTTCCATGTAACAGCCTCAGCTCTCTTTTCTTTTCAGGCTATGCACCTCCTCAGTAGTTTCATCTATCAGTTTCCAGTTTTATGGTAGTTGCGTCTCAGAATCCATCTGCAGTCTAGATCATCTTTCTGAAGGTAAACCTGCCATACAAGCATCCATCACTTAGATATCTCAAAGTAATGTTTAACAGGCAACCTACACTCAACACGAAGCCAAACTCAGTTTGGTTTCTCCACCGAAGTGGTTCTTTCTACTACATTCCCTGTCTCAGCCACGTTGTCACTGCCTCCGAACTTCTCAGGAGAGAAACCTGTGTATCATCCTTTGTGTTTACATCTGTCAATATCTTGTTCCCATATTCAGATAGTCAACAATCTCTGTTGATGTTACTTTCTAATAATTGACAACTCTCTGTACTATTCTCTATCCCCATAAGGATTTACTACAGTCAAAACCCCATTATCATTACCATAAATCCCAGCTTCTATTGCCCATATAATAAAATGCAAATTCTTAACTTAATCCTTTCTGAATTGACCTTTACTTATTTGACCAGTCCTATTTTTAAAAATTCTCAATATTGAATTTTGTGTTTTAAACAATTTCTCCTATCTGCAGTTCTCCCCCAAATCTTTTTCTTCATGTCTTAGTGAATTCTTTGCTTATACTAGGAAGGTTTTTTCTGCCTTCTTACTTACTGGGACCAAACTCTCCTTGTGAACTCTGGAAGAGTCATGGCCTTAACAAGGAAGATGCCCTTCTTACATGCTTGGATCATATATTGAGTTTACCACTTATGGGTAGTTTATTGTAACTGCCCATTACCTCCCTCCCTGGAGTGCATAAACTGTGTCTTGGTCTTGATTATATTTCAAGCTCTAACACATGCCTTGAACCTTTAAAACATTCGCTGAGTACTGAATGAACCAAAGCATGTCCAAAATATCACTAGTAGCCCTGAGGATGGAGTAGTTTATTCAGCTTTGGGAATGAGTATAGGTTTCATCACAGAAATGACAATAGAATCGGGCCTTGAAAGGACACAAAGAGTGATATAAAATTGTATGTCTATCATAAGACAAGAGATTGCAGTTCCGTTTATCCTCATAATGGAATAAAAGAAAATGCAGCTGATCTGATCCTTTTATTTTCATTGATCTTTTTTTCCTGGGATGATATTCAGGTGAGATATTAGCCATAAAATAAAACACATTGATTCTCACTACAGAAGAAAGTGACCTGATTGTGAAGGGTGTCCACTCTCCAGACCAATACTTTGTGAGTTGACAAAGTCAGTTGCAAATAAGAGATTAAATTAGTATTATTTCAGCTTGTACATTTAATTGGCAGAGGTTGGAGAACAAAGAGGGGCTGGCAAGACTCTGAAACTCAGGACAGAGGATTATTGTACCGTAGCTTCTCAATCACGTGGGTGTTTCTCCTCCAGTTTTTGTACAATAAACCTGGTGGGCCTGGGGCTGCCTTCGGATTACAGCCCCTTGAAGTGATAAACATGCTGTTTCCCTGAGATTTGCCCCAGGAGATAAACATTTCCGATGGATTTTTCTGACAAAGCCAAGAAAGCTAATAATTGCCATGTCAGGCAAAGGAAAAAAAAAGTGAAAACTTATTCAGTGTGATCCCTTATGAGAGAGAGAAAAAGAGGAAAAGATGATTCACAACTGGAAGCATGAATTGTCAGAGCTCTTTGAGGATTTTTTGAATAAATGCTTCCGCCAGGTTATAAATAATGACAACAGACAGTAATTTGCATGGATTAGGTTTGTTAACATTTATCAATTTCTGCATTTTAAAATACTCCCAAATTCTTGATTAGGAGTGTCCCTTTGTAGTGAAGGATTGATAGTGGGAGTAAAAGAATTTGATGAATTTAAAACTCAGATGAGAGAAAGCAAAGCCGTCCAGATCTAAACTGAGATACCATTAGTAGCTCCCATAAATCAAATCATGTTTATAGTAAGGATACAGCTGAATTACCATCTGGACTTTTTAACCTCGACATTTATTTCCGAATCATTCCCTAATATTGGAAGTAAACTTAACCCTTCCTTTCATCTCTAGGGTTTGCCTGAATGCCAGTTTTCTTTGAAAATGATCTGATTTTTGATGGGGACAGAATGTCATGTGTGGCATGAGGTTGGAAGAAGCAGAGAAATTCTTGTGTAACATTAAGCTATAAAAGAAAGAAAACATGCTTAGCTGTAAAACCACATCAGCTGAGAAGAGTTTAGTGTCAGGAGTGGAAAGAAGTGAGAAATTTATATTGCAAAGGTGTAAGTTTGGGGCATATTTATGTATAAAATTAAACTGATTTCAAAAAAAAGTTTTATGTAGCTATAGACAGGATTGATAGTGAATAGAAAGCCACACAGATTTTCTAAAGCTCTAATTAAATGGCTAAATAAGTCTGGGCTCTTTTTTTTTTCTTTTTCATGTTGCATAGTTTCAGATGTGAGCCTCTATAAGTCAGAATGACCTGTGGTCCAAAGAGGGGGTTCTAACATGAATTCAAGTGACTGTCCACCCAGTAGGTACTGTGTTCAGGGCAATTAGCAGTTTTACTGATAGTTACTAATTCTCCTTATCAACTCCAAGGTATAGTGGATAGATAGTGATTTAACACAACTAAGTACAGGACCCTTGCATTTCCTTTACCACACAACTGGGAAGATTATTAAGGAGAAGAATGAATTTATTTTCTCTAACATATTATCCCCAGAATTTTACCATTGCAGATTTACAATATCTAATTTTCTAACCCCTTCACAAAAGAAATTAAAAGAAATTTGAGCCACTGAAATACTAACATGTAAGGTGCTAAGGTGGAAATCAGAACATTTTTCCTACCAAGAAGGGGGTTCTTCTACGCCATTTGGTCTGAATTGCTTGTGCAAGGGGACTAGCCCATTTGTAACTGACTGGCTGGAAAACAATCTGAAATGAATGTAGAATTAAGATTCTAATTCGTGTCTGATTAAATCAAATTTTAGGAGCAAAGGAAGATCATCATTTCAGACGGGGGATCTTTGCAATTCAGTCTATCCTCCTCAGTCAAGATTCAGCTCTGATCTCATAACTAACATCTTTCTCAGCAGTTCAGCATTTCTGGTGCCAGGAGAAACAAACTGTCCTCTTCAGAAAAACAGTGCACTCTCTTCCTGGATGCATCTTTCTCTGTCTCTCTCTGTCTCTGTCTATCTCATCTTCAAAGTTTAAAGTGACCGTAGTGTATGGATTAGGACACATTCCGATTTTATATGTAGATGGGCTCATTTGTCACTACCACCTGTAACCTGCCAGTGCCACTGATAATAATTGTGAACATTTAAATGACAAGAAATGTGGTCAGAAATAGAAACTCCCTATTAAACACATTTAATTGAGGAAAATCCTGCTTAATCTACTCCATTTTATTTTTAAGTTGCTGTTTCCTTTCCTTTTCCCTCATAAGTAAGAAAACGTTGGCTCGGAAACTTGGCTCATGAGATTGCGAAGAGAGTTTATCCTACATGGAACTCAGCACACGCTGACGAGGGAATCTCTTTTGTCTGAGAACTTT
The DNA here is from genome assembly GCA_006410615.1 of Neotragus moschatus. Taxonomy (NCBI): domain Eukaryota; kingdom Metazoa; phylum Chordata; class Mammalia; order Artiodactyla; family Bovidae; genus Neotragus; species Neotragus moschatus. Next base: position 1,577,477 of record SJYA01002689.1, read on the forward strand.
CTTTAGGAAAGAAGAATTGGCTTCTTAACTGCTTTTAAAGTAGCCTTGACAAGCTTCTTTGTGTCACGGTATCTTTCTCTCTGAGTTGAAGGTTTTTCACCCAGCCCTTATTATAGATGACCTAACATTTCACTCCGGGGCTGATACCAGAATCCTTTTCCTTTAGTTCCAGGCAAGGTTACTGCCATTTCCTCTGTCTCTCCTTCCTGAATTTACCTAAACTGAAGTTCCAGCCTTTTGTTGAAATGCTTTTCTCCCTTCCGCTCTTGTGTGCCCTGTGTCACAGTATCAGCAAAAGGTTGCAACCAACTTCCTTTCGCTGTGGACACAGGAAGGGGAAGAGAAGAGGAGAGAAGTTACTGATCTCCTTCTAGAGGTCAAGGGTGTGGGGAGGGGGAGTGGGCGTCTCTCAGTAGCTCTCATTGCCTTGTGTGCTTTCCTTTGTTAACCAACCTTTGCCATTGTGTTGAGAAGCCTTTTAATAACGGCCAGCAGAGCTGACTAAATGGCAATACCAAGATGAAAAGGACCTGGTTAAAAAAAAATTATCTGCGCACAGATGCTTGGACATATACGTAGTAGATACTCAACTGTTTCTGGAGGGTGGAACGTGCCTGCGGCTTTTCTCATCCAATGGAGACAGTATCGACTTTGTTGTATTCAATCCTCATAGTATCTTATTAAAATGAGAGCTATTTTCATCACTTTACAAGGGAGAAAACTGAACACAGAGACTTCGGGAGGAGCGGTTCGTTGTCAAAGATCATATGGCAAGAGGCAGAGCCACAGTTCAAACTGTCCCTTCTTGCTCTTTGCCGTCTCTCACGCTGCTGTAAGGTACAAGCACACGGGCTACTGACATGGAAATCAAACTTTCAATCTAGGACAACTTTTCTCCATCAAAAGGGCAGTGAGATTATTACTACTATTATTATTATTATTGCATTTTAATTATTCTCTTCTGGTGCCACAGGCTAATTCATGTGAGCATATTTCCATTCCTCCAAACTGGACATCCTTGGATGATGGCTCTCAAGGTGCCTGCAGATCTTTCACTTACAACTCCTGTCTTTTACACACCTTAATTTCTATAATTAGACTCCTCTGCTCTGCTGTCTCCGTTGGGCTGATGGTAGCGCTGCGACTCTTCCTTCCAGTTTATGGTGATTACAAATGGGGCCTCGGAGTCACATAGCAGGGGAGACCCCGGTTCAGAATGGGTCTCAGGATTCAGGAGTGCAATGCCTGACATGGTTAGGGGATAAAGCATGTTTAATGCAGCAACCTAGAGAGCTTGAGCTTTTCAAAAATATTAGGAAGATGCTCTGAAAAGTGCAAGAGTAGATTAATGAATACATAAATGCTTTTGATTTATTATCTTCACTTCTAAGTGTCAGAATTAATGGAGTAACACATCAAAGGTAGTGTCCACGTTAAGGAGGGAGGAGTCTGTAAACAGGAGTAGGGGAGCAAGAAATGAGACACTGTGAAGACGGGTCAGAGCTCGCCCTAGTGCCTGCTCCAGGTCAGTAGAAGCAGTCTTTCATTCTGAACATTCCTTGTGGTCAAGCCCACGCCCTGGGGCCAGAGATAAAGAAAAAGAGAGAAGAAAGGGAAGACAGAAAGGAGGGAGGGATGGAAGGAGTGGGGATGGAGGCAGAAAGTGGAGGGAAGAAAGAAAAAAAGAAAGAGGCAGAGAGAAATGTAAAAGAGGATAGGTGGATAAATGGACAAGCCAATAGGGACACAGACAAGCAGTCTTCTGCACTTACTTTAAAGGTATAAAGCTGTGTTCCCCATTGTCCAGTTGAAGGACACATAGTGAAAGTATATATTTTATGGAGGAAAATAATGAGACTGCTAGAAGTTAAGTGGGTAGCAGGGAGGGGAACCCAGGCTTTCCGTCTTCCGGTCCAGTTCAGCTGCTCTTCCTCTTCCTCCCGGTCCACACCCCAGCCCACAGACTGAAGCATCCAAATAAAGTCAAGCGAAACAAAACAGGCCAATCTTTCTGCAGCCTTAATCAAAGCCACTGAAGTGAGCATTGCAGAGACATGAACGAGATCCTTGTCTAAGGGCCATATTTTCAAGTCAAAGAGTATCATGATACACATATTAATCCATTTAAGGTTCTTACAATAAGTGGAACAGAAAAAAAGTCTTAAAGTGTGTGTATCCAAAAATCCGGAACATTTAAGAATGCATTCCTCTCCAGAGCCATATCGTCAGTGTAACTGAGAGCTTATACTTATCAATATCATTTTTATCTTCTACTCTTAACTTCCTTTTTATGTTACACCCTTCACTTTCTTGTTGATTTACCTTTTACTTTAAAGTCAACATAGACACACTTTCAAAAATTTAGAAAAGACACTAGCTTCCTATAAATATCAACATACCCATACGACACAGTGTTTGAGTGGTGGGTAGGGTAACAAAAGTTCCTGGAGCAGGATTTGAACACACAGAGGTCTGATCCCAAGTCTGCCCCTCCACCTCAGTGGGCTTCCAGGAGGATTACTCACTCTTTTCTTGTGCCGTTATCTCCATTACAAAAGAGGCTTTTTAAGAGCACCTATATGGTACAGTTGCCTGAGAGGAACAAAAGATATGTGTCAAGCGTCTGGCATGGCAGCGCTTAGCAGGGCCTTATTAAGCACAGACTGTTTTCCCAGACAGTGGGTTCACCTGCATACAAAGATTATTGAGTTATCTGAGGAGGAGCTGAGTTTTCATTCCCCAGCCTGATCTCTGGTAGCCTGAGCCTGGAGTGGCTTGAAGTGGCGCTTCAGCTCCAGGCCAGATGTTGAGGTCTGGTTGTGGCGGTGGAAGAACCTAATTCTAACTGCTAGTGAAAGTGAGAGTCACTCAGTTGTGTCCGGCTCCTAGGGACCCCATGGACTGTGGCCCACCAGGCTCCTCTGTCCATGGGGATTCTCCAGGCAGTACTGGAGTGGGTTGCCATGCCCTCTTCCAGGGGGCCTGTGGACAGCAAGCATCAATTAGCATCCCTCCCCTTTGATCTGTGCCTGAGTAGTCAGGGAGGTCTCCTGACTTCACGAATGAGAAATAAGAGGTCTGGGCAGCGCCTAGCCTTCTCTCTTAATTGTCCTGCTAGTCTCACCTTGGCATTTCAGTCCACGAGGACTGAATCTCCAATTGCTTTACCCTGGAGGAAGCCCATCTGCCTCCTGCCTCAAACCTGGAACAAGAAAAAATCTGACATTTCCCTCAGAGATGGTTCTTAAGGTTGAGGACACATACTATATTTAATTTGTTATATTTAATATAGTGCTATAGCATACATCCTCCTGTTTATAAAAATGCAAATGTCTGTGATATCTGCAAAGTATTCTAACATGGTACATTACATACTTTGCTTACATAGACCTCTATATTGTGATTTCACATTTTTTAAGTTATAAATAAAACTGAAGAGACCCTTTTTTATTTATCAACTTTTTAAGGCTTCTTTTTTTTTTTTTAGATTTTCACTTACTTAGAATAAAATTACTAGATCAACGCTTATCAAGGTGTAGGTCGCTTATTTATGTATTACTTTCCACACCATGGACTTGATAATTTTACTCTCCCAATATGGAAACCTATTGGATAGAAATTCAGAACTGTTTCCCCCTTAAATAGCATACCCTTATATGAATTATATGGATGTGTGCTGTGTCACTTCAGTGGTGTCTGACTCTGTGATGCTGAGGACCTTAGCCTGCCAGGCTCCTCTGTTCATGGGGTTCTCCAGGCAAGAATGCTGGGGTGGGTTACCATGCCCTCCTCCAGATCGTCCCCACTGAGGCATCAAACCCTAGTCTCTTATGTCTCCTGCATTGGCAGGCAGATTCTTTACCACTAGCACCATCTGGGAAGCTCCTATATTAAATATATACTAAATATATTAAATAGTCCAAAACAAATAATCCAAGATTTACTACAGGTAAGTCAGTCAATGCTTACAACCTTGAGTGCATTTTATTATAACAGTGAGGCTTTGTATATACATAGCAGTTAAGTCCAACAAAACTCATTTAGCACATAACACTTCATAACAGAAAAAAGAAAGTGAAAGCGTAGTTACCCAGCAGTTTTTTGGACTTAACTGCATCCCGATTCCTGGGAAGGGAAGATCCCCTGGAGAAGGGAAAGACTACCCACTCCTATATTCTGGCCTAGAGAATTCTATGGACTGTATAGTCCATGGTGTCTGAAGGAGTCGGACACAATTTGGAGACTTTCACTTCACTTACTTGTAGTTATTTATTCTTTTAGATTTTCCTTTTTAAAAACACAGCTTCATTAAACATTTTTACATTCCTTTTAATATTTTCATAATATTTGATTCAATGATTGTATCTTGAATAAGTTCACTCACGTCTGAAACCTTAGTTTTGGTTTTTTGTTTTTCTAATTTTGACTTCTTACAAACAACACTATGGTGGATATATTTCTAGGTATAACACAATGAATGTTCATGACTATTTCCTTGTGACAAATTCCTGGAGAGAGAAATGATGAGTTCAAGATGCCTTCCAAAACTATCACGCCAAGGTGTATTGCTACCTATGAACAGTCTATGATCATACATATGTAATATGTAGAATGCACATAGAATACACATCACACATATATCATTGTTCAGTCACAATGTCATGTCTGACTACGCACCTCTATGAACTGCAGCATGCCAGAGTTCCTTGCCATTCACTGTTTCCTGGAGCTCACTCAGAGTCATGCCCATTGTGTCAACGGTGCCACCCAATCATCTCATTCTTTGCTTGTCTCTTCTCCTCCTGACCTCAGTCTTTCCCAGCATCAGGGTCTTTTCCAATGAGTTGGCTCTTTGCATTAGGTAGCCAAAGTATTGGAGCTTGAGCTTCAGCATCAGTCCTCCCAGTGAATCTTCAGGGTTGATATCCTCTAGGATGGCCTGGTTGGATCTCCTTGCAGTCCAAGGGACTCTCAGTGTCTTCTCCAGCACCACAGTTCAAAAGCATCAATTCTTTGACTCTCAGCCTTCTTTATGACCCAACTCTCGCATCTGCATGTGACTCCTGGAAAAACCATGGCTTTGACTATATCGACCTTTGTCGGCAGTGATGTCTCTGCTTTTTAATATGCTGTCTGGGTTGGCCATAGCTTTCCTTCCAAGGAGCAAGCATCTTTTAATTTTATGACTGCAATCACCACTTTCAGTGATTATGGAGCCTAAGAAAATAAAGTCTGTCATTGCTTACAGTTTTTCCCTTTCTATTTGCCGTGAGTGATGGTACCAAATGCCATGATCTTAGTTTTCTGAATGTTGAGTTTTAAGCCAGCTTTTTCACTTTCCTCTTTCTTCATCAACAGACTCTTTAGATACTTTTCACTTTCTGCCATTAGAGTGGATTCATTTCATAGATACAATATTTTTTAAAATTTTATGTGGATTTTCTGTCTCTCTTCTCAATAATAAAGACTTGTTCAAGAAACCATTCTCAGATTTTATAGATCTTTCCAAAGAACCATTTCAGATCAATTTTTACTGCTCTTCTAATTCGTTAAATGTATGCCTTCATCTTTATTATCTCATTCTTTATAACTTTATTATTTTTTCTTGATTCAATTTAATACATGATTTATCATTTTTAAAGTTTTTGTTTAAGAAACTTGGATTTTTCCCTACTTGTTCAATATGGCCCTTTTACCTATAAACATTTCTTCTAGGCCTGGAGGTTAATATTCTATTTAAACCACCATTGCATTTTTTACTTTAATAAGGAACTGCCTCAATGTCACTTTACCCTCCCTACAGTCTGACTTCCTTTACTACTTATAGGGAGAGAGTGAGTTTGAGGGAGATGGCTATAGAATTAATTATAATCACTCTGAACACATAAAGTGTTGGGCAGAACCTCTCTTTTCTCTAGTTGTTAAATGCCTTCAGCTTTTAAGTGTAAGTAGTAAATACCAGAAATAAAAGACACAAAACTGTGCTCTAAAACTGGAGAAGAGCTTGTTTCACCATTTTCTGTTTCTTAGATTGGGGTCTATCCTTGACTGGCTATTCACATTCATGACTACAGCCTTTTTCCCCTTCCAAGAATTAAACCATAAATACAGTCTAAAGCTACTAGCTTCTTAAAAATTTTTGATTTATCCTTCAGTGAACAAATGGCAAGTTCCCCTTTTATCCCTCTTTATCATATACAATTTTTAAAATCCCTGTAACTACTATAGTCAAATCTGGTCTGGTAGACTTGGTAATGGGCTTCTATGGTGGCTCACATGGTAAAGAATCTGCTTGCAAAGCAGGAGGCCTGGGTTCAATCCCTCAGTTGGAAAGATCTCCTGGAGGAGAGCACGGCAACCCACTCCAGTATTCCTGCCTGGAGAACCCCCATGTATAGAAGAGCCTGGAGCTCTACAGTCCATGGGGTCACAAAGATTCAGACACGACTGAGCGACTAAGCACATCACAGAGTTGGTAAGATGGCCATTCTTGGAAGTCAGTTATAGGATAAATATCAAAGCAACAATGTGAATCCAGAGTAATTTATATGCTGAATATGAAGGGTAGCAGGTAAGAAATGGCAACCCACTCCAGTATTCTTGCCTGGAAAATCCCATGGACAGAGGAGCCTGACAGGCTACAGTCCCTAGGGTCACAAAGAGTTGGACATGACTTAACAGCTAAACAACAATGACTGAGAAGCAAAAAAGAATAATAATAACATCAGCCATGGAACAGAATATAGAACATTCTAACATTCTTCCATTATATTTTATATTTAAATTTAAATGTTATATTTAGATAGAGTTTCTTCCTACATTAAACACTGTTTAGTTACTTATGAATGAAAGCAGTAAGCATGTTAACAGAATTACTGGGTTGCAAACTGTTTCATCCTAAATTTATTTTTTCATCATTTGTTGACAAAAAGGTTTATACCACATTTTATTACATGAAGGATTAATTTTATATTTAGAAAGAGAAGAAAAGGTTGTTCAGGAAAGGGAAAGTATTCAGGAAAAAAAAGGGAAAGTACTTGGCAAAGAGCGGTAAGAAGAAATGAGTTGGTAAAATGAATGATGACTACAGCCAAGGTCAACATCTTGACGGCAGCCTTGTGAGGAGCCCTGAATCAGAGGTACCTGGCTAAGCCTGACCCAGATTCCTGACCCATGAAATTTATGAGATAATAAATGATGATTATCTTAAGCTGCTACATTTTGACATTTTAGTTACCAAGAAAAAAATAATGAATATGTCAGTCACATTAAAAGCGATCAATTTTTGGGTCCTAGAAAAATTTAGGAAGCTTTTGGGAAGAAAAGAAGGTGTTTGAATTAAAAGACAGATAACGGAGTCTTGAATCAGTGTAAAATAGTATTGCAAATATACAAAGACTCTCAGACTAATTGAGCCTGCTGTAGTCTAGCATGACAGGGAATGTTGAGGCAAGCACGTGGAGTAAAAGGCAATGTGCTGAGAAATAAGAAAACTTAAAATGCTACTTAAGCTGCTTAGGCGCACATGCTCCTACGTTTGTCACCTAGAAGGATTCTTTCTTCTTCACTATAAGAAAGTGAAGTGGCTTAGTCATGTCTGACTCTTGGCGACCTCGTGGACTATAGCCCACTGTCCTCCACCCATGGGATTCTCCAGGCAAGAATACTGGAGTGGGTTGCCGTTTCCTTCTCCAGGGGAATCTTCCTGACACAGGGATCGAACGCTGGTCTCCAACATTGCAGGCAGATGCTTTAACCTCTGAGCCATCAGGGAAGCTCTTCACTGTAGGAACAACATAAAAACAGCCTTGTCTCACTCTCACTTCAAACCTTTTAATGATGTCCTGTTGTACATGCAAAAATACCTAATCTTTCTGTACATAACATTAGTTCTATCACAGAACCCCTAACTGCCTGTTCAGATGCACCAGCTGAGATACAGTTCAGTTCAGTTCCATTCAGTCGCTCAGTCATGTCCAGCTCTTTGCAACACCATGAACCACAGCACTTGAGACCTCCCTGTCTATCACCAACTCCCAGAGTCCACCCAAACCCCTGTCCATCAAGTCGGTGATGCCATCCAACTGTCTCATCCTCTGTTGTCCCCTTCTCCTCCTGCCCTCAATCTTTCCCAGCATCAGGGTCTTTTCAAATTAGTCAGCTCCTCACATCAGGTGGTAAAAATATTGGAGTTTCAGATTCAGCATCAGTCCTTCCAATGAACACCCAGGATTGATTTCCTTTAGGATGGACTAGTTGGATCTCTTTGCAGTCCAAGGGACTCTCAAGAGTCATCTCCAACACCACACTTCAAAAGCATTAATTATTCGGCACTCAGCTTTCTTTATAGTCCAACTTTCACATCATTACATGACTACTGAAAAAACCATAGCCTTGACTAGATGGACCTTTGCTGACAAAGTAATGTCTCTGCTTTTCAATATGCTATCTAGGTTTGTCAGAACTTTTCTTCCAAGGAGTAAGTGTCTTTTAATATCATGGCTGCAATCACCATTTGCAGTGATTTTGGAGCCCCCTAAAACAAAGTCTGTCACTGTTTCCACTGTTTCTCCGTCTATTTCCCATGAAGTGATGGGAATGGATCTCATAATCTTAGTTTTCTCAATGTTGAGCTTTAAGCCAGCTTTTTCACTCTCCTCTCACTTTCATCAAGAGGCTTTTTAGTTCCTCTTCACTTTCTGCCATAAGGGTGGTGTCATCTGCATATCTGAGGTTATTGATATTTTTCCCGGACATCTTGATTCTAGCTTGTGCTTCCTCCATCCCAGCATTTCTCATGATGTACTCTGCATATAAGTTAAATAAGCAGGGTGACAATATACAGCCTTAACATACTCCTTTTCCTATTTGGAACCAGTCTGTTGTTCCATGTCCAGTT
>SJYA01002689.1:1588404-1655396 GCA_006410615.1 Neotragus moschatus
GAGAATTTTGAGCATTACTTTACTAGCCTGTGAGATGAGTGCAATTGTGCAGTAGTTTGAGCATTCTTTGGCATTGCCCTTCTTTGGAGGGAAGCCCAAAGTTAAAATCTCCAGGGGATCTTTCCAACCCAGGGATTGAACCCAGGTCTCCCACATTGCAGGTGGATTCTTTACCATCTGAGCCACCAGGGAAGTCTGAGAATACTGGAGTGGTTAGCCTATCCCTTCTCCAGGGGATCTTCCCAACCCAAGAATCGAAGCAGGGTCTCCTGCATTACAGGAGGATTCTTTACCAACTGAGCTGATATCAGGGAAGCCCATCTCTTACCAAAGTGAAAGTGAAAGTGAGGTCGCTCAGTCATGTCCAGCTCTTTGTGACCCCATGGACTGCAGCCTTCCAGGCTCCTCAGTCCGTGGGATTCTCCAGGCAAGAGTACTGGAGGGGGTTGCCATTTCCTTCTCCAGGAGATCTTCAGAACCCAGGGATCGAACCTGGGACTCCCACAATGTAGGCGGATGCTTTACCATCTGAGCCACCAAGGAATACTTACCAAACTCTTACCAAACTCCCTCAAACTCTGCTCTGAGCTTTACACATTCATCAAAGTCTTTAACATCTCTTGCCCTTACAGAGATGACCTTGCTTCCTGGAACATGCTTTACCACCTTCTCCAAAGGTTAATTCTTCATTGCCTTTTATGATTTATTTTTAATTGGAGTATAATTGCTTTACAACGTTGTGTTAGTTTCTGCTGTACAACGAAGTGAGTCAATTCTATGTATACATATATCCTCTCCCTCTGGAATCTCCCTCCCACTCACCTTCAGTCCCTCCTCTCTAGGTCATCACAGAGCACTGAGCTGAGCTCCCTGTGCCATGCAGCAGGTTCCCACTAGCCATGTATTTTACTCATGGCAGTGTATGAATGTGTAATACACATAAATATAATCTTTATCTTCCCATTCATCCTACCCTGCCCTATTTCTACATGTCCATGCTCCAGATCTGGATTTCTATTCCTGTCCTGGATATAGGGTCTTCTGTACCACTTTTGTAGATTTCACATGTATGAGTTAATGTATGATACTTGTTTTTCTCTTTCTGACTTACTTCACTCTGTGCGATAGGCTCTAGGTCCATCCACATCACGACAAATGACCCTGTGAAGCATCCTGCCAGCCAAGAAGGCTTTCTTTTCTCTGGGACCCCTGAGGAACAATGATGCATGACAACTGCAGGACAGATCGTGATGTTCTGCCGTCATCTTTTCATAGGTTTTTCTTCCAGACGTTCTTCCTCATAAGCAACTGAACTGAATTGCACCATCATTTGAAATGTTTTACCTAGAAAGCTGTTTTTGTCGTATTCTTTTTCACTTAACCAGAAGCTTATATAGCTGCCCACTAGAGCTTAATATCAGGATGATTTAAGATCAGGATCCATTAAGATATAGTAAATCTGTATCATCATATCAACAGCAGATTATTTGAACATTCCTCTAAGTTTACAGAAATGAAGGCATTGTTTCTGTTTGTCGCTTCAAAATGCTTCAATAACTCAAAGACCCCCACTGGTGCTCTTGGGACCTATGGAGCTCTTTGTAGGACTCTCTGATTTCTGGGAGTTTTCTTCCCAGAAACTGTTGACCTTCTGTAAATTAAAAGACAAAAATAAAATTTAAAAACTCATACATAAGCTTCTTTTCATGTGTCTCTTGAGTAAGTTCTTAGAAGCATTGTAGCAAAGTTTTTCCAACATATCAAAGCCTCCGTGGTAGGGTTTGTTGTTATTGGTTTCAATCAAAGGCAATTCATGCACCCCTTTGGCATACCTGCAAGATTAAACAGGGGCATCTCATGGTTCCTCACAGTTTTTTATTTAGCAAAAAAACTAATATTAGAACAAGAAGACAGTGGCCAAAATCACCCTAAAAGAATGACGGATTTTGTGAGACTGTCTGGTGCAATACATTAGTTTTTCCGGTGGTTAATAGCAATAATTTCAGTGACCTCATGCCCTCAGCAGGTCTCAGCTAGGGGTCTCCCCATTATATCCCTAATACCCCACCTCAGCCAACACTTGGGCTACCTGAAAAATGATATGGGAATTGAGACAAATCAATATTTTTCTACTTTACAGGCAAAAGCTTACTGTCTCAATTTTGCTTCAACATTCTAAACATTTGGCATCAATAATATTTTCATTTTAATAATGTAATCATTAGCCCCAGGTCCCTCTTCCTTTTGTCTGTATGAAGAGCCCATTTATCTGACTTTGGAGTCAAGGAGTGTGTAGCATTCCCATGGTGGTGTGCAGGCTCACATTTTCTCTGGGATCCTGCCTTCAATTCTTATCTTGCTCCTTTTGTGTATGAAATTGTGGAGCACACTACAGCCTGAAGTTAAACCCACTGACAGAGCAGAAATTGAATCAATTTCTGAGAGCACGGATTCAACCCTGGGAATCTCCAGTGGCTAGAAAGCCTTGTGCTATACACATGCCTCCCAGGGATTTCCCCAGGATGTGGCTTTATAAGAGCAACATTTATAGAAACTACCCACTGTGCAAATCTAACATCGGTTAGTAGGTTCCATACAACTTGTAGGAACATTGCACAATTCTGTGAAGATAAAGCAGTGACAATTCTGTAAAGAGACCTCCTGAGGGAAATAGAGGCCTGAGCATTCAGGAGGAAAACCCAACCCTGTTGGACACAAAGGGGCTGGGGTTCTGATTTTTCGTCTTCTTGTTCTACTTGGAAAAAATCAAATCGTATGTCAAGATTCTAAGTATCCACGAAATCTCATTTGAGAAGGGTTCAAGAAACAAACAAAAGTAAGTATATAAAAATCAAATAAGAAAAGATATGAATAAATTCACAGGAAAGGAAAAATAAAGAAATATACTGAAGTAAGCTCAGAGAGATGCAAAACAATATAATAATATTTGGATCATTTTTTACATAATAAGTAAATTAAAAATTAATGATTATTTCCATTCAATTAAGAGTACAGTCACTTTAGAGCATTCATTTATTACCATACTACTACTAAGTCGCTTCAGTCGTGTCTGACTCTGTGCAACCCCATAGACGGCAGCCCACCAGGCTCCCCCATCCCTGGGATTCTCCAGACAAGAACACTGGAGTGGGTTGCCATTTCCTTCTCCATGAACTGGTATAAATTTGTATCAATGCTTTGAAAAGCAAGCTATCAATAGACTGAGAAAACAGAAATAATCATACCATTTGATCCAGAAATACACTAATATGTTTTTATATCAATCATAAAAATAAGCTAAACACAGAGATGCTCTATTTTATTTATTTATATAATTGTTACTTATATAGAATATTTTGTATTTGGGAAAATTAGACTCAAATATGTAGTCAAAAAAGAGCAAATAATGATTTTATCTGGTACGTTACTTTAATTCCACAAGCATTGTAATAGTGTGTTGGGTATTGTGAGTTGTAAAACACTTTTTTCATACTTTGTTGCAACTTTTAAAGTAAGAGGCCCCAAGAAAAGGAGAGTAAACCTACTTATTCCAGTTTTACAGATACATACAATTCAGCTCAAGAATTAAATGACAGCTAAGATCACCAAATGTTTGAGGTGAAATTGACAAGGCTCCATATCTAGGTATAGGAAGATGAAAATAACCTAGGAAAGCCCTGATAGATCTAGAAAAGGTCACTGTCAATGAAGACAAGGAGAGGGGTACCTAGTCTCAGAAGTCCTGGGCACCTGGTGTGTTATCTATCTGGTGTGGAATAAAGGGAATAGGTCCAAGGAAACCTCGCATGGATTACTACCCAAAATAGGCAGGTTTAGCAACCAGCAAAGGAGAGAGTTGACATGACTGGGAAGTGATCAGAAACCAGCAAAGGAGAGAGTGAAACACTAAAGGAAAGGATCAAGGGACATGGAAGAGAAGTTGGCCTGTTGAAAATTTAAAATGTTGTCCTGTTTCCAATCATTTTGGGTAGCTATAGCAAGTTACCATAGAGTGGCTGGATTGAAAACAAACATTTATTTCTCACAGTTCTGGAGGCTGGAAGTCTGAGATCAATGTGCTTGCAAATACATTGTCTGGTGAGAACCCAGCAATTCTCTGAAGCTCCAAAAGTAATAATCTTGTCACCCAAAGAGCAACTCTGCTGTCTAGATCTTGTTCCCCTCTGCGCTGCCTGTTTCACGCCTTTGGAGTATGTCTTCCCTTTCTTTCCGTATCTGTGGATGCTCTAGTTCTAACATGGCTTTTAAGGCCATGGGCAGGTGTTACATCTGCCACTGAAACTAACAGTAGTCCTAAAGAAAACTCATCTTCCTGCCATTAGAATGATCTCGCTCCATATCCAGGGAAAACGTTGTATCCATGTAATGCACAATGCAGTTACACATCTCTTCCAGTCAAAATACTCCAACATGTGGTTTTTCTTTTCCAATACTTAAGATATCACACTTTTCTTTCTAGGACCTTACAGCTAAAAGTGCATTATTTTGTCTATTTTGCTGTTGTTGTCGTTTGCTTTGTTTTTGTCCTGAGGTTATTTCTCTTTCTTAAGTATTAGTATACTGGCTATTGCGGTCCCTTTGAGCAAGCACACTAACGTGCCCATGCAAAGGCCTGCATGTGAAACAATTCACATTCCAAAACATGTACGCCCTTGATTGATTGTCTCCAACTTTATGAGAGTGTTTTGCCTTCCTAACAGAGTGTTTATCATCAGCAAAAAAAAAAAAAATCAGGAAGCCTTCTCATATTTCTCTAGAAGAGCACCATACGACAGAACTTTCTGCAGTGATGGGAAGTCCTTATATCTGAACTGACCAATAGGGTAACCAACAGCCATATGTGTCTATTGAGTACGTGAAATATGGCTAGCGTGACAGAAAAATTGAATTTTTAATGATAGTGCATTTAATTTTAATTAATTGAAATGCAAATGGAAACATGTGGCTATGTATTGGCAACACATTTCTAAAGTCTAGATGAGCATTATTTAATAGAAATGTAATATAAATAACAATATGTACTTTAAAATTTTCCAGTAGCCACTTTTAAAAGTATAACAAAAAGATTCAGGTGAAAGTTATTGTAATATTTTTTGTTCTTTTATCACTAGGTCATCTGATACAATAAACAAGTATTTGACATTAAAATGATGATAATGAGGTGTTTAGCATTTTTCTCATGATGAGTCTTTGTCAATACCTTTATATATTTTGTACTCTCTGTGTCTCACAATTCAAACACAACTGATTTCAAGTTCTCACCAAACACGTGTGGCTGGTTACTGTGTTGGGTAGGGCAGCCGTCTGCTATTAAAATGTTTTCTTTTTAGCGGCAGAAGTTTGTCTTTTTCATCAATAAATCCCTTGCTTTAAACACCGTGCTGGCCCATAACGTCTTTAATAAATACGTGTTTATTGATTCCCATCCACAAGGATCAATTCTCACTGCAGATTTACAGGTAAACCAAAAAACGCTTGCAAAAATATATTCAGCTCGTCTGCTGCCTCTCCTATTTAGAGTTGAGTATTTATTTTTACAACTACCTAACAAGGGCAATGAGTTTTCATGTTTATCGTCAAGTGTTATGCTTTAGGATAGGGATCAGCAAGCTTTTACTGTAAAGGGCAAGATAGTAAAGATTTTACATTTTGCAGGCCATACAGGCTCTGTGGGCAACCACTCACCTCTGCTGCTGTAGGGTCAGTGAAGCCGTGGATGCTACGTGAGTGCGTGTGGCTGGGTTTCTATAAAACTTCATTTACATAATCAAGTAGTGGTCAGGATTTGGCTCTGAGGGCTGTATTTTGACAACACCTGCTTTAGAGTAAGATCTGCTTTTTAAATGTGTTTTGTACCTCATACTTGTAATACTACGTCAATTAGAGTTGCTTCATATATAAATGTTTATAAATATGAGGAGAAAATGCTTACGTACAAAACCATTAATGCATGCAGTAATTTCATTCATGAAACATGTATTGCCTATTTAAATTGCTGCACCGTCACTTTTGCACCTTGACTGACATGTAATGAGTGATTAACAAATGTTTAATAACTAATAAATGGATTAAATGGGTCCGCTAAGGGCTGGAGAGATCCAGGAAGTCTTCAGAAAGGTGGTGATGTTTATGCTGCTGCTGCTGCTAAGTCGATTCAGTTGTATCTGACTCTGTGCGACCCTCTAGACATCAGCCCATCAGGCTCCCCCATCCATGGGATTCTCCAGGCAAAAACACTGGAGTGGGTTGCCATTGCCTTCTCCAATGCATGAAAGTGAAAAGTGAAAGTGAAGTCGCTCAGTTGTGCTCCACTCTTAGCGACCCCATGGACTGCAGCCTACCAGGCTCCTCCATCCATGGGATTTTCCAGGCAAGAGTACTGGAGTGGGCTGCCTTTGCCTTCTACGGGTGATGCTTATACTGAGTATTAAAAGTAAGTTGAAGAATAGTGAAGAAACTTGACACACACTCCTCACCCAGGTGATCAAGGTCGCTGTGAATCAAATCATGTTGATAAGTCATGTATCATGTAGACAGTATATACTCACGATGTGACGAATATAGTGCTTTGTTTCTGTGTCTTTCTTTTAATAACTATACGAGTTTAATCATTAAAAAAAAATCAGATAAATTTCAATTTGGGGCACCCCAGGAAATATCTTACTTGTATTCCTCAACCTGTCAAGGTTATCAAAGTGAGAAAAGTCTAAAAGGCTATCACCCTCAAGATAAGTGTAAGGATACATAGTAACCTAATGTAATGTGGTGTCATGGGTGGGATCCTGGGACAGAAAAAGGTCAGTATGCAAAAACTAAGGCGACATGAAGGATGTATGAACTTTAGTTAATAAGAACATACCAATATTGGTTCACCAATTGTGACGAATCTATTTAAGATGTTAATAATAGCTAAGTGAAGTGAAGTCACTCAGTCGTGTCCGACTCTTTGCGACCCCGTGGACTATACCCGCCAGGCTGCTCAGTCCATGGGATTCTCCAGGCAAGAATACTGGAGTGGGTTGCCATTTTCTTCTCCAGAATAATAGCTAATGTAAGATGTTAATAAAAAGGAAAATTGAGTGTGGGATATAAGGCAACAGTATACTGTCTGCTTAACTCTTTGGCAAATATAAAAATGTTCTCAAAATCTAGTTTGTTTAAAATAAATAAAGATTAGATACTACCCTCCCTCCTAGCCAGCAGGACTGGAGTGCTAACTGCAAAATGGCAAAAAAAAAAAAATAGGGTTCATAGAAAGAAGAAAAGGGCTGATCATTGCAGGTAGCATGATTACCATGTGAAGAGGCAGGGTGACTTGTATTCTGTGCCTTGAAATTCTTGCAATGGATGAGCAGAGGCATGGGAGGTTTAGAGATGTGGTAGAGTAAACACAACCGAAATTGTTTTTTAAAGCTGAAGGGTAGGAACAGAGGTAATTACTGGGGGACAATGAAATGGTAGTAAGGGGTGAGTATATTTCTTTTGGCAGTATGGTAACACTTGTAGTATTAATCTCTTTTCCACTATTTAAAACTAACCTCTAGGCTGAGTCATTTTCTACTAGCAGAGAGAATCCAGAAGAACTCAGATCAATTTGTTCTATCTTTTCTTCCTTTATTTTGTTATTCAATTCATGTTGTGATAACAGTATTGAGGAGTAAAGGCTTTGAGTGTCCACTACTACCAAGGAAGCCAGCATGAAATTTACACAGTAAACACCAGTATGGCTCTGTTAATATCCCCATTGTATAGATGAGTAAACAGAGGCACAGAGAGCCCCAGGAAGAATTCAAATCATTATACAATATGTAACAGGTTTTGCTGTCACAGTCGTTATATATTTGCTGGTACGGTGGTTGTTGCCACAAGTATTACTGTGATTAAAAGTGATGTTCTTTCATTTGAGTAAAGGGTGATGATGATTATTACTTTTGCTTTGAAAGCACTCGTTACTGGATAAGTGAAACCACATAGACTTGTGAAAAGGAAACATGTCTAAACCAGGATACAGACCTGACACTAGCAGAATATTTTGAAAACACGTCACCCTGGGTCACCAGATGGTGCAATGTTCATCCCAGTAGAGATGGCACTGTGACAGAATGAGAACAAATCTATCTGTAAAATGCTATTTATTAGGTGTTGAAGCAAGTGTATTAGTATTCTGTGACTTTTGGAACAAATTGCCACCAAAAAAGTGCTGGTTTAAAGACAATGGGAAATTATCTCTCAAATTTCTGGAGGCCTCAAGTCTAAAATAATGCTGTACCACACTTCTACTGAAAGTTCTAGAAGAGATTCCTTCCTTCCCTCTCCTAGTTTCAGGGTACCAGATATCCCCTGGCTTGTAGTTACAAAGATCTAATCTTTGGTTCCATCTTCATACAGTCCTTTCCTCTCTGTATCTCTTTTGGGTGTGCCTCTTATAAGGAATCTTGTCATTGAATGTAGGGCTCATCCAGATAAACCCAAGATAAGCTCATCTCCAGGATCTTTAACTGAATTATATCAACAAAGATGATTTTCCCCAAAAAGGTCATATTCACAGGTTCCAGGAATTGAAACATACCTCTCTGGGGGCCATCATTTAAGCAAATTCATCTAAAATATTCATCCAAGATTCTATGAATTTCATTTCTTTAAAAGAAGAATTCGTGGGGAAAACTTCTACCTTTTTTACATCATTTGGCAATGGATATCACCGCTGATATTGTTTAGTTGGTAAACCGTGTCCAACTCTTTTGTGACCCCATGGACTGCAGCCCACCAGCCTCCTCTCTCCATGGGATTTCCAGGCAAGAATACTGGGGGGTAGCCATTTCCTTCTCCGGGGGATATTCCTGACCCAGGGATCAGACCCACACCTCCTGCACTGGCAGGCAGATAGATTCTTTACCACCGAGCCACCAGATAAGACCAAGCACCTGCTCAACACCTGATTGCCTTGGGCAAAAGGATATGGCTCACGATTTTAGAATGACTTTCCCATTCTTTATGCTACTATCAGGAATATCCCCTGGAGGAGGAAATGGCAACCCACTCCAGTATTTTTGCCTGGAAAATCCCATAAACAGAGGAGCCTGGCCAGCTACAGTCCCTGGGGTCACCTGGAGTCAGACATGATTGAGCGTACTTACGTATGCTATTATGAGGATATAAAGAAAGCTAGTGGTTGGAATTTGAATGTAGGACTGTTGAATTTTTTCTCCTCACCAGTAAATCCTGAACTGAAATGTTCAGACCTCTAGAGGTCTAGGAAGGCAGCAATAAGAGACCATGGGCTATTTCCTACATTTTGAAAAACCTAATTGAAACTATTCATTTGCCTATAGGTAAGACATGCAGGATAACCAACATGTCAAGTTTATCTGATTTGGACTGGGATGGAATAAACTGAATGTAGTAACACGGACTGCCTGCCTAAGATTCCAAGTGATGACAGGTAGTCATAGAGATGTTGTCTTGGTTCATTTCAAAAACAGAGAAGTCTTACAGTCCCTATGGAAAATAGTGTAGTGGTTTCTCAAAACACTAAAATGACTCAGGAATTCCACCCCAGGGTGTATGGATATATACATATGTACATATGTATGTGTACATATACCTGAAAAAAAATGAAAATACTAATTAGTAAAAATGAAAGTGAAAATTTTGATTGCTTAGTCAGGTCCAACTCTTTGCAACCCCATGGACTGTAGACAATTTGTAAAGATACATGCACCCTAATGTTCATATCAGCATTATTTACAATCATCAAGATAAAGAAATAATCTAAGTATTCATCAACTTATGGCTAAAGAAGATATATACAATGAAATACTCAGTTCAGTTCAGTCGCTCAGTCGTGTCCGACTCTGTGTGACCCATGAGTCACAGCACACCAGGCCTTTCTGTCCACCACCAACTCCCAGAGTTCACTCAGACTCACCTCGCGTTCATCGAGTCAGTGATGCCATCCAGCCATCTCATCCTCGGTCTTCCCCTTCTCCTCCTGTCCCCAATCCCTCCCAGCATCAGATTCTCTTCCAAAGAGTCAACTCTTCCCGTGAGGTGGACAAAGTACTGGAGCTTCAGCTTAGCATCATTCCCTCCAAAGAAATCCTAGGGCCGATCTCCTTCAGAATGGACTGGTTGGATCTTCTTGTAGTCCAAGGGACTCTCAAGAGTCTTCTCCAGCCCCACAGTTCAAAAGCATCAATTCTTTGGTGCTCAGCTTTCTTCACAGTCCAACTCTCACATCCATACATGACCACTGGAAAAATCATAGCCTTGACGAGATGAACCTTTGTTGGCAAAGTAATGTCTCTGCCAGTGAAATACTACTCAGCCATAAAGAAGAACAAAATTTTGCCATTTACAGCACCATGGATGGACTTGAAGTGTATTATGCTAAATAAGTCAGAAAAAGAAAAATATTGTATTTCATCACTGATATGTATAATCTAAAAAAAAAAAAAACACAACAAACTAGTGAATATAACAAAGAGGAAACATTCTCACAGATGTAGAGGATGGACTGTTAGTTACCACTGGGGAGAGGGGGGTAGGCAGGGGCAAGACAGGAGTAGGGGTTTAAGAGGTACAAACTACTATGGATAAAATAAATAAGCTACAGTAAGATATTATATAGCACAGGGAATATAGCCAATATTTTATAATAACTATAGATGAATAATCTTTCAAAATTGTGAGGCCCTATATTGTACACCTGTAACACATAATATTGTACACCAACTATATATCAATTTTTAAAAGTTGAGAAAAATACAGAAAGGTCTGGTCAGAGTTGTTCAAGATACTCTGCTCACATGTACTCTGTTATGTGCTTTATCAAAAACCACTGTATGTTTGGGATGAAAAGTGAGGAAGGAGAGGCCATCATAAGAAACAATTACAATGTTTATTCCTCACTGGATACTTCCTTGATGGCTCAGCAGTAAAGAATCTGCCTAAAATGCAGGAGACACGGGTTCAATCCCTGGTTCAGGAAGATCCCCTGGAAGAGGAAATGGCAACCCACTCCAGTATTCTTGCTTGCGAAATCCCATGGAGAGAGGAGCCTGGCACTAGACACAACTGGGTGACTGAGCACACACACACTTTCTTTCCTTGTGTGTCATATAAAAGCATAGTTTCACAAGCTATCTGAATTTGTGATGCACTTTTACCACCTGTACCTTGTAATTTCAGTAATTTCAGTTACAAGATTTCTTCCATACTCTAAAGATGGTTATACTGCAAGGACATTTTTAGTTAGCCTGACTTCCAATTATCTTGATAAAGATACATTTATTTTTACCTTATAAGCCAGTCAGGATAGAGAATTAATATAAGGATCTAGTTTGAACAGAAGAAAAAAAAAAAAAGCTTGGAGACAGAGGTCTATATATCTGTCTGTTCTACTGGCTATGGAGAGAGCAGCTCTAAGCACTGGAGTGAGATAGTAACCAAGTTGATGGGTACAAGAGTTTAGTAGGGATTGCATTAGTGATGAATCTCAGCAGCTCTCTGTTGACATACAGCCCATGATTCAGACTTCCTAGCTTGTGAGAGGAGAAACCTTGAATCTCTGTCTCCTTACTTCGACAACAGGGATTTTCTCAAAGGTCCATGGAAGCCTGGCACTTTGGGATGTATCATATCCATTCCACTTGGACAGTTACTGTAATCTTCTATTTCTGAGCTCACTATCGTTATGCAGTTTCCCCTCAAATATGGTGTGGAAATTTTTCATACCGGGGAGATAAGAACAGCATGGTTCTTTGTGACACCAGCTTCATGTTTTGCAAGCATCTGTAAGCATCACAAACAGGCAGGAGCCTGCGGTTAAAAATAAGGTATCTGGTTGTGGCTGTGACTTTATGGCCTGAAATAGCCGAAAGCTTTGTTGATTGTCCAGTTAGTTTGATCAGTACTGACACCACAGTTATCCCACTCCAATGTGAAAGGTGTCTGCTTCACAGTTTTTAATAATACATTTATTAGGCTATACCTCCACACTGTAGAGTTCACTAATTTAGTGCATACTCTTGTGTATTTTTTTTAGAATATTTACAAAGTTTGATACAGACCAGTCTTATCTAATTCCAGAACATTTTTCATCATCCCAAAAAGAAACTGGATAACCATAGCAATAACTCCTCATCTTCCTCTGTCCCTCTGTTGATTGTTGTTTTTCAATTGCTAAGTCATGGCCGACTCTTTGCAATCCCACAGACTATAGCATGCCAGGCTTCCCTGTCCTTTACCATCTCCTGGAGTTTGCTCAAACTCATGTACATTGAGTCAGTGATGCCATCCAACCATCTCATCCTCTGCGCCCCCTTCTCCTCCTGCCTCCAATCTTTCCAAGCATCAGGGTCTTTTCCCAGCATCCAAGTCTTTTCAGCTCTTCACATCAGGTGGCCAAAGTATTGCAGCTGCATATTCAGAGCTTTATTCTTTTTTGCGATGAATAGTCCATCGTGTGTACATATGGCATTATTTATCCTTTCATCAGTTGACAGACATTGGGGTTACTTCCACTNCCAAGCATCAGGGTCTTTTCCCAGCATCCAAGTCTTTTCAGCTCTTCACATCAGGTGGCCAAAGTATTGCAGCTGCATATTCAGAGCTTTATTCTTTTTTGCGATGAATAGTCCATCGTGTGTACATATGGCATTATTTATCCTTTCATCAGTTGACAGACATTGGGGTTACTTCCACTTTGGGACTATTATTAATTTTTAATTTCATTATTAAGTTATTAACATACTTTTGGTATAATTTATTATGTGAACATATCTTTTCATTTCTCTTGGATATACACCTGGGGTGAAATTTCTGAGTTATATGGTTACTAAGCGTAATATTTTGAGGAGCTAGCGAACTGATTTTCAACATAGATTCGTAATTCTGTCTTCCCACTAGTTGCAGATGATGTTTCAGTTTCTTCATATCCTTGCCAAAACTTATTGCCCATCGTTTTTATTATGCTCATAAAAGTGTGTGCGAAATGGTATTTTATCATGGCTTTGATTTACATTTCCTTAATAACTAATGACATGGAGCAGTTTCATTACTTACTGGCCATCTTTATATCTTCTTTTGGGAAATGTCATTTTAGAATTTTTGCACATGTTCCCATTGGATTTTTTCCATTGTTGAGCTGTAATAGTTCTTTAAATAGTCAGAAAATATTTCCTTATCAGATATACAGTTTGCAAACAATTTAGGGGGGAAATGGATCTTTGTTGCATCCTGCAGGATCTTTTGTGTGGCCCAGGGACTCGCTAGTTGTGGAGCATGAGCTTAGTAGTTGCAAATGCAGGCTTAGTTGTGCCACAGCATATGGGGTCTTAGTTCCCTGACCAGGGATCAAACCCACATCCCTTGCATTGCAAAGCAGATTCTTAACCACTGGACCACCGAGGAAGTCCCATTTTGCAAATATTTTCTGATATCAATGAATTCTTTCTTCACTTAGTTGATGATAATCTTTGAAGCACATTTTCAATTTTGCTGAAGTTCCATTTATCTATTTTTTTTCTGGTGATTTTGCTGTCATAGCTAAAAAAAGGTTGTCTAAATCAAGGTCATGATGATCTCTTCCCACGTTTTCTTCTCAGAGTTTTATGGTTTTAGCATTTATATTTAGGCCTCTTGGGGTTCCCTGGTGGCTCAGCCCGTAGAGAATTTGCCTACAATGCAGGAGATCTGGGTTCAGTCACTGGGTTAGGAAAATCTTCTGCAGAAGGGTACGGCTACCCACTCCAGTACTCTTGCCTGGAAAATTCCAAGGACAAAGGAGCCTGGAGGGCTACCATCTGTGGGGTGGCAAAAAGTGGGACACGACAGAGTAACTAACACTTCTGCTTTTCACTTTAGGTCTCTCATCCATTTAGAGTTCACTTTTGTAAATGGTAGCTGATAAAGGTCCAGCTTCATTTTTCACATGGAGACACCCTCATGTCCCAGCAACGTTTGTTGAAAAGACTTGTCTTTTCCCCATTCAGTTTTCATGGAACCCTTCTCAAGAACTCAGTTCCCCATAAACGTAAGTATTTATTCCTGGACTCAATTCTGTTTCATATCATAGAGTACAGTTGTATTCTATGTCTGCAGCATATTATTTGGTTACTGTAGTTTTACAGCAAATTTTCAAATCAGGAAGTGCGAACCCTCTAACTTTGTTATTTTTCAAGATTGTGTTGGCTATTCTCAGTCCTTTGAGTATCTATATTAATTTTGGAACTTTTCAGTTTCTGCAAAGAGGCCAAATGGTATGCTAATATGGATCACATTAATTCTTTAGGACAATTTGGAGAGTAATGACACTTTTTTTTAATTTAAAAATTTACTTTTTTTACAGTTTTATTTTTTTAATTTTTATTTTTACNTGGAAATGCTGCAGTGGGAGTAGGCCTGGATCAGTTCACTTTTGTTCATGTTGGACTTGAAGCTCTTGTGACATTCCCAAGAGGAGAGAGCAAGTAGGGAAGTCTGGAGCTCAAGAAGCCTATTTGGGTACAATTTTGAAATTAAATGCTTATGGGCATATAGAAGATACATGAAGGAATAGATGTACTTAAGACTGTAGAAAGGAAGGAAAGCAAAGAATTGGGATAGGGCTCAAGTTGCTCCAAGGTTTTAAGGTCCCATGAAGGATAAGCTAATAAAGGAGAAAAACCCAGAGAATGTGAAGAGAGCCCCTGGGAAAGCTTTTGTTGTATGTCCAAAAACATTTTGTGAGGCAAATTTCTAAATAGTCCTTGAGAGCTTTGGAGTGATCTCAAACTTATCTGCAAATTACAGAGAAATACACTGTGACAAATTAGTCACCAGTTATCCACATAGCTAGTTTTGTGGGAGAGTTGTGAATATNTTTTGTTGTATGTCCAAAAACATTTTGTGAGGCAAATTTCTAAATAGTCCTTGAGAGCTTTGGAGTGATCTCAAACTTATCTGCAAATTACAGAGAAATACACTGTGACAAATTAGTCACCAGTTATCCACATAGCTAGTTTTGTGGGAGAGTTGTGAATATGAAAGTCACTCAGTCATGTCCGACTCTTTGTGACTCCATGGACTATACAGTCCATGGAATTCTCCAGGCCAGACTACTGGAACGGATAGCCTTTCCCTTCTCCAGGGGACCTTTGCAACCAAAGGATCAAACCCAGGTCTCCTGCATGGCAGGAAGAGTTGTATTAGAATATAAATGTGCTTTCTTTTAGTGCAGAACTCATTCTTTTTATAATATTCTAATAGCCATTCTCTAGTGGTTCTACTCAAAGCTTTGGCAGAAAGTCAGTGGAAAAGTATAATACTTTTTATTGTTGTTGCTTAGCCGCTCAGTCGTGTCTGACTTTTTGCGACCCCATGGACTGCAGCACGCCAGGCATCCCTGTCCTTCACTATCTCCCAGAGCTTGCTCAAACTCATGCCCATTGTATTGGTGATGCCATCCAACTATCTCGTCCTCTGTCATCTTCTTCTCTTGCCTTCAATCTTTTCCAGCATCGGGGTCTTTTCTAATGAATTGACTCTACACATTAGGTCACCAAAGTATTGGAGCTTCAGCTTCAACATCAGTCCTTCCAATGAATATTCAGGATTGATTTCCTTTAGGACTGATTGGAAATGCTAAATTACAATTGTCAGAAGAGGTAGGATTTAGAATTCCCAATTTGCATTTGGGGCTATGGAAGTGTATCCAGAAGGCTCTGCAATCTCACCTCAGTTGCCCAATGGGAATGGGAGAAGATAAAAATATTCCAGGAACGGAGTTCTGGAACCCATATGAATGGAGTCCACCTGGCCACTAGAGGGCTCCAACCACACAGGTGATTGTTGTAAAGTATGCAGGGTCTCTACAACAGTGTATTTCAAAGGCTGTGAAACTAATGTATTTTTGTATATTTCAGTCACACAATAGAGTTAGTGTTAGAAACACTGACTGAGAAAAAAACAGATGAAGTGATTATGTTTCCCTCTGCTTGGAGGTCTTTTCCCAACTGCATATAATTTACACAGGTTGGCAACCTACAAAATTCTTTGTTAGCAAATTATAGTGCACAATTACTTCTTAACTCTGTTTGTCTTTGTTTCTTTACCCTCTTGTCCCTGTGAACAATTTCATTCTTCTTTGCTTCTTCACGAAGCTTGCAAAGAGAAAAAAAATTAAACAAAAGCAGTATTTGGGAAACTCTGCTCTTTCCCACCTTTGTCCTGTTCGTCTATCATACTTTCCTAATGCTTCTTAACATATACAAACATAACGTAAAGTCATTTTCACAGGCCCAAATCAGAACTCATGCTCTGACAATGAAACACTACTTTTTAAAGTAAGTTATGCTGTCACTGTTATCAGTTCAGTTCAGTTCAGTTCAGTCGCTCAGTCGTGTCTGACTCTTTGCAACCCCATGAATTGCAGCACGCCAGGCCTCCCTGTCCGTCACCAACTCCCGGAGTTCACTCAAACTCAAGTCCATCAAGTCGGTGATGCCATATATTGCCCCCAAATTCCTCAAGGATAGGCCAACCATTCTAGGATGGACCAGATTTAGAGCATATCTATTCAGTCTTTTACATAATATTTGTGTGACCTTGGGATACAAACTCAGGTGGAGGATGAGAGGAACTGTAAGAAGCACCCCGTAAGTTTAACCTTTTCATTCCATCTCTGGGCTATATCTGCTAGATTTTCACCATGGGATTCTTGGGTGTAAATTTCTAGGTATAAGTACTTGTTTTGATAGTCTTCCTTCTTAAAAAAAAAAAAAAAGTGGGTTCTCTAGGCATAGAATGAGATAAGAACTTTTTTTTTTTTTGCTTTTTTTTTCAAAATGAATTAGTTCTACTTGGATAAAGAGAGTTTAAAATTCCCAGCAGATTTCTGGGTATTTACTACCAGCTCACAGTTTCACTAACTGCACCCGACCCGACCCCTGCTTTTGCAAGGAATTATGGAGCTGGACAAGCCCACCATTCAAGTTGACAGCCAAATATTATGACCTAGACAATCCAAGATAAGTAGAATCTCATTTGAATCTGTTGTATATCCAGTAGTGTCTGGTCATAAACAGTTACTATACAGACTCTTTCCTCATTTCTTAATGGTGGAACAGAATCATATTAAGTGCCCCAGAATGCTATCTAGTCTCTGGATGAGCTATATATATTTCTGTCTGATGGATTTCTCCTGATTTTATCATTTAGGAATGCTATGTATGTCTTTTCTGTACATATTTTATGGTACCAAAATAAATCATAAAATATAAATAGGTTGTAGTTATTAAGTGGATTCATATTTATTACACTTCTTACCAAATGTGTTATTACACTATAATTGATGCCATTTAAATATTTGACACAATGTGTTTCAAATACTTTTTAAACTGAAAATCATAATCAGACTGTTCACCTGATTGTGGATTTTACTCTGTGCATTTTGCTTTAATCCGCTGACTTCACCTTTGATCTGAAAAAAATTGAAATATCTAGAATATATAAAGTGGAGAAGGCAATGGCACCCCACTCCAGCACTCTTGCCTGGAAAATCCCATGGACAGAGGAGCCTGGAAGGCTGCAGTCCAAGGGGTCGCTGAGGGTTGGACATGACTGAGCGACTTCACTTTCATGCATTAGAGAAGGAAATGGCAACCCACTCCAGTGTTCTTGCCTGGAGAATCCCAGGGCCGGGGGAGCCTGGTGGGCTGCCGTCTACGGGGTCGCACAGAGTCGGACACGACTGAAGCGACTTAGCAGCAGCAGAATATATAGAGAGGAATCAAACATCTTCTCCTAGAAGCTGCTGCTGAGATGCCTCCCAAATGCTTCTTGATTACCAACAGAAGCATCATCCAAACACTGTTGGAGAGGCACCAAAGAACATTTTTGTGTGATTGAAACAACAGGTGGATATTCTTAATTATAATACAAGTACAAAATTTTTAAACTTGGCAAGAGTATCATCTCTCAATAGCTTCCTTTATCCATTGAAAACTTTGCCATTGGAATAACGGGACTAAGATTTCTCTGCACCACCCTTTCTGTTTTCCTTTCTTCTACCTTTCCCATAAATTAATCTCAAAGGAGTTTGGAGGTATTGGTAATGATGAAGATGGGTGCTTTTATTTATTACTCTGGGCTCACTTCTGTATGGAGCTTCGGTGAGTTTTCAAGTGAAACTTGTTCATGTAAGATGTGTGGGCTGTGAAGGGGAGGGAAACGGTAGGGAAGAACAGTGGAAAGTTGGCAGAGTGCAGAAACGGGTGGTGAGATACCATCCAAAGAAGTCTTTCTATTTGAAGAAAATGCCGTAGTCTTAACAGAAAATGGGCCATATGTAAACAGGAATGACATCATAAATCATTTCTCTTCATACTAACTGCCAAAGCCACAGGGTTAGTCTGCTGCTATATCTTTTCTAAATCAAGCTCACCTGGAATATTCCACTGGCTTGCTATGCCAGAAAGAATCTGACAACAAATACACATTGATTCAGTCAGTTGAATATACGCTACCACAAAAATTGAGACAGATTGGGCAGTAATAAACTCTGGAGTTTTGCTGTTTATAATTTTCTATTTCTATTAAATATTAAGCATGGGTCTCCATGTTAGTTCCAATTTAGTGTTATGGTGAACTGTTATGGAGGAGATCTGTTTGCCATGTGGTTACAGGCATCTGTTGAATATCAGGAAATAATCAAGGGATTGGCCAAGAACTCCATCAGAGATGTTGCATGCATTTTTCTGAGTTGAGAACACCACCTGAAGTGTATTGACCTACAGTAGTATAGTAATGCATTTGAACTGAGGGGCACAATAGCCCAAGCAATTGAGGTGTTTTAAACAAACGGCTGCATTTCCCACTTAGCACAATTTTGATTCAACTTTTTACATTTTACTTTCAGAACTTTGCAATCGGAACTGAAACTATCTGTGAATTTGATTCTTTTCATGTCTCAGAACTCAAGGAGTTGACTCAAGCTCTGAGTAAAGTATACAGTGAGGAAGTACAGCTGACCCTTGAAATGCAGGGGTAAAGGGTGCTGACATCCCGTGTAGCTGAAAATCTGAGTGTAACTTTGGACTCCCCTGAAATTACTGCTATTACTACTAATAACAGTAGCTAGTTCTGACTGGAAGCCTGATTGATAACATAAACCTCCATTACCACGTATTTTGTATGCTATGTGTATTACAGACTGTATTCTTACAACAAAGCAAGCTAGGAAACAATGAAGGAAATCGTAAGGTAGAGAAAATATATTTACGAGTGTGTGCTGAGGACTAAGTTGCTTCTGTCAGGTCCAACTCTTTGCGACCCCATAGACCACAGCCCATCAGGTTCCTCTGTCCGTGGGCTTCTGCAGGCAAGAACATCGGGGTTGTGTAGGCATACAGGATCATTGTCACAACTCCTCATGTTTTCTACTGTGGAAATACAACTTTATTGACAAAGCGGACACTGTCAGACTTAACCCGAAGGCCATATTTTGCCAAACCTAGCTCTATATGGCAGGAAACTGAAGTCAAATTAAAGAGAAAATGAAACAGCAGTACCTGCAGAAGATTAAGACCCGAGGATCCATAATCCAATATATCATCTTCTTTCCTTCCGTCTTTTTTGGCTGTCATGGAGACTTATGTGCAGTCTCTATTTCCTATCCAAGAGGAAACTTGGATACACATTCCTGAGGAGGACAATATAGGAAACAATTTCTTCTACGCCTGATGCATAATTTCCCTGGGCCAGGAAAACCACCAAAGTGGGCCATGACTGAGTTAATAATATGGGCACTGCTGGGTACTCGTGCTGGAGTGACAGTAAGGGGAAGATGCTGAAGATGAAATAAGAGAGAACCTTTATGAAGGGATCTGAGGGAGACTAAGATTCCTTTGTGAAATTAACATTAGAGATCGTTCATTCATTTACTCGGTAATAATGAAGCCCCTTTCATCTTGACCCTGTGCTGATGCCAGAGAGGCAATAAGAGCTACATCAAGGACTCAACACATGACAAGGTCCCAGTCCACTGGGACAGAGGTCAGTGCAGTGCAGTAGGGCTGTAACACAGGAAAGCACATGGTCTCCATGGACCAATGCCAGAGAAGGTGCTCTCCTGAGTGGCCCCGCTTCTCCTGGGAGACAGTGTAAATAGATCTCACCTCCACCAGCTTAGCTAGGAATGGAATTTACATTACCTTTCATTTTTGACAAGAAGACTGTGGTGGATAGCACATAAGAAGCTACTGCCTGCTGGGAGCTGATGCACAGAAGAGGTGCAGGGAATGAGCAGTTTGAAACGTGTCACCTGCTTCGGAGTTTTGCAGAAGATTGCCCCAGGGTGGAGACCCTGACTCTACGTGAAATGTATTCCCTTCAAAAGGAAGGCAAATTTCTATAGGAAGAGTTGGGGAGTCACAACCTTGGGGAGAACACCCTGAGGGTAGAAGGCTGCTCCTAAGGACAGTGGGGCTCAGGATCATGGCAAAGGAAAGCCCTTCCTCATTTCAGATTGCAGCCCGAGTTGCCTCATGTTAAAATAAGAAAACATATATAGTCGACCCTTGAACAAAGTAGGGGTACATGATTCTTTTTGTATCCACAGTTCCACAGCTCTGTATCCAACCATCAAAGATAACGTGGTACTATAATAAGTACTCCTGAAAAGACTCTTATAAGTGGATCCACACAGTTCAAACCTGAATTGCTTAATGGTCAAACTGTGCTTAAAACTTCCAAAGTAAAATACTTATCTTGCCCTTTAGAAAAAAAGTGCACTAATCTCTGGTATGTGGCAACTACAGTGTTAAAATATTTATATGGATTTGTTTACTTTTGGACCTTTTCAAGGAAGGCTTCACACCAGAGTGTAGTGCTGATTTATTTATTTATTTGGCTCAGAGAATGAAAGTTTATTGTTGAATTTTAATGCATAATTCAAATATATCAGTTTTAATTGCTCGTTCTTCCCCCTTTTTTTAATTTTTATTTTTACTTTATTTTACTTTACAATACTGTATTGGTTTTGCCATACATTGACATGAATCCGCCACAGGTGTACATGAGTTCCCAATCCTGAACCCCCTCCCACCTCCCACCCCATATCATCTCTCTGGATCATCTCCGTGCACCAGCCCCAAGCATCCTATATCCTGTATCGAACATAGACTGGTGATTTTTGCACACCATGTGACATGTGGTGTCTTAGTCCTCTGACCACAGATCGAATTCATGCTCTTTGCCTTGGAAGTGCAGAGTCTTAACTCTGATGCACCAGAGAAGTCCTGTATAACCTGACGACATTTTTTGTACATCAGGTGTAGAATTTTTAAAGGTTAATCTCCATTTACAGTTATTACAAGACATTGGCTATATTCCCCTTGTTGTGCAACACATTCCTGATTCTATCTTACACCCAGTAATCGGTGTCTCCTACTCCCCAGTTCTTACAGTGCCTCTGCCATCCCCCACTGGTCCTCACTAGTGTGTTCTCTCAATCTGTGAGTCTGTTTGTTTTATGTTATCTTCATTATTTTGATGTATTTCTTAGATTCCATGTATAGGTCACATCATACAATATTTACCTTTTTCTGTCTTATTTCACTTGGCATAATGTCCTCCAAGTCCATCTATGTTGCTACAAGTGGCAAACTTTTATCCTTTTTATGGTTTGAGCAGTGTTCCAAAGTATAATGTCCACTGAGTGAAGACACAGGAAACCCATGATCAAATCTCCTTCTTGTAATCTGCATGACCTCATACAGATATCACGGGGCTGTCTGCTGAGATCTCCTCCAGAAGAACCTGCTACAGGGAGCAGAGTCGTTGGCTGACAACCTCCAGGTGCATCTGGACCCAGCACATGCTGGTGCCGAGGCATGCTTCCCTCAGGCTGCTCCCAGTCAGAAACTGTACATGTCAGGGCTAATGGTAATCCTTTCTTTCCTCTTTTACAGCATCCAAACTGCATCATGGTCTAAAGGTTCTCATGTCCACTCTGGATGTGAAGCAGCCTGACAGAGATGACATGCATGAAACAATTTCTAACTTGTATGGCAAGCACTTTCATTAACCCAGCCTCAAATCATCATATGTCTAGATAATGACTAGGAATTTAAAGGGACTTTCCATCCCACTCATCACTAATGTACACTCGGGTTCTCCATCAGAGGAACCTTCACACCTGGAGACCCAGAAACTAAATGGTATCAGGTGTGTTTGAAGAAGAGCTGTGCTGCTCCTGGAATATGTATATAGTATATTAGATAGCATATATAATACACAATAGTATAGTATACATTATATGTCCTATATATAGTATATAGTATAACTATAAGGTATAATTTTAATAAAGTATAAAGTGTATAATATAGTATAGTAGTACAAGCATAGTGCAAAACACTATAGTATATTATTGTATATTGTATATATTATGTGTATGTGTGTGTGTGTGTGTTAGTTACTCATCAGTCATGTCTAACTTACTGTATCCCGCCATGCTCCTCTGTTCATGCGGATTCTCCAGGCAAGAATACTGGAGTGGTAGCCATTTCCTTCTCCAGGGGATCTTCCTGACTTAGAGATCAAACCCAGGTCTCCAGCATGGCAGGCAGATTCTTTACCATCTGAGCCACCAGGGAAGCCCCCATATATATTATATAGAATACACAGTAATATGCAAATGGTACCTGGTGTGTTGGATGAAGAGCACAGCTGCTCCTGGAATATATATATATATATGTAATATATGTAATTGGAGAAGGAAATGGCAACCCGCTCCAGTGTTCTTGCCTGGAGAATTCCATGGACAGTGGAGCCTGATGGGTTGCTGTCTATGGGGTCGCACAGAGTCAGACACGACTGAAGTAACTTAGCAGCAGCAATATATATAATATCAATTCTATAACAATTACATTGATATTAATCTATATTATATTAGTATATTACACATTAATAAATAATAATGAGATAATTTGTTGTGTTGAGTCCCTCTCTGTGACCCCATGGACTGCAGCACACCAGGCTTCCCTGTCCTTCCCTGTCTCCTGGAGTTTGCTCAAACTCATGCCCATTCAGTTGGTGATGCCATCCAACCATCTCATCTTCTGTTATCCCCTTCTCTTCCTGCCATCAATCTTTCCCAGCATCAGGATCTTTTCTAATGAGTCAGCTCTTTGCATCAGGTGGCCAAAGTATTGGAGCTTCAGCTGAGATAATTAGATATTACATATTGCAATATA
Source organism: Neotragus moschatus (assembly GCA_006410615.1). Classification (NCBI taxonomy): domain Eukaryota; kingdom Metazoa; phylum Chordata; class Mammalia; order Artiodactyla; family Bovidae; genus Neotragus; species Neotragus moschatus. Next base: position 1,611,660 of record SJYA01002689.1, read on the forward strand.
ATTTACATATAAATACATATAATGTTTGTTTTTTAATATTTTTTAAGTAATAGAAGGAACAGCAAGGTGGGTGAAGCATTGTAAGACCAAAAATGCCATCCTGTCCTGAAACTCCTGGTCATAACTTAGCTGATACACTCATTGACATGTAACAGAGATCTTCCTGAGCGCACCATGAATGTCCTCGAGTTTGGATCTTCAAAGCTGTGAAACCCAGGCCCCTGTACAGTCACCCAGAGCAGACACTGCATGACACCTTACCAAAAGAGGGTTGACTACCCCAGGCCAGTGGAGGGCCAGGACCTCTCCACTGCCACACAGGACAGTGCTGGTCTGGTCTGAGGTGGAAGAAGCAGCCCTGCCCGGGGATCCGTTTGGCCCCACCTTCCCTCTGTCAGGCCCGACTGAGGGCTGACTCTTGGGTTGTGTTTGCCATCCTAGTCTTTGCCTACAGGAAGTCCACAGTCACTGTGAGGCAATGGCGTTGCTGAGAGTTGATCAAGAGTTTGAAGAAAAGTAAATTAGAGGTTAAATCAAGTCACCAAAACATCCCTCATGATGTTTTTTACAGAAAGACTGTCACTTACCGACAAATGTTACAGCCAGGCTTAAAGGATAGAACAGATATACAAGTTATATACATATATACTGCAATATTAAAATGAAATGCATACTATGTTGCTAGTTGGCCTCCAAGCAGAAATGGAAATGGTTTGAGTTAAGAATTTGTGTCNCTCAAGGTGGACGTCCAGCCCCATCTAGGGGACCCTGGGAAGGTGGTCCCTGAGGGACTGATGCTGACTGAGACCAAGGGTTGCGTAGGAGTTCGCCAGCTCAAGAGCTGGGGAGGAGGCTGCCCTGATAAGGGCACAGTCGTGCCTGGGGTCCACAGACCCCACTCTGTTCATGGCTGGAACATAGCAACTTCCGGGATGAGAAGCAGGCTCTGTCCGAGCAGAGGCCCAGAGAGGCCTGTTCAGCAAATGTGAACAGCCTTAGAAGTTCCAGAAGATTCCACAGGGACACTGAAGAGCTGCTGGCCCTGGAGCCTCATGTCCCCGAGACAGCGGGGACCCAGAGCAGCTGCCGCCCGAGGCTCACGGGCAGGCTCAGCAGGCCCAGACCGCCGCCCTGAGAAGGACGCCTGTCTCTTATACACATCTTGGAGAATCCCAGAGACGGGGGAGCCTGGTGGGCTGCCGTCTATGGGGTCGCACAGAGTCAGACACGACTGAAGCGACTTAGCAGCAGCAGCAGCAGCAGCAGCAGCAGCAGTGTTGTCTATAGATGTGTTTCTTGAATTCTTTACCTGATAGGTAAATGTTATTTTAGAAAGTCATTTAAATCATCAGAATTTTATTTTGTAACTTTAGGATCGTTAAACAGTGATTTTTCCCCAAACTGTTCAATGCCTTGGAAAATAATTAAGCATGAAGGCAAGGGGAAATGAGTCCCTATATTACACAAGAAATAATAAAATCTCTATGTGAGATTTTAAATAATAAAAACTGTGAGGATACAAAACACATTCAAAACATACTATGAATGTGAAAAATGGAGAGCAGTTCTGTCCTAGAGATGGCTCTGAGCAGTGGCTCTTAACCTTAGCTGTACGCGAGAATTATTTAAGGGAATTTCTAAAATACTGATTTCCCAGGGACCATTTTGGACCAGTTTAACTATAACCTGTGTAAATGAGGCCCAGGAATCTATATTTTTAAAGCACTGAATCCTACAGTGATTCTAAAGAAACACTACTTTAGGGTGTTCATATAATATTCTACTCTAATACTTTTTATTATGTTCATTAAATGCTAATGCATTCAACTACCCATTAGCTTAAAAACACTGTGTGATGCGGTAGAAAGCACCATAGTTTAAAAGAGAGAAAAAGAGTTATCATTTAAGATTTGAAAGGTTCTCCTTTCAGTACTTTTATTTGGCCTACATCAAGTTTACTGTGGGTTTACTGCATTTACAAATTTAAAAAGAAAACAAATACAAATAATAAGCAATCAAAACCAAAAAAAAAAAAAAAGAAAAGAAAAAAAGGAAAATACCTGACAAGATAAATTTGACAGAAACATAATAAAATCTGAATTTAGAATGGCTTCTTTGTAACAGATAGGATGCTTCTGACAATGGGAAAGGCCGGTCTTTCCAGAAGCTGCATCTTCTGGATAGAGGCGTACAAAGCACAGATGGAGAAATCTGATAACCTCTTAATAGACACATCAACTCTGGAGACAAAAGGTGGCAAATATTAGGGACAAGTGGCCTTTCCCATCTCCAGGTCATTGCTGGGTCCCACTCAATGCTCAATTAATATATGTTCAGGGAAGGTCAGGAGCTATAGAACTGGGCAGATAAAGAGGCTGCTTTCACAAAATGTTATATAATGATCTTCAGAGCCAAATATTAATGCCTTTTGGATCAGTTCTGGTTTTGAATTTATGGATAGTGCTGTTTCCTTCCATGAGTTTGAATAATCAAGGATTTGACCATTTATAAAATGTTCAAGAAGGATCCAAGCTGGAATGAGTCAACAACTGATGTAGTCCCTGAAAGAGTCCTCCAAAGACTTGTCAAAATATGGTTCTTGGAGGATGTGATGAAAATATTTTTTGTACCATATCTATAGTCAACAGCTAGTATAATAGTGGGGAACAAATGTAGTTGAAAACATCAGCAAGTTTTATTAAAACACTCTGAAAAGTGCTTCACTGGAGCTCCCTATGTTTAGCCATCTGAAAATAAGTGAGAGGGGTGAACAAAACATTCAGAGCAACTCAAAAAGAACAATAACAGAAATCAAACATTAATGGCACTATCATATGTGTAATTATGCATGACTTTGTTATCTCAGGGAACATCTCTGGAAGTGAAAGTATAGGCTATTTCAGTCCTAATTAGGCCTTGGAAAGCTGTCTTAACTCCTAGGAAGTGTTTTCACGCCTCACATTTATAGAAAACATATGTTGGGAAAACTCACCAAGCATAAAAGTTGAGTCAAACGATGCCACGTAATTTGCTAACTATTCTAAAACTGTTGTAGATAAATACATAAACTATATAAAGTATTTCTAATGGTAACTAGACCTTGAAAGAGTCAGGATAAACTTGTAGTAATCACAGAGATCTTGGGAGCTTAACTCAAGAAATGCTTATTTGTTGGTCACCCTATGTGTTCACTATGAGGCTCTGCTCTACACAGTCATTTTGGGACTCAGGCTTATCTCAGTGTCTGCCTCCATGATCAACTCCACAGTGGGGAGGGATTATGGAGAATCTTGCACTGGCTCTTCAGGCTTTCTCCCAGAGAAAACACACATCACTGCTATTCACACTTCATTGATCAACCAAGCTTGGCATCTATCAGTTCAGTTCAGTTCAGTCGCTCAGTTGTGTCTGATTCTTTGTGACCCCATGAATTGCAGCATGCCAGGCCTCCCTGTCCATCACCAACTCTCGGAGTTTACTCAAACTCATGTCCAACGAGTCAGTGATGCCATCCAGCCATCTCGTCCTCTGATGTCCCCGTCTCCTCCTGCCCCCAATCCCTCCCAGCATCGGAGTCTTTTCCAATGAGTCAACTCTTCGCATGAGGTGGCCAAAGTATTGGAGTTTCAGCCTCAGCATCAGTCCTTCCAATGAACACCCAGGACTGATCTCTTTTAGAATGGACTTGTTGGATCTCCTTGCATTCCAAGGGACTCTCAAGAGTCTTCTCCAGGCATCTGTACCTGACTTCAAAGGAGTGGGTAAAAATAATACTACTATCTGTCCAGAAGAAAGACTGTAAACTTTTGGAAAAGAGGTCTAATGACTCCCATAAACCTATATCAGATTCAAATTAAAGTAAGAGCAACAGGGGTAGAATATGGTTTCTGTTCTATTTTTAACATGTGCCATGATCAGAAAGTCTTAGGAAGTGCTAAGAATTACTTGGAAAAATAACAGGGACTGACTATACAAAGACCCCAAGGTCACAGAGAATAATTCACAAGACATAAGCTTTATTGGTATGAAATATTTTAGCATTTGTATACTTTTAAGTCAGTATGTAAGTTCATGGGAAAACCAATAGTCAGTAGACTCAGTGTAGAGACCATGGAGCCTGGGTTTGAATCCTGGCTCTGCCACTCACTAGCAGCATGACCTTAAGGGAGTAATTTATCCTTTCTATGACTCAGTTTCCTCATGTATAAGTGGGGACATAATGTTAATACCCTCTTCATAGTTTTATGAGGATTATGTATACATGTGTGTGTATATATATCTCTATATATATATAGATATTACACACATCACTTTGTAAATATTAGTAAATGCTGTAAGTGTTTGCTAGAGTTAACTGCTGAACTGATTACCCATTTAACTAATTCCTTATAAGGGCTGGATAAGTGAGAGCTGAAGATAAATTTGGTCTCTGAAGATACACAGCCATACTTCCANATATATCTCTCTATATATATAGATATTACACACATCACTTTGTAAATATTAGTAAATGCTGTAAGTGTTTGCTAGAGTTAACTGCTGAACTGATTACCCATTTAACTAATTCCTTATAAGGGCTGGATAAGTGAGAGCTGAAGATAAATTTGGTCTCTGAAGATACACAGCCATACTTCCAAAGAGATAGTATTATTTAGACCAAGCATCAGGAAGCCTGGCTCTAGCCCCATGTCTGCCGCTCTTCTGTTAGTGGACACCTAAGTTGCTTCCATGTCTTGGCTTTTGTAAATAGAACTGCAATGAATATTAGGGTGCATGCATCTTTTTGAATTATGGTTTTCTGCAGGTACATGCCCAAGAATGGGACTGCTGGATCATATGGTAGTTCTATTTTTAATTTTTTAAGGAACCTCCATACTGTTCTCCATAATCAAGCCAAGTTCCATTCCTACCAACAGTATAGGAAGATTCCTTTTTATCCACACCCTCTCCAGTATTGATTGTAGATTTTTTGATGATGGACATTCTGACCAGTGTGAGGTGAAACCTCATTGTAGTTTTGATGCATTTGTCTGATAATTAGTGATGTTCAGCATCTTTTCATGTGTTTTGGGGCCATTTGTATGTCTTCTTTGGAGAAATATCTATTTAGATCTTCTGCCAATTTTTTGATTGGGTTGTTTGCTTTTTGACTTAGAGCTACATTAGCTCTTTGTACATTTTGGAGATTAATCCCTTACTGGTCGCTTTATTTGCAAATATTTTCTCCCATTCTGTGGGTTGTCTTTTAATTTTCTTTATGATTTCCTTTGCTGTGCAAAAGCTGTTAAGTTTAATTAGGTCCCATTTGTTTGTGTTAATCACCCAGACATGTCCGACTCTTTGTGATCCCATGGACTGCAGCCTGCCAGGCTCCTCTGTCCATGGGATTCTCTAGGCAAGAATACTGGAGTGCGTTGCCATCTCCTTCTCCGGGGATTTTCCTGACCCATGGATTGAACTTGTGTCTCTCATGTCTCCTGCATTGCAAGTGGATTCTTTACCACTGAGCCACCAAGGAAGTCTGATTATTTAAGTTTTTATTTTCATTACTTTAGGAGGTGGACCAAAAAAGATACTATTGTAATTTATGTCAAAGAGTGTTCTGCCTACCTTTTCAAGAGTTTTATAGTGTCCAGTTTTATATTTAGATCTTTAATACATTTTGATCTTATTTTTGTGTATGCTGTTAGGGAGTGTTCTAATTTCATTTTTTTTTTTTTTACATGTAGCTGTCCAGTTTTCCCAGCATCACTTATTAAAGAGACTATCTTTCCTCCATTGTATAGTTTTACCTCCTTTATCATAGATTAATTGACTACAGGTGTGTGGGTTTACTTCTGGGCTTCTATCCTTTAGGATTGATCTCTATTTTTCTTTTTGTGCCAGTATCATACTGTTTTGATTACTATAGCTTTGTAGGATAGTATGAAGTCAGGGAGCCTGATTCTTCCAACTCTGTTTTTCTTTCTCAGGATTGTTTTAGCTATTCAGAGAACATGTGCATCTTGAATGTCTTAAACATCTTCTTCAGGAGTCCCATAGCCCTTTACACATACATTTATTTGAGACCTTCTCATATACCTCACCTCTTATGCATACATTTATTGGAGCACCTTAAATCATTTGTTCATGGGTCTGTAGTACAAAGAGTTTCAAGTTTCTTGAAGGGAAGGATCATACTTTATTCACCTCTGCACCCCTAACTTCCAATCATAGTGATTGGTAGATATTAAACAAATTTTCATTGAATGAGCAAGTAAATGAAGGGGTAAATGATTTCATGCTTTTAGATATACTCTGTGATGCTTGAACATTTTCTTGACTTTTAGCAAGCTGTCTTAAATCTTTCATAATCTGAAAAGATATATGCCTTTAAGAAATGAATAAAATACACCAATATTGACTGGGCAAGTAAATGCTATTATAATTAATGTTAGACCATGAAATCTACTGTTTGTTGAACACAATTATTTAACAATTTACTTCATTTAACTTTTAGAATGGAAGCTACTTTGTACTGTAATAAACATTAATAGAAATGTATGATTTCACATGCCAATATTCTGACATGCAACAGTTTAAAAACACTTTTGCAGTACATGGCAAAGTCAGCTGATAAAGCAGTTATGACAATAGGAACACCAGTGAGCAATACTCATTTCCAGCTCACAAGTTAAAATTTAACTCCTTTTCTCCAACACCATGCATTTCTGCTGTGCCAATTCAGTAATAATAATTGTAAACAAATTTCAAAAAACGAAAAAACAAAGAAAATGTTGGCTTGTGTATGTGGGCAAATCTTCCTCAACAGATCAATGATGTTACAGATTGTCATCTGCCCTAGCAGCTATCATTTTCCAGCCACATTCATGATCATATGGTTTCATAACTATTAAGATGTTCAAAGTATCTTGTTCACACTTCCACCCTCACATCTACTATGTAGACAGAAATTTAAAATAACTCAGGATAATAGTTTCTTTGTGTTTTTAAAGGTCTCTGAGAATGAAATGGCAGTTAGTCCTTACTCTAGAGTCTACTTTTCATATTTAGTATAGTGATAATTAGCAAGTTTGTTCTTAGATCTGTTTGAAATTGTCTTTAAAGATTAGTTTCTTAAGAATTATTGTTATTCTACTAATCAAAGTAATAATAATATCCCATAGTTACCCAATGCATGTGTTCTCAGTTGGCCTCAGTCAAGTCCAACTCTTTGCAACCCTATGGATTGTAGCCTGCAAGCTTCTCTGTCCATGGGATTCTCTAGGCAAGAATACTGAAGTGGGTAGCCATTCCCTCCTCCAAGGGATCTTCCAACCCAGGGATCAAACCCACATCTCCAGCACTGCAAGTGGGTTTCTATCCTATGTGTACAATAATTCTGAGAGGTCAGTGATAAACTAAAACTGTTCCCTGCTTTTTGGATAAGGAAATTCCATCACAGAGTCTTTCCTGATAAGCTAGTGGCCCTGAAGCTGGGATTAGCTATCTTATATACAGAGAGAACAATTGCTTGGTGTCATTTTCATAAAATTCCACCATATTTTTAAAAGACATGGCTCTTGACTTCAACTTTGTAGGCTAACTATCATAATCCTTAACTTTCATCTTTAGGACCTCTTTTCTAAAGATTTTCAATTTTTTAAATTCCTATTTTTTCAACTATTCTCAGATCTTTTCTGTTCTTTTGGGATTTGACTCTAAGTGGGACACAACATTTCAGTAAAATTATAACATGGATATATAGGGCTTTTGTAACATAAATGAAATTCTCTGCTTCGTGAGACTGGATGTGCTTCATATCTGATGTCAGGATGGCTTGCTGTCTCTATACATTCCCCTTTCCTACCTTTTGTAAATGTAACCGTGATTTAATACACTGGAAACATACATATGNTTCCCTTTTCTCCACACCCTCTCCAGCATTTATTGTTTGTAGACTTTTGGATCGCAGCCATTCTGACTGATGTGAAATGATACTTCACTGTGATCTTGATTTGCATTTCTCTGATAATAAGTGATGTTGAGCATCTTTTCATAATGACATTTTAACACAGTTAAGTGAACATGGGATGTCTTTCCATTTGTTTAGATCATCTTCAATGTATTTCAATGATATTTGTCAGTTTTCAGTGTATTAGTGTTGTACTTCGTTTTTAAAATTTATTTCTATGGATTTTATTATTTTATGCTCTTGTGGATGTAATTATTTCTGAAATTGAATTTTTTATATTTCTCATATCCTGCAATCTTGTTTAACTCATTTATCAGTTGCAATAGTTTTGTGGTGGGTTTGGCAGAATTTTATATACAAGACCATATCATCTACAAATAGAGATAGTTTTAAATCTTCCTTTCCAATTTGGGTGTTTTATTTCACTTTCTTGTATAATTTCTCTATCTAGAATCTACCATACACTGTTGAATAGAAGTTATGAGGGTGAAATTCATGTTTTGTTTTGATCTTAAGGGAAAGCATGTATTTTTTACCATGAAACATGAAGTTAATTATGGAATTTTTTTGTTCCTCTTTATAAAGTTGAGCAAATTCTGTTCTGCTCTTAGGATTGTTATGTGATTTATCATGAAACTGTATTGAATATTTGTAATTTTTCTGCATTTTTGAGGTGAGTATGTGAGTATTTGTGAGTATGTATTTGTCATTTATTCTATAAATGGGGTGTATTAATTAATTTTAGTATGTTGAAACAACCTTGAATTTCTGTAGCATATTCCATTTTGTTGTGGTGTTATATCTTAATATATGTTGTGAATAACAGGTGCCTTATAGAATGAATTAGGAATTGTTTCCTTAATTTTAATGTCCTTGGAAACATTTGTGAAGGACTGGAGTTAATTCTTCGTTAAATATTTGGTAGAATTCACAAAAAAAATTGTGCCGGTGGGTTTTTCTTAGTGAAAACAATTTTTGGTACTAGTTCACTCTCTACTTCCTATAGTTTTTTTCTGTCTTCTGTTTCTTCCTAAAGCAGCTTTAGTGTTTGTATCTTTCCAGGAATTTGTCCATTTCTTCTAGATTTTCTTTGATGGCATGTAATAGTTCATAATTTCCCTTGTGTTTTAATCATCTGTTTATATCTGAGGTGATATCTTTCTTTCATTCCTAATTTGAATTGTCTTTCTTAGGCTGGGTAATGGTTTGTCAATTCTGTTGATCTCTTCAAGAACCAACTTTTATTTTGTTGATTTTCTTTATTGTTTTTCTATTTTATTTTTCTTTAATTTCTGCACTATTTTTCATTATTTCCTTAATTCTACTTGCTTTCGGTTTAATTTTCTTGCCTTTAAACTAGTGAGGGGTTCTTTTGTTTTGTTTTTGTTTTTCTCTAGTGGAAAATTTGGTTATTAGGAAAGTTCTTTTTTTTCTTTTAATTTTTTAAAAATTGGGGTATAGTTGCNCTGCACTATTTTTCATTATTTCCTTAATTCTACTTGCTTTCGGTTTAATTTTCTTGCCTTTAAACTAGTGAGGGGTTCTTTTGTTTTGTTTTTGTTTTTCTCTAGTGGAAAATTTGGTTATTAGGAAAGTTCTTTTTTTTCTTTTAATTTTTTAAAAATTGGGGTATAGTTGCTAATGGCACCCCACTCCAGTACTCTTGCCTGGAAAATCCCATGGATGGAGGAGCCTGGTGGGCTGCAGTCCATGGTGTCACTAAGAGTCAGACACGACTGAGCGACTTCCCTTTTACTTTTCACTTTCATGCATTGGAGAAGGAAATGGCAACCCACTCCAGTGTTCTTGCCTGGAGAATCCCAGGGACGGGGGAGCCTGGTGGGCTGCCGTCTATGGGGTCGCACAGAGTAAGACACGACTGAAGTGACTTAGCAGCAGCAGCAGTTGCTTTACAAAGTTGTACAACAAAGTGAATTAACTATATGTACACATATATCTCCCTTTAAGCCTTCTCTCCGACACCTCCATCCCATGCATCTAGGTCACCACAGAACACCGAGCCAAGCTCCCTGCGCCCAGGCAGGTTTCCACTAGTTGCCTGTTTTGCACACGGCAGTGCACATGCATCAGCCCTAATCCTCCAAGGTACACCCTGCCCCCATGCCCACACACCTGTTCTCTATGAACGTGTCTCTATTCCTCCCTGCAAATGGGTTCATCTGTGCCATTTGTCTAGATTTCACACATATGCATTTTTCTAAAAAAGACATACACATGGCTCAGAGGTACCTGAAAAGATGCTCAACATCAGTAATTATTCGAGGAAATGCAAACCAAAATTACAATTAAATGTCACTTCACACTGGTCAGAATGACCATCATCAAAAAATTTACTAACAATAAATGTTGAGGAGGGTGTGGAGAAACCCTCTTTCCCTGTTGGTGGGAACATAAGTTTATGGAACTCTATGGAGAACAGTATGGAGGGGCCTTAAAAAACTGAAAATAGAACTACCATATGATCCAGCAGTCCCACTACTAAGCATATGCCCTGGAGAAAACCATAATTCAAGAAGATGCATGCACCCCAGTGCTCACTGCAGCACTATTTACAATAACCAGGGCATGGAAGCAGCCTCAATGTCTGTCAACAGATGAATGGATGAAGAAGATGTGTTATAAGAAAGAACAAACCCGGGCCATTTGTAAAGATGTGGGTGGATCTAGAGAGTCTGTCATACAGAGTGAACGTTCTTTTTTAATGTGTACATTGTCTTCTAATGCCTGTTTTAGCTACGTCTCATAAGATTTGTGTTATCACTTTATTTCAGTTCAAAGTATTTTGTAATTCTTCCTTGAATTATAGAGGGAATTACAAAGATGAACCCCATTGTTCCTTCTTTGCCCATGGGTTACTTAGAAACATGTTTCATTTCCACATACCTCTAATTACAAAGCAATTGTTCTAATAAGCTCTGTTCCTACTCCTTCCACCTCCACTGCCATGGACATACAAATTACAAATGAAGACACTCTAAGCCTATCAACACAATTTTATAAGGATAATTTTATGCAGTCTTTAGTAATTAGGAAAGATTAGAAAACTGTTACAAATGAAAATACCTTGATAATGTCTTTTATTTTTACCTATTATTTACCACAACCAATGTTCTTTCCTTCTTCATGTGGACTTAAGTTACTGTTTAATATCTTTTTATTTCAGGCTAAAGTAAGCTTTTCACTATTTTTTTTTCTGTGTGTGTGGAGCAGACATGCTACACATGTAGTCTCTGATTTTGTTTACTTGAGAATGTCTTAATCACTTACTTTATTTTTCAAAGTTACTTTTGCCGGATATAGAATTCTTAGTTGACAGTCTTCTATTTTAGCACCTTAAGTATGCCATTCCACTGCCTTCTGACCAGCCCGATCCCTAGAGAAAGTCAGATGTTATCTTACTAAAGACAGCTTGCAGATTATAAGTCGTTTTTCTCGTTACTTCGGCATTCTTTCTTTATCTAGGCCTTCAACGATTTGACTAAGATGTCTCTCACATGGGTCTTCTTGTGCTTACTCTACATATAAATTATTGAGCTACTTGGATTACAGACCACTACTTTTGGTCAAATTTGGGACTGTTAGGGCCATTATATCTTCAGATAGTCTTTCCACACCTTCCTCTCTCTCTATTCCTCCTGGAGCCCACATTATCCATATGCTGGCATGCTTGACCGTGTCCCATAAACCCAAAAAGGCTCTGTTATTTTTCTTTATTCCTTATATTTTCCTTCTCAGACTGAACAATCTCAATTGACCTTTAGTCATAATAGCTGATTCTTCTGTCAGGGACATCCCTTGACAGAACCCCGCTAGCTGTAATGCTTGACAACTTTAGAATTTCTACAGAATTCCTCTTGTAACTTCCTGCCTCTTTACTGAACACATTTTATTTGATGACACATATTTCTCATCCTTTATATATGTTTTCCATCAGTTCTTTGTACATATTTATAATAGTTGATGTAAATGTGGGTAAGTTTAACACCTTCAGAGAAGGCGATGGCACCCACTCCAGTACTCTTGCCTGGAAAATCCCATGGATGGAGGAGCCTGTTAGGCTGCACTCCATGGGGTCGCGAAGAGTCAGACACGACTGAACGACTTCACTTTCATTTTTCACTTTCATGCACTGGAGAAGGAAATGGCAGCCCACTCCAGTGTTCTTGCCTGGAGAATCCCAGGGACGGGGGAGCCTGGTGGGCTGCCGTCTATGGGGTCGCACAGAGTTGGACACGACTGAAGCGACTTAATAGCAGCAGCAAGTTTAACATCTTACTAGATTTCTTAGGGTCAGTTCCTAATGACTACTTGTTTTTCCCATTGCCTGTGATTCTGCCCTTATGGCAGAAAGTGAAGAGGAACTAAAAAGCCTCTTGATGAAAGTGAAAGTGGAGGGTGAAAAAGTTGGCTTAAAGTTCAACATTCAGAAAACAAAGATCATGGCATCCGGTCCCATCACTCTGGAGAAACAGTGGAAACAGTGTCAGACTTTATTTTTGGGGAGCCCCCAAATCACTGCAGATGGTGATTGCAGCCATGAAATTAAAAGATGCTTACTCCTTGGAAGAAAAGTTATGACTGACCTAGGGAGCATATTAAAAAGCAGAGATATTACTTTGCCGACTAAGGTCCGTCTAGTCAAGGCTATGGTTTTTCCATTGGTCATGTATGGATGTGAGAGTTGGACTGTGAAGAAGGCTGAGCGCTGAATAATTGATGCTCTTGAACTGTGGTGTTGGAGAAGACTCTTGAGAGTCCCTTGGACTGCAAGGAGATCCAACCAGTCCATTNAGAAAGTGAAGAGGAACTAAAAAGCCTCTTGATGAAAGTGAAAGTGGAGGGTGAAAAAGTTGGCTTAAAGTTCAACATTCAGAAAACAAAGATCATGGCATCCGGTCCCATCACTCTGGAGAAACAGTGGAAACAGTGTCAGACTTTATTTTTGGGGAGCCCCCAAATCACTGCAGATGGTGATTGCAGCCATGAAATTAAAAGATGCTTACTCCTTGGAAGAAAAGTTATGACTGACCTAGGGAGCATATTAAAAAGCAGAGATATTACTTTGCCGACTAAGGTCCGTCTAGTCAAGGCTATGGTTTTTCCATTGGTCATGTATGGATGTGAGAGTTGGACTGTGAAGAAGGCTGAGCGCTGAATAATTGATGCTCTTGAACTGTGGTGTTGGAGAAGACTCTTGAGAGTCCCTTGGACTGCAAGGAGATCCAACCAGTCCATTCTGAAGGAGATCGGCCCTGGGATTTCTTTGGAGGGAATGATTCGAAAGCTGAAGCTCCAGTACTTTGGCCACCTCATGCTAAGAGTTGACTCATTGGAAAAGACTTTGGTGCTGGGATGGATTGGGGGCAGGAGAAGAAGGAGCCGACAGAGGATGAGATGGCTGGATGGCATCACTGACTCAATGGGCGTGAGTCTGAGTGAACTCCAGGAGTTGGTGATGGACAGGAGGTCTGGCGTGCTGCGATTCATGGGGTCGCAAAGAGTCGGACACGACTGAGAGACTGAACTGAACTGTGTATGGTTTATATGTTCCTGTTTCATTGGGTATCTTGTAAGTTTTCATTGATTAACTGGACATTTAGAATAATGTTAAGTATCACCTCCAGAAATCTATTTTCTCTCCTACTAGGGTTTGCAGTCATTGTTATTTGTTTTGTAATTATTGTTTAGTAACTTGGGTGACTATTTCTTTAAAGTGTGTATTATTTGTCATGTGTGGCAATTGATGTGTGCTCAGTTATCCTACTTGTAAGCTAACAAATAGACAGAGGTTTTCTTAAATGCGTTGAACCAGTGGGACTCCCAGCCTTTACTGAGAGGCTCTGTTGGGCATGTCTTTAATCCTTTGGCAAGCAAAACCCTAGGTTTTACTTCAAACTGGTATTACTACCTCAGGCAATCATTATGTTAAACAATTGCTGCTGATTTGTTTTAGTAAATAGTTGGGTTAAGTAATGGTTTGGGCTGAGTTCTGAGTTGGGTCAAGTAAAAAGCCCTGAGACTGGACTTTCCAGCATGCTGCAAGCAAGTCAAATAGTGACAGTTTTCTGGGGTTTTCTTAGGAAGCTCCAAACTATTGTGGCTCCTTCAGTGGCTGCTAGATTAATCGGTTTCACATTTACTATACTTGTGAGACTATTGCTTTTCAAGCTCCCATGGAGCTGGGAAGAGAGTAACGGGATTATGGCCAGTTAAAGGACTGCGAGGCTTACTGTTTCTATTAGAATTTGCTTGCTTTTCTTGAATAAACATATCATGGATTTTGCAAGGTTTTAATTAATTTTCAGAGTTTATATAGCTTTTATACCAGAGAGGATTTTCGGAAGTCCTTACTCAGCCATTTGGCCATCAAGTCCCTCTGCTTCACTTTTACTGCTGCTGCTAAATCGCTTCAGTCGTGTCCGACTCTGTGCGACCCCTTAGACAGCAGCCCACCAGGCTCCCCCGTCCCTGGGATTCTCCAGGCAAGGATTCTCCAGGCAAACACTGGAGTGGGTTGCCACTCCCTTCTCCAAGGCAGGAAAGTGAAAAGTGAAAGTGAAGACGCTCAGTCATGTCCGACTCTTCTCGACCCCATGGACTGCAGCCTACCAGGCTCCTCCATCCATGGTATTTTCCAGACAAGAGTACTGGAGTGGGGTGCCATTGCCTACTCCATCACTTTTAGTGATCAATGCATAAATAATTCCCATTTGTACAGTATGCTAGTTTTTACAAAGGGCTCTCACATATTATCTCTTTTTCTTTTTAAATTTTGTTTTTTGAAATATTTTAAACAGAAAAGTAGGGAAAGCAATACATGGAGTGTCCTTGTACCCACTATCCAGATTTAACAAATGAAATACTTTTTGCCAAATTTGCTTCATTTTTCTATTTTTATTTTTAACAAAAGAAATATGTTTACTATCTTTTCTTCTTACCAAAGAGGTTACTCCTGTTTTGAGGTTGACATGTATTAACGCTAACCATAGTTGCAAATTTTTGAACATGAATGCATAAAAATTCTATATTTTGTTTTGTGGATTCTTTAAATGGTAAATTACTTTCATATATTTCTTTCTGAAACTAGCTTTTCTTTATCATCTTGACATTTATCTATGCCGATGGATGTAAATCTACAGTTTAACAAAATAGTGCTTGATTAAATTATCAAATATACTCTATTTATTCAGTCTTACTTCCCAAGTGCTGCTAGTGGTAAAGAGCCTAATGTTAGGAGACTTGTTAATGTAGGAGACTTAAGAGACATGGGTTCAATCACTGGGTCAAAAAGATCCCCTGAAGGAGGGGATGGCAACCCACTCTAGTATTCTTGCCTGGACAATCCATGAACAGAGGAGCCTGGTGGGGTTGCAAAGAGTTGCACATGACTGAGGAGCCATGGGGTTGCAAAGAGTTGCACATGACTGAAATGGCTTAGCACACATGCACACATACAAATGACAGCTGAGAACAGTAGTTGTGAGTGTGAGCTCTGAAGCCAAAAATCCTTATCTTTAATCCTTATTGACTTACTTTTATTTATAATTTGGGAGGAATTATTTAACTCAGTGTCTTGATTTACTTATGAGAATATAACAATAGTGCCTACCATGTAAAGTAAATTTGAGGATTGCATTACATAACACAAATAAAAAGAAAAAAAGACTTCTTGGGAAACAGTAATAAGACTTTGGCAGAATTAGTTCTTGTTACAAGCAATGCTGCAGAAAACACCTTCATATCTATCTTGCAAATTTTCCGAATGATAAAACATGCAATATCCAGCTCATTAGAATGGTCCCAAGGTGCAGTTCCACTGCCTTTTCTCACATTCTGATCATATACTGATGGAATCAGACAACCAGCCTGGGTCAAGATATGTGTCATATATATATTCAACAAAATTCAGGGGCCAGAATGCACATTCACTAAAACCTTCTGCAAGTTGATAAGAAAAAAATATTTCCATTAGTAAAACATAGGGAAATAAGTGTGAATAAAAAATTCACTGAAAAAGAAACTCCCATGACCAGTGGTGTCACAAAGGCTAACTGACTAACTGGTAGTTAGAAACCTTGTAAGTGCTCTAAAGTAGCTTTAATACATATCTCCCAAATCCACACCCAGACTTTTTCTACTACTCCACTTTTCTTCCAATTAATCCTGCAATTACTAAATCTCTGCTTCCTTAAGCTATGTGTAACAGCAGTGTGTTTCTCCTGCTTTTGGAGTGTCCTTTTATTTAAACAAAAACATTTTTCTAGGAACATTTTTCTGAGCTGAAATTAGCGAGAGCAACTAGTAACACATGGTGTGTTATCCACTGATGTGTGTGTGTGTTTTTAAAAAATCTGTGTAGTTGTTTCTACAAATGTATGAATGTAACAGGTGTCCAGGCACACATGTGTTTTTCAGAGCTGCTGCTGGTAAAAGAGTTGATGGAAGCGATCTCCTTTCAGAATAACAACAGGACTAGAACAGCTATTCGTTGCAATTCACATTTATAGAAGTGAAACAGAAATTTGGCAACTTGACATGGAGGTACCAGAGGTTGGTATGCCTGTGGGCTTCTAAGATACATGAGAGAAAAACATTTCCTATCCAGTCTTTGACGTTTCATGTTCCAAAAGATTTTTATTTTAACCCCAGTCTTAATTGCCCTTCAGTATCAAAATTAATTGTGTTTTCCGCTAAAAGGCCAGTGCAGCTTAAGGTTACCCCTGGGTCTCCGCAGCCAATGCATCTTCTGTAAGTGGCTTGATTGCCGTCTGCAGAGAGGAGTGCTGGGAAAGATGTGCTTGACCGAGGCTATACATTACAGTCCAATTAGTGTGAAGATCACTACATGAGTCTTTAACTTTATCTAGTAACTGTCGGAATCTCTAATGGAGACCATAGAGTGAGCGAAGGGGCATTTAGAATCTACTCTCTCCGCCAGGCAGAAGGAGAATGGCTTTGGCTGTGTACCAAGGGATCGCCAGGGACACTTGTCTCAATTTTTCTATCCCCTAAATGTCTCTCTTACTCCTACCATCTAAATTAAGAATTAAGAACAAAAGCCAGATCCTTCAAAGTCCATGTGAATATGGGCAGTACCAAGTAGAGCAGTGGTTCTTAGCAAGGACACTGGAGTGGTGGTCCTTAGTGAGAATTTCAGATTATTTGAGTTGGTTATTATAGTCCGCCAAGTCTCAGATCCATTAGTCAATAACAAAAATGAGAATTGCATCCCTTTTCTAATTATTAGAATAATTAAGTAGTACCTGGATTTAAAGAATCCTGAGTCCTAAGCTATGTGTACACATTTTCTCTTATTACACTGTTCAGTTTAGTTCAGTTCAGTCACTCAGTCATGTCCAACTCTTTGTGACCCCATGAATTGCAGCACACCAGGCCTTCACGTCCACAACTCCCAGAGTTTACCCAAACTCATGTCCATTGAGTTGGTGATCCTATCCAGCCATCTCATCCACTGTCGAGCCCTTCTCCTCCTGCCCCCAATCCCTCCCAGCATCAGGGTCTTTTCCAATGAGTCAACTCTTCACATGAGGTGGCCAAAGTACTGGAGTTTCAGCTTTAGCATCAGTCCTGCCAAAGAACACCCACGACTTATCTCCTTTAGGATGGATTGGTTTGATCTCCTTGCAGTCCAAGGGACTCTCAAGAGTCTTCTCCAACACCATAGTTCAAGAGCATCAATTCTTCAGTGCTCAGCTTTCTTTACAGTCCAACTCTCACATCCACACACGACCATAGGAAAAACCATAGCCTTGACTAGATGGACCTTTGTTGGCAAAGTAATGTCTCTGTTTTCGAATATGCTATCTAGGTTGGTCATAACTTTTCTTCCAAGGAGTAAGCGTCTTTTGATTTCATGGCTGCAGTCACCATCTGCAATGATTTTGGAGCCCCCTAAAACAAAGTCAGTCACTGTTTCCACATCTATTTCCCATGAAGTGATGGGACCAGATGCCACGATCTTCGTTTCTGAATGTTGAGCTTTAAGCCAACTTTTTCACTCTCCTCTTTCACTTTCATCAAGAGGCTTTTTAGTTCCACTTCACTTTCTGCCATAAGGGTGGTGTCATCTGCACATCTGAGGTTATTGATATTTCTCCTGGCAATCTTGATTCCAGCTTGCGTTTCTTCCAGTTCAGCATTTCTCATGACGTACTCTACATAAAAGTTAAATAAGCAGGGTGACAATATACAGCCTTGGCAAACTCCTTTTCCTATTTGGAACCAGTCTGTTGTTCCATGTCCAGTTCTAACTCTTGCTTCCTGACCTGTAGATAGGTTTCTCAAGAGGCAGGTCAGGTGGTCTGATATTCCCATCTCTTTTAGAATTTTCTACAGTTTATTGTGATTCACACACCCACGGTTACTGAAGATTTAAGGGAAATAGAGTTCTAAGTGTGTCCCAAAGGACATTCAAGGTAACTGATCATGTCATTTATTGTTCAGCCTTCTAATGTCAGTTTTTTAATCTTGTTGTTGTTGTTGTTGTTTTGCTGCCCTGATTCCTCTGTGGTCATTGAGCATTTTCTAGGCCCATTTGAGCTCAACTCTCTCTTTGTGATAAAGATTTAGGTACAGGAATTCTCTGACTTCCATCATGAAAAGACTGGCCTGTCCAACCCTTCTCTTGTGAGTGCTGCTTATCAATACTGCCTTCCATCAGTGGTTCCTTATGTCTCCTTTTCTTAAAGGTTTACTCCTGACCTCTCCATGCCTCAAACCCCAGGTTGGATATGTATCAGGTTCTGTTGCAGGAAAGAGAATGAGGTGAGAGAAGATGGTCATGTCCCAGGTCTCAGATGAGTCCCTGGGGTGGCTGCCAAATGTGGGTTCTTGGCTTCATATAGAAAAGAATTCAAGAGCAAGCTATAGTAAAGTGAAAGAACTTTTATTCAGGGAGATACACACTCTGTAGACTGAACGTGGACCATCTCGAAGGCAAGGGAAGCACCAGGGTACAGGACCGTCAGTTTTTATACGTGCTGTGTACATGCTGTCACTGTGATTCTTTGCAGCCCTATGGACTATAGACCACCAGGCTCTTCTGTCCATAGGATTCTCCAGGCAAGAATACTAGAGTGGGCTGCCATTCCCTTCTCCAGGGAATTTTCCTGATCTAGGGATCGAACCATGTTTTTTATGTCTCCTGAACTGGCAATCAGATTCTTTACTACTAGTGCCATGTGGGAACCAGTTTTTATAGGGGTGGGTAAGTTCATAAGCTTCCCCAAAAGCTTATGGGGAAGGAGTAGGGATGTCCAGGAATTGGGTCACAGCCCACTTTTTGACCTTTATGGCCTTGGAGCTGTCACAGCGCCTATGGGTGCGTCATTTAACTTGCTGATGTGCTGCCCTGGGAGTTGGCTCCTTTGCCTCTTGGACCTGTTTGGTTGTAATCAGATTTTGCTGCGTCATCAGGCTATGTCATCTTTTTAAGGTTTGTGCCCTGCCCCCTTCTTATCTCAGTTCTACTGAGAGCAGAAGGAGAATGTCTGCTACCTCATACCAGAAGGCTTAGTAATTTCCTTTCTTGATCTCTCTTCCTTTGAGAACAGTCTTCCCTTCTCTGACACCCGCCAGGTCAAAGGTGTCAGAGCACCAAACTCCACATCATGAATTGCAAAATAGCATACCCTCTTAGTTCTCTGTCTATAGCACAGACATATACCTATGTTCCTGTGTTGAGAAGACTACTCACTGGACCGCCACATTTGGACTTCCTAGCGGGGACAGGGGAGCCTGGTGGGCTGCCGTCTTTGGGGTCACTCAGAGTCGGAAATGACTGAAGTGACTTAGCAGCAGCAGCAAAATATTGGAATAATGTCTAAAAAGAATTAATATTATGCTAACCAGAAACCAGTTGTGTCTGTTCAAAATGGTTTGATCCCTGGGTTGGGAAGATTCCCTGGAGAAGGAAATGGCAACCCACTCCAGTATTCTTGCTGGGAAAATTCCATGCACAGAGGAGCCTGGTGGGCTACAGTCCATGGGGTCTCAAAGAGTCAACATGACTGAGCGACTAGTATTTTCACTTTTTCACTTATTACTGTGCTTATATTCTTTAATTAATGAATATATAAATGGATTAAATATGTGTGAGTTGTTGCTATCATAAACATTAAATTGATAGTTTGGGAGAGATAAGATAAAAGAAAATTACTGTCTTAGTCATTGTCTTCAGGTTGCTGTTACAAAAATCCCACAGACTGGGGGCCTTAAACAGCGAACATTTGTTCCTCATAGTTCTGGAGGCTGGAAAATCCAAGATCAAGATACTGGACAATTTGGTTCCTGTAAGAACTCTCTTCCTTGTTTGCAAATGGTTGCCTCTTGTAATCCTCTCACAGGATGAAGAAAGAGAGATCTATTCTCTTTTTCTTCTTATCAGGACACGAATCCCATTATGAGGGCTTCCACCTAATTACCTTCCAATGACCTCAGCTTCTAATAACATGGTACTGGGGTTTAGGGCTTCAACATATAAACTAGGAGGGTTATAAACACACAGTCCCTAACAATTATAAAAAATATTTTTTGAGAATTCAGTATAGGTGATAAAACTAATGTATCATCCTTCTGTTTCTGCCCGTTGCCAAGGTGACCAAGATTTGAAAGTTGAGAGAAATGTTGCCAAGTCTATGTTGACAAAAAAAGAGTTTCTTCCAAATCTTTTTATTTAAATGGTGCCTGGAGACGATAAGGGCAAATAACAAAGACCGATAGAATATAATAAAAAGTTATCTCAATGATTTTGTATTTAGAAATAGAAATATTTAACCAGACAAATGCCTAAAGCTGAAAGCACATTAATATTTATTGTAATTTTTTTTTAATACCAAAACAAATTTAAATGCCCAGCTCAGGAGGCCTAGTAAATCGGATGATGGTGCATGTTTATAATTTTATGCTCACCAGCTGATAAAATGATAGAAAATCGCTATTTCCTATTTCTTGCAATTGCCACATAATTATGCTAATTTATAAGCTGAGTGTGCCTTTCTCTGAGAGTCTGTTTCTAGAAAGTCATAGACAAAATTTTCATAGTCATCACTTCTAGATATTTAGATATTTTGTGGAAGTTATTTTTTTCCTATGGATATTTTCTGTTTTCTATATTGATCCTATAATCCATAACTGCAAAAGGAGTTTCACAGCTATGCTTTATTTCTCATTGGTGTATGTTTTCTTTTTCTTGGCATTCTTAGGAAAAATCTAGAACTTGAGCCAAGGTATGGTTGCATAATTGCTGTCTCCAGGCCCTGACAGAAGAGTCTCCTCTCACATCGCTGTCAGTAAAAATCAAACTCTTCACAAATGATCATGTATTAACTAAAAGCTGCTTTTTAAAAAATAGCAACAACTTACAGTATAAAAGAAAAGATGGGTTTCAGGCAGATTTTTAATTATTTTTCAGGTGATTTCCAGGCTTTCCTGTGAATTCCTGAATCTAAAGAGCCTAGCTCAATTTCAAGTGCCCCAACCTTATGCTGTACACCTCACCCTAGGGGCACACAGCCAGCCGGATCTCAGTGGTCAGGACTGACTGGCTTCCCAGGGAACCCTGATCCTCGCCTGCAGACCACAGGACACCACCCTGTGCTGCCCAGAAACGTGGGGAATGTAAATGAGAGTCTGACCCAGACAGGTGCTCTGCCTCTAGGGGCCCCACACCTTCTCATTAATCTCCAGAATAGTCTGCGGAAAGTCCCCTTGTCCTCTGCCCCAGCTCGGGTATGCCATCTGCCCTCCGCCCAGACTTGGTGGCCCCAACCAGATTTAGATGCATTAATACCACGTGCTGTTAATGGCTGGTGTCTAAAGGGCGTAGGGCTCATCTCTCCCCGGCCCTGCTTTGTTACCTCTGACAACCACTCGAGGCTGGAGGAGACCTGTGTCGCTTCCACTCAGCGCCAGCCCAGCAACTAAGTATGTTCTCACAGAGGACATCAATCTCAGATGCCAAAGCCTGGAGATTTGCATTGCAAATAGCCGACTGTGGTGACATTTCACCGCTGGGAGCAGAACCGGAGGCATCCTCCCCCGGCTGGAGCTATAGAGAGGGGGAAGCCCACTTTGTAGTCAAATGAAGTGAGGAGGAAAGTCAAGAAGGGGTGAGAAGAAACTGGGCCATTTGCCTCTTTTTTTAAATCCAAGTGCTGTTCGTTTACGACTTGTCTTAGTTTCAGGTGTATAGCAAAGGAATTTAGAGATATAGATACAGATATATTTTTCGGATATTTTTCCCTTGTAGTTATTACAAAATATTGAGTATAGTTCCCTGTGCTATAGGGTAGGTCTTTGTTGGTTATCTATCTTATATACAGTAATGTGCATATGTTAATCCCAAGCTCCTAAATAATCCCTCCTCCCAGCTTTCCCCTTTGGTAACCATACAGAATCTAAAAGAAGAAAAAAAAAAAATTAAAATGATACCAATTAACTTATATACACAACAGAAATGGACCACTTGCTTCTTTTTTTTCAATTGAAGGATCGTTTTTTTCCCTTATAGGTTCTTTTCCCTTATACGTTACTACACGATATTAAGAACGGTTCTCTCTGCTATACAGCAGGTTTTTGCTGATTATCTGTTTTCTATATAGTAAACTATATATATTAATATCAAACTTCTAATTTATCTCTCCTCTCACCTTTCCCCTTTATTCACCATATATACGTTTATATTAGTATTATATTAATATTATATTAGAATTAGTTGCTCAGTCTTGCGACCCCAGGAGGACAGTAGCCCAGCAGGCTCCTCTGTCCATAGAATTGTCCAGGCAAGAGTACTGGAGTGAGTCATCATTCTCTTCCACAGGGGATCTTCCTGACCCAGGGATCAAAGCCAGGTCTCCTGCATAGCATACAGATTCTTTACCCTCTGAGCCCCCAGGAAGCCTTTTGGTAATCATATGTAATATTTAAAAAAAAAGAAAGAGAGAAACAAATGAACTTATATACAAAACGGAAATGGAACACTTGCCTTTTTAAAAGGTTGGGCTCATTGTTCTTTTCAAATCATGAGCTGTTTCCTCCAGGACTATGATGAGCCCTAAGCATCTCATTTGCCACCCATTCCTGACTTTTCATGCCCTATGTCTGGCCTGTGAATGGTCTTCCTGACCCATGTCTTCTGTAAGGTTATTTTTTGGTTGATTTTCTTCAGTTTCATGTGTCATTCTGATCTTTTACTACTTTGATTCTCTAGCATTTTTTGAGCTTTAATAAGGACTCACCTTTGAGAATTAAATAGGTTATTGTATGGAAAGGGCTTTGCACTTGAAGCATCTTACCATTATTGCATTGTTATTTCTTTAGGATAGATACTCTTCTGGAGTATTGTATTAAAAAAAAATAAATAAAACTCCTTGTGACATCAGAAAAATCTGAGCACTGATATTGGCTCTACTGATTTCTAATTTTCTGACTTTAGACCAATTACTAAGCTTTTTCCAACAGGACCTCACAGATAAAAAATGGAGATAATAATAGCACTTATCTTCTAATGTTGTAAGAATTAAATGGGATAATGATTCAGAATATAGAGACTTAGCCCAATGACTTGCAAATGGTAAGGCCTGATTAATAATTGGATATTGTTGTTTAATTATTTTAATATTAATTATTTAATCTCCGGTATTTTGGTCATCTGATGCCAACAGTCAACTCATTGGAAAAGTCCCTGATGCTGGGAAAGATTGAAGCAGAAGAAGAGGACATCAGAGGATGAGATGGCTGGATAGCATCACTGACGCAAAGGACATGAATTGGGGCAAACTTCAGGAGATGGTGAGGGACAGGGAGGCCTGGCATTT
Organism: Neotragus moschatus; assembly: GCA_006410615.1. Taxonomy (NCBI): domain Eukaryota; kingdom Metazoa; phylum Chordata; class Mammalia; order Artiodactyla; family Bovidae; genus Neotragus; species Neotragus moschatus. The sequence continues at coordinate 1,635,471 of SJYA01002689.1, forward strand.
GGCAGTCCATGAGATCACAGAATCAGACATGACTGGGAACTGAACAGCAACATTTAATCACACGCTAGCTGCTAGATAGAGTCACAGTTATGGATTTGGGGTAAGATGGGTCTGGTTTAGGTTGAAGGCAGGAGGAGAAGGGGTCGACAGAGAATGAGATGGTTGGTTGGCATCACCTACTCAGTGGATATGAGTTTGGTTAAATTCCGGGAGATTGTAAAGGACAGGGAACCCTGGCCTCCTGCAGCCCATGGGGTCGCAAAGAGTTAGACATGACTGAGCAACTCAACTGAATCAGGCCTGGTTTGGATTCCAGACCTGCCACTAACTTGTTTTTCTCTGAGCAGTTTATTTATACCTTCAGAGGCTAATTTTTTCATCTGTAAAATACAGATATTAAATCATACTTAATACTTGTTTTGAATATTAAATGAGTTATATGGGTTTAGCAACTGGTAACATTTATAATTCATTCTTATGCAAACAGTATGAACTGTTCTATAGTTTGGTGTGCTCCAGTCCATGGGATCACAAACAGTTGTACATGACTGAGTTAGTGACTGAACAACAACAACATAGTTTGGGTACCAGCTGTATTTTACACTTTTTGTTTTTTTCCTTATTAGAGTTATTTTCCTATTATAGTGGTTCTAGCACTATAGTCCAGGAACCTATCAGTGTCCCTGACACCCTTCTAGGGACTTATGAGTCTAGTACTATTTTCATAAGAAGACTAAACCATGATTTGCCTTTTTTACTCTCCTTCCTCAAAACTGCACAGTGGCAGTTTCCAGAAACTACGGGATGTAGGATGACATCACCATTCTGATGGTAACCTGTGATGTGTTTCTAATCGCTCCTTTAAAATAAGTTTTGTGAATAAATATTTTAAGCTTATTCCCCTTTCTAATTCCTAATGTAGGGAATATTGACAGATTATAATCTATACAAACAAAATCTGTCGGACGCAACTCTCCTTAATAATTTTTAAGAATGTCAAGGTGTCTTGAAACCAAATCTTTGAAAATCCCTGTCATATTAAACTGTAATTCATTTATATACACTCATCTCCCTCAGTGGACCAGGTGATCCTTAAAGGCAAATGCTGTATTAAACTTAATGTTTCTGCTTCTTAGCTTGGCACCTGTATGCAGTAAAGTTTCACCAGTTCTGTGTTGAGATAACATGTGAAATGTTATTTACATTTGGCATGACATCTCCCCATTCCCAAATTTAATCTCATTAATTTGTACATTTCTCATATACTTTGCTTTCCTCTGCTGTGGCCACAAGTCATTTTCCATGAGCGTTAGCTGTGGGTAGTCTGTCATATCGAGTGAAGTCAGAAAGAGAAAAGCAAATATATTTTAACACATATATTTGGAATCTAGATAAATAGTACAGATGAACCTGTTTGCAGAGCAAGAATAGAGATGATGTAGAGAGTGGACGTGTGGACACACAGGAAGGAGAGGGTAGGATGAATTGGGAAATTTGGATTGATATGTGTATACACTGCCATGGGTAACACAGGCAGCTAGTGGGAAGCTGCTGTATAGCCCTAGTGGGGAGCTCAGCTTGGTGCTCTGTGCTGACCCAGAGGGGTGGGTTGATGGGGAGAGGAATACATGCATACATATAGCTGGTTCACGTCACTGTACAGCAGAAACTAACACACCATCGTAAGGGGTTATACGCCAATAGAGAAACTCTGTATTACAACAGGGCCCATTCTCTATGTTTTAGGTAAGGACGCACAGCAACACCGTCTATCATGCAATCCCTCAGACCTCCCAGGTCCTGGATTCTTTCTTCGTAGAAGATGTAGTCCTGCTACTTCTGTACCTAACAGCATCTCAGATAGTCGGCTCTGACAGCCTTGCCTCCTCAGCATCACTAGTTTCTGCAGCATCATTATGATATTCCCAAAATGCTTCTGGAAGAATGAGGGCTCAGTCCTTCCCTATTTCTTTAGCATTTTTTTCCTGATACCTTTCATCCTCCCTAATGCATGGTGGGCTTAGCTATGAATACTTCTGCTGCTTCTGTATCTTTACCCTGACCATCTCTTTCTCCTAATATGTCCTGTCCTGTGTCTCCACCTACCAAATCTATCTGTTCTTTGGGGTCTTCATTAATGGTCACATTTTCATAAACCAGTAAGAATGAATCACTCTTCCTCAGGGTTTCACAATACTGACCACAGTTCATTTGATAAAATTTATTTGTAGTTCAGTTCAGTTGCTCAGTCATGTCCAACTCTTTGCGACCCCATGGACTGCAGCACGCCAGGCTTCCCTGTCCATCACCACCTCCCAGAGTCTGATCAAATTCATGTCCATCAAGTCGGTGATGCCATCCAACCATCCCATCCTCTGTCATCCCCTTCTCCTGCCTTCAGTCTTTCCCAGCATCAGGGTCTTTTCCAATGAGTCAGTACTTCACATCAGGTGGCCAAAGTATTGGAGTTTCAGCTTTAGCATCAGTCCTTCCAATGAATATTCAGGACTGATTTCCTTTAAGATTCACTGGTTTGATCTTCTTGCAGCCGAATATGTCTATTTTTTCCCATCTCTTGCAAGCTTCTTAAGGGAAGAAATTGTTCCTTATTCATTGCTATGGAACACTGTATTTGGCTTTTAACATTAAAGAACTCACAAAAAGTGTTTGAATATCTTTCATCTGAAGCCTGATCAAACACCCCTAGGTATTTTTTCTATATGAGTAGAACTATCCCTTTGAAAAATCACAGGAAAAAAAAAAAAAAATCTTATTGCACATATATTCTATGAAAGCAGATCCCATACTATGAAACATTTCCAATAAGAAAAAAGGCCATTTCTATCCATATGTGTTTGACAATGCACACTTCACTGTTACCTGTGGAAGTCTGAAAATTCAGCGAATAAATAAACGTGCATTGGTTTCAGTCAAGTGCAAAGTGCGAAGTTCTGTGCCAGGTTGCAGGTAGCACAAAGCTAGAGCCTTCATCTGCTCGGCCCAGAGAACGCGGTTTAGATACAGCACAGATGTGAGCTACCGAGTTAGGATGACTGTCTCATGAGAAAGATGTTGAGAAAGAGGAAGGAGGATATTGGGGCCAAGGCTGAATCATGGATGGTGTCTGGCACCATCTAAGAGGGTTTTGTTTCTATGTGAAGCCCTATAAAATAATGTGCCACAACATGATGGAAATTTCATGACTCACAAGGGAATGAATTGAAGGCTCACAAACCAAGAGTCACCCAAATTTCCCCTCCGACCACAGAGCTGATCTGAAGACACTCAGCCTGAGAAAGACCCCAGTTTGTAGGCTCAAGGCTGCTTAGGCAAACTGTATGTGAGTGTATCATCCCCACCTCTGACCTTTTCCCCAATTAATAGCTCAATTTAATTTGGATGTTTTTCTGGAACATAGCGCGACCCTTCAGGGCTGCAAAATTAGGCAGGAAATACCCCACGGGCAGGCCTGTCAGGCATGATTTCCAGACTCTGCAAGAGAATACCCAATGCTCTCATTTCTCAAGGAAATAGAGGATTTCTCCCTCAGCTCAAAGTTAGCCCTTTATCTTCAAGGAACTATAAACAAATACAGTTTTGGCAATCACCACTGGGAAAGATAATGCTGATGGAGTTATCGAAAATTCCACTTTTACTCAGCCTCTTTGCCTGTCCCCCACCCCGACCCAAGATTTCACAGCTGTTTCACGTTCCCTTGCATTCTTCAGTTCGACTACATTTTGTTCAGCTTTAAATGGGCAAAACAGAGACTATGCTTTCTTTGGAGCAGGACTTTTTGTCTCTAAAGGAGAAATTCTGTTTTAAGCTTTCAGACTCTTGGCTCCCAATTTTGCTGGTTGTTCTCCATTTAAAGCAGCAACAGTCTCCCCAGGGCAGTTGAGTAAATGAGGTTACACTCTCTACAATTAATGAAACACATTAATATCATTATATTTTCTCCACTTTTCTTTTCCCAAACTTTTAAATAAGGTTTCCAGGCATCTCTGCTTTATGATGCAAAGCCAGAAGAACGATATTGAATAAAAAGGAAAATAAAGGAGCATTATTTTATACTAAAGGGGGAAAAGAAAAAACATTTTGCAGCATTTTTAGTCCTCTCTGCCCTTTCTTGATGAATTGTGTTGACCCAAGACTAAATTGGCTTAGTAGACTTTTCTTAATGATACAACATGCTAATCTGCTTTTATATTAAACATTTAATTTAATATAATATATTTTCTTGATGCTATATCTAGATTTATTCTGGAAAATATTTTCCTAATTTTTCAGTAAGGGGAGACTCCAATTTTGGTAGCATCAGAAAACAACAACAACAATTTTAAAAACAGGACTAGTACAATCCTAGTACAACAATTTAATAAAAGGACTAATACTGATACTAATTCATGTGCAATTTAAATTATGCACATGCATACAAATTAAAAGGGCTTCCCTGCTGGCTCAGGGCTTCCCTGATAGCTCAGCTGAGAATCTGCCTGCAGTGCAGGAGACCCCAGTTCAATTCCTGGGTCAGGAAGATCTGCTAGAGAAGGGGTAGCTACCCACTCCAGTATTCTTGGGCTTCCTTTGTGGCTCAGTCAGTAAAGAATCCACCTGCAATGTAGGAGATCTGGGTTCGATTCCTGGGTGGGGAAGAGAGAAGGAAAAGGCTACCCACACTCCAGTCCTTTACTAGCTCAGTGGTAAAGAATCTGCCTGCCGATGCAGAAGACCTGGATTTGACTCCTCGGTTGGGAAGATCCCTTGGAGAAAAAAATGGCAATTCATTCTAGTATTCTTGACAGGGAAATCCCATCAACAGAGGACCTGGTGGGCTACAGTCTACGGGGTTGGAAAGAGTCCAACATGACTTAGAGATTAAACAACAAAAGTGACATACAATTTAAGTAAATACATGTACATGTTAATTCTATAATGTTATCAGTGGATAAGCAGATTACTGATACAGGGGACTCTAGATAGCCAGAAGGGATATTCCAGGAACCACCCCACTCCCACTCTACTCAAGACCCTTATATAAAATGGCACAGAACTTGCATATAACCTAGGTACATCCTCTCATATAGTTTAAATCATCTTTAGATTACTCATAATACCTAATACAATGTAAATGCTGTGTTAAAAACTATAAATACAATGTAAATGCTAGTATCAGTATTTACATAGTTGCTGACATATAGCAAATTGAAGTTTTGCTCTTTAGAACTTGCTAGATTTGGGAGGAATATTTTAGATTTAAGCTTAGTTGAATCCACCAACCAATCCAAGGTTGCAGAACCCAAGGATACAGTGGGCTGATTGGAGTTAGTAGCCCAGTTTTACTTATTCATATTTTAAAATTTTTCTACTGAAAGCATCTCTTATGTTTTAAATCAGAAAATACAAATATATGGATTAAAATTTTTAAGTGCATATAATTTGAAACTATGTCAACATGGCTTTGATCCCTAAACTGATTTCAGACAATTTTAGACATACATAGCCATAAAACTCGTCCTTTGATTACTCTTAAATATTAGAAGAGATTAATTCATACATTCATCACCCATGGTGCTAGATGAATGCATATAATTTGGAATATTCTCGTTAAAGCACACGCACGGAAACATACACATGGAAGATATCACTTATTGTCCCCTCTGCAGATTTACCTTTTTAATTATGCTTCTCTTAAGGCAATATCAAAATTAGCACTCCCTGAGCACAATCCCACTAATGCTGGGGAAAGTGGCTGTGGAGCAAAAATCAGCTCATCGCATTAGCAGTTCAGGCTCTCAGACTCTTTTCTGCACCAAAAGGGCTGAAGCAAGACCTCTCTTGCCGAAAGTGTTGCAATGATTTATTACCCCACTAATTCTTCATATGTTGTGCTGTAACCATTAGACCCTTGGCTGTGAGAGATGATGTCTTTCAGATGGAAAGTCAAGATGATCATGAAAGCACCATGTTCCACCAGTACAGGACGGTTGGTAATTCTAATGATCCTGGAGGCATTCCAAGCTAGAAAGTCACATGCTTACCTCTCATGAAATTTCAGCTAAAACGCTGCTTTCCTGTTACCAGCCTTATCTATCTGCAGTACTGCAAACAGCTAGACAGTCATATCACAGTCCAGACATGACTGATTTTACTATTGAGCTTAATGATGTCACCAGAACTATCGTTTAGGATTTGGAGTTCAAATAAGCTAGTTTGCTGATTGTAATTATCGTACTGTGATGGGAGATGAACTAGTTTGGAAATTGATGTCCCAGTTGTTATGGTGAACGTGATTTCCCTTGGCATGAGAAAATGTGACAGATAATGTTTTCCTTTTCTCCAGGACTTTAAAACTTTAAAGGACTCCTCTCATCTGATGGTGAGCGTGGATACTCCCTTCATCGAGACAGTTCAAGATCACATAGTAAGAGAGTCTAATTTCACCCCTTATTATATTAACTCCCATTAAGCTGTGAGCTCCAGGAGGCCTAAGAAAACATCTATGTCCATCATCTAACACCTAGCACCATGTAGATGACATTCACAAAATATTGTGAATTAATGAATAAAAATGAGTTGAAATTTAAACTCATATCTTCCACTAAACTAAGGTTTCTCAACCTGGGATGTATTCTAGAAATTTGTTTTCTGAGATCTTCAATCCTATACAATAACTTTCTCATTTTTAAATGATTTTTGAATCATTTAAAAATGAAAAAACAACATAAGCATATTTTGGATTGCCTGGAAATTAGTTTTCTGCCACTTGGTTTCAATGCTGTAATTTGCCTTTTTTTTTTTTTTTTGATGTGTTATACAGAAATGAAGGTCAACTTGCTTCTAAGTTTATTATATAAACAAAAATATAATGTTAAGTAGGAATGCCATATCCATCTTGGAGACAGACATTCATTTGATCGTGTTTTTACCTAGAACAGCATGTGCCATTTCATTATCAGTAGGTGCAATGATTTAAAATAAAATAAGAAACAATGAAAAAATCTTCAGTTCCCAGTTTTAGTAGCAATTGAATTAGATGTTTATTTAAGACAGTTATCAATAATGCAGTAACACTAACATTATATTCAAGAGAACAAAACTGCCTTATAGATATGCCAAATAATTCATTAGAGCTGGTGTTTGAATATTACCTGGGCTTCCCTCGTAGCTCAGCTGGTAAAGAATCCACTGCAATGCAGGAGACCTGGGTTCAATCCCTGGGTTAGGAAGATCCCCTGGAGGAGGGCATTGCAACCCATTCCAATATTCTTGCCTGGAGAATCCTGATGGACAGAGGAGCCTTGTGGGCTACAGTCCATGGTGTTGCAAAGCATCAGACAAAACTGAGCAACTAAGCCAAAAGCCAACATACGCAGTTTGAATAAAGTTTGAGTCCCAGAAATTCCCAGAATAGCAAACAGAGCCTTACAACAATTGTTTAATATATATTATATATATACATATATGTTAGTATAAACATACAAAATCTGTAATAATATTATTGAAGTTGAAATACAAAGTTTAGTGGTGAACTATATCTGAGGTTACTGGTATCCACTAGGAATTCCAACTTCTTAACTTTAATAATAATGCTATTCCTTATTATGGAGAAGGCAATGGCACCCCACTCCAGTACTCTTGCCTGGAAAATCCCATGGATGGAGGAGCCTGGTAGGCTGCCGTCCGTGGGGTCGCTAAGAGTTGGACACAACTGAGCCACTTCACTTTCACTTTTCACTTTCATGCACTGGAGAAGGAAATGGCACCCCACTCCAGTGCTCTTGCCTGGAGAATCCCAGGGATGGGGGAGCCTGGTNTGTCCATCATCTAACACCTAGCACCATGTAGATGACATTCACAAAATATTGTGAATTAATGAATAAAAATGAGTTGAAATTTAAACTCATATCTTCCACTAAACTAAGGTTTCTCAACCTGGGATGTATTCTAGAAATTTGTTTTCTGAGATCTTCAATCCTATACAATAACTTTCTCATTTTTAAATGATTTTTGAATCATTTAAAAATGAAAAAACAACATAAGCATATTTTGGATTGCCTGGAAATTAGTTTTCTGCCACTTGGTTTCAATGCTGTAATTTGCCTTTTTTTTTTTTTTTTGATGTGTTATACAGAAATGAAGGTCAACTTGCTTCTAAGTTTATTATATAAACAAAAATATAATGTTAAGTAGGAATGCCATATCCATCTTGGAGACAGACATTCATTTGATCGTGTTTTTACCTAGAACAGCATGTGCCATTTCATTATCAGTAGGTGCAATGATTTAAAATAAAATAAGAAACAATGAAAAAATCTTCAGTTCCCAGTTTTAGTAGCAATTGAATTAGATGTTTATTTAAGACAGTTATCAATAATGCAGTAACACTAACATTATATTCAAGAGAACAAAACTGCCTTATAGATATGCCAAATAATTCATTAGAGCTGGTGTTTGAATATTACCTGGGCTTCCCTCGTAGCTCAGCTGGTAAAGAATCCACTGCAATGCAGGAGACCTGGGTTCAATCCCTGGGTTAGGAAGATCCCCTGGAGGAGGGCATTGCAACCCATTCCAATATTCTTGCCTGGAGAATCCTGATGGACAGAGGAGCCTTGTGGGCTACAGTCCATGGTGTTGCAAAGCATCAGACAAAACTGAGCAACTAAGCCAAAAGCCAACATACGCAGTTTGAATAAAGTTTGAGTCCCAGAAATTCCCAGAATAGCAAACAGAGCCTTACAACAATTGTTTAATATATATTATATATATACATATATGTTAGTATAAACATACAAAATCTGTAATAATATTATTGAAGTTGAAATACAAAGTTTAGTGGTGAACTATATCTGAGGTTACTGGTATCCACTAGGAATTCCAACTTCTTAACTTTAATAATAATGCTATTCCTTATTATGGAGAAGGCAATGGCACCCCACTCCAGTACTCTTGCCTGGAAAATCCCATGGATGGAGGAGCCTGGTAGGCTGCCGTCCGTGGGGTCGCTAAGAGTTGGACACAACTGAGCCACTTCACTTTCACTTTTCACTTTCATGCACTGGAGAAGGAAATGGCACCCCACTCCAGTGCTCTTGCCTGGAGAATCCCAGGGATGGGGGAGCCTGGTGGGCTTCTGTCTATAGGGTCGCACAGAGTCAGACATGACTGAAGTGACTTAGCAGCAGCAGCGGCACTCCTTATTAACAATAATGGTTCACTGTCTTTGTCCATCGGCACTCCTTATTAACAATAATGGTTCACTGTCTTTGTCCATCTTACTTCACTAAGCATAACATCCTACTGGCCCATCTATGTTGGTGAAAATGGCAAAAATGAAATTCATTTTAAGGACTGAGTAATATTCCATTTGTGTATGTGTGTGTGTGTGTGTGTGACATCTTTCTTATCCATTCATTTGTTGACGGACACCAGTTGCCTCTATATTTCGGCTACTGTAAATAATGATGCTCTGAACATAGGAGAGAGGCAAGATAGGAGAAGAGGATTAAGAGGCACAAATGACTAGGTATAAAATTAAGATATAAGGATATAATGTACAGCACAGGGAATACAGCCAAATTCTATAATTACTTTAAATGGAATATAATCTATAAAAATATTGAATCACTATTTGTACAACTAACATAAGCATTGTAAAATTCTTCAAATATTAAAAAAAACAATGGTTTATTAGACTTTCCTGGCTTTATAGTTTTGCATGCATTTATGAATTTGCTGAGAATTATTAGTTGCAAAGAAATTATAATCATGGATATTTTGTACTCAGTTTTATACTTTTATATATTAAGCAACATTATGAAAATGATGAGTCAGTTCAGTGTCCTCTGCGATTTCATTCCATGATGAATCAATCTCAATGAAAGGGAATTATAGACCTGCAAAAATTAAAAAAATAAAAATCAAGGCATCAAATTAAAATTAAAATGTTGGGAAAAAGCAGCATTACATTTCTTTTGCTTTAAGTCCCAGATTTTTTTATTGTTGTTTAACTAGCAATATTTCAAATATACTTAATAGTGTGAGAAAAATTTATGTTTTATTGTTATACTCATAAATGGTATTTTCAGAAATACACCACCTTTTATTTTGCTTTTGAAGGGATATTTTGCGAAATTAAATATATATGAAAGTGTTAGTGGCTCAGTTGTATCCAGCCTTTGCAACCCCATGGACTATAGCCTGCCAGGCTCCTCTGTCCATGGAATTCTCCAGGCAAGAATACTGGCATGGGTAGCCATTCGCTTTTGCAAGGGATTTTCCAGACCGTGGGACTGAACACAGTTCTTCCCTCACTGCAGGCAGATTCTCTACTGTCTGAAATACAAGGGAAGCCAAATATATATTGAAAAAGTTGATAGCATTTTGGGCACGTTATTCAAAGTGTTTCAATAAGCAAAAAAATCATGTATTTAAGAGTATTTAAAATGTTTTGGTGAAAAATAGTACACCATTATTGTGAGAAATCCAAACAGAAAAATACAAAGGAAACATTCTTTTCAAAAGTTTTTGAATCCCATCATTAGAGAGAGCCAATTTTAATAGTTTGGGGCATCCTTTTAGGCATCTTACTTTTACATCTTATTTTTATACACATGTACAATATTATACATTCATAGTGTATATCTTTATCTTAAAGTCATTTTTAACTAGGTATCATGTACATGCAAAGAGTGATTCAAGCAAGTGAATCAGTTTAATGAGACCTATAGCATCAGTTTGACTATTGAAGAAAACTCAGTGGAACACTGTCTGCAGACAGTGACTGCAACCATGAAATCAAAAGGCACTTGCTCCTTGAAGAAGAACCATGACAAACCTAGACAGTATCCTACAAAGCAGAGGCATCATTTTGCTAACAAAGGTTCATAGAGCCAAAGCTATGATTTCTCCAGTAGTCACGTACACATGCAAGAGCTGGACCATAAAGAAGGCTAAACACCAAACAATTGATGCTTTTGAGCTGTGGTGTTGCAGAAGACTCTTGAGAGTCCCTGGGACAGTAAGGAGATCAAACCAATCAATCTTAAAGGAAATCAACTTTGAATATTCATTGGAAGGACTGATGCTGAAGCTGAAGCTCCAATACCTTGGCCACCTGATGTGAAGTGCTGACTCACTGGAAAAGACCCTGTGGCTGGGAAAGACTGAGGCAGAAGGAGGAGGAGATAACAGAAGTTGAGATGGTTGGATGGCATCATCAACTCGATGGATAGGAGACTGAGCAAACTCCAAGAGATAATGAAGGACAGGGAAGCCTGGTGTGCTGCAGTCCTTGGGGTTGCAAAGAGTCAGACACCACTGAGCAACTGAACAACGACAAAGGTAGAACACCCAGATTATCTGATTGACTAGTGTGATTAAATTTAATAGTAAAGAAACAATTACTAGGGATAGAGGAATTAGAAATATGTTTAAACAAAGAAACTTTAACATGAGTTTTTCCCACTGGATCTGCCTTACGTTGAGCAATTATTATGTTCTACTTTTAAAAATCTTGAATTTATAATAAAGAAGTAGAAAGGTGTATTTATGTTATCCATCTTAGAAGCTGCAGTGAACTACATTACTTGATAGTATCTCCAAATTAATTAAGAAGTCTGTTAGGGGTATTCTTAATAAAGCCAGCCAATTTTTAATTCAGGTTGACACCACTAAAGATACAAGTGTAATTGCTATTGGTTGAAGTCTGGAGATGATCTGATATCAGTCCTCTGCATATGTTCAAGCACAGCAAAACCTCATTAATTTAGACTTCTTCATTTGAATTTCATGACAATTTGAACAATCTACTCTGTTCTTCATTGCTTAAGGAAAAAGTTTCCAATAGAGAAAAAAATAATCCCAAAAAAGGCTAGAATATAAATTATCTTTTTCTTTATACTTATTTCTTTTTACATATTTTTAATTGTGGTAGAATTCCACAATATAAAACATATTATCTTAACCATGTTTATCTGTCCAGTTTAGTGGCACTGAGTACATTCATATTATCGTGAACTTTAACCATCATCCATCTCCTGAACATTTTTTAAAATTTAGCAGCATTCATGTGTATACAAATGTAGTAACTATGCATTGAAAAAAAACTATTCAGCATAAAATCTATTTAGAAATACCTGTGCATTGTGATTTTCTATTGTCTATCTCTAACATCAATCCATCGGTATGTCTTTCGATCTCATATATCTAAAGTTTTCCCTGTTACATCTTCATTAATTTAGAATGATACCCCCCTGTGTTTTTCATTGTATTTAACTTATTGGGGAAAATATATATATGTGTGTGTGTGTGTGTGTGTGTGTGTGGATGCTCACTCCTGTCTGACTCCTTGTGACCCCACAAACTGTAGCCTGCCAAACTCCTTTGTCCATGGAATTTTCCAGGTAAGAATACTGGAGGTGGTTGCCATTTTCTGCTCCAGGGGATCCTCCCAACCCAGGACCAAAACCACGCCTCCTGCGTCTCTTGCATTGGCAGGCACTTTCTTTAGCACTGAGCCACCAGGGAAACCACACAGTATCTCATAGTATAGTGTCTCATATTACACGTAACAACAGGAAGATCAATACAATATCGTTAAATTGTGGCTTAAAATGTAATTACCTTGAAAAGTGTAAGCTACCAAATTGTTTATATTAGTGGTTCTCAACTACAGCTGACTTTTACCCTCAGGGTATTTTTGACAACGTCTATAGACATTTCTAAGTCCTAAAGGATTTCTGAATTCTCTGAATTCTCATTGGAAGGACTGAGGCTGAAGCGCCAATACTTTGGCCATCTGATATGAAGAGCCAACTCACTGAAAAAGACCCCGATGCTGATAAAGATTGAGGGCAGGAGGAGAAGGGAGTGGCAGAAGATGAGATGGTTGGATGGCATCACTGACTCAATGGACATGAGTCTGAGCCAACTCCGGGAGAGAGTGAAGGACAGGGAAGCCTGGTGTGCTGCAGTCCCTGGGATGGCAGTGAGTGAGACACAACTGAGCGACTGAACGGCAACAACAACAGACGTTTCTGACTGTCACAACTGGAAGTGACACTGGTACAGCCCAGGGATGTGCCAAACATCCTACAATGCACTGGCCAGACCCCCACAACAGAGAAGTAATCACCCTAAAATGCCAATGGTTCCATAGAAAACATCATAATTTTAATAATGATTGAATCAGTTATTGATATAATTGGATAAGCTCACTGTCCAAGCTGTCAAATGTGAAAATAATAAAAATACTATTTGGCAATATTGAGGTCCATTGGAGGATTCCCACCAAATAAACATGGCCTTGTTTGGCTCCATGTTGAATCAAGCATTAAGTTTGGTCAGAATTTCAATATTAGATTGTGTACAAGCAGAAACTGAAGTAGATCTGTTAGGCAGCACAACCTAGGTGCTTGAGAAATTAGCCTAAAGAAAGGATTCAAGTGTCAATACTTTAGCTGGGAGGTGCAACCCCAGGTTGACAAAGATGAGGAAAACGACAACTTTAGGCAAGAAGAAATGTGAGTCAATTCAAGTGATACATGGTGATGCTGACCTTTGTGGATGAGGAGCCACAGAGGAATACAGCAAACTACTCATCGGGTCTGTCTGCTTTTTCATGAAATGCTGCAAGGTAAAATCTCAGAGCAGTCCTTAAAAGGTGTGAAGGAGGGAAATTTTCCCTTTATCATTGATCAAAATTCACTCCGCAAGTCATAGTGGGAGGTTTAAGAGCCAACACATTTCTGATTGGTATCATCTCTTTCCTTCCGAGGCTCTCAGTAATGTCTAACTCCATATCCTGCATTCAAAGTCTGAAGGGGGTGGAAGGGTCCAGGTACCCCAGTGTGTGTCTGCTTGGCTTCTGTGTTGTTGAAGTCAAGGGGTCAGAATGAGTGAGTAGTTAGTGGCATGGTAGAGGCAGCTCAGGGGAAATGAGGAAGCATAAATATCTGTGCCTGATAAAGTAAGTATGGGGGTCATTTGAGCTATTTTCCATGGATTTCTTGTATCTTCCTTCCAGGACCATGGTGGGCTTATAGTTCTTGTCCATTGTGTTGTTTGGATGGGGCCATATGTCTCACTGAGACCAGTGAGTTGTGAGAGCAAATTGTTTTTGCTACAGCATCCAGTTACCAGCAAAAGATCCTTGTAGGGTTCCCCCTGGAATGACAACTTCAAGAGTCAGGATGGTAGCTGCTCCAGCAGCCAGGGTCCTTAAGTGACGACAGTAGAGAGTCTCTTCACCTCTCCATCCTGCTGTAAAAATAGCATGCAGCATAAAAGTGATAAGCAAAAACTTGTTATTCTTTAAACCATAAGTATTTCCAGGTAATTTGTTACTGCAAAACTGGTTAACCCATTCTGACTGACTCTATTTGCTGTGTAAGTCTCAAGCAGTTGAATAATGGTTAAATTAAGCTGCACGACCATCACACAGGAACAAAGAATAGGGCCTTAAGACATAACAAACGCTTTAAATTTCACTTATGCACATCTATTTCCCAGTTGCAAAACAGAACGCAAGACAAGATGGAGCAAAACTCTGTATTTCTTACATAGCAATTCCTCTATAAGAATATAGATTAGAAGTGTAAGAAGATTCCCCAACAAATTTTGCTCTTGAAATAATGCACAGACATTTAGGGGGCTTAATTTTTCTGCATGCAAAATGAGAAAGAGTGCTCCAACCATCATTTTACCACCATAGTGTTACAGGTATACACTGGTTTTCTTAAGTTATGTTCATGTAGAGTGAGAGAGAATGATACTTTTGCTGTACCTATCTTGCTCTAGGGGGAAGATTCCCTGGAGGAGGGCAAGGCAACCCACTGAAGTATTCTTGCCCACAGAATCCCATGGGCAGAGGAGCCTGGCGGGCTATGGTTCTTAGGGTCACAAGGAGTCAGACACGACTGAAGTGACTTAGCATGCATGCATCTTGCCCTAGAAATGGTTAGAGACTTTTTCATTTGTGATCTCAGATTTTCAGAAATTGTAGCATGATCTTCACCTCATAGATAGAAACACTTAACTTTAAAGAGGTTACAAAAATATTCCTATTTCAGACATCTCCTAAGTCTTCAAAGAAACAAGAGGGTTATATTTTTCCACCCTTTAAAAAAAGGGGGAAGGATGGATACTCTATACTGTATCTCACTAATCCTAAACTCAGGGGGATAAGAATTAGTAATGCCATTTGGCAATTAAGAAAATCAAGACTCTGGAATCTTTTAAGTTTGCACAAAATCCTGTTTCTGATAAGTAGCACAGCTAGGATTGAACCCTGGGTCTCTCTGTTTCCAAAGTCTGTAACCGTATGTTGTACCCTTGCTATTCAAAGTATATTCCTTACCACATCACGAATGACACCATCTGAGAGCTTGTTAAAACTGCAGCATCTCAAGCCATGCCTCAGATCTACTGACTTAGGACAAAATTTTTTCAATGGTTCCTGGTTGACTTGTGTACTTGTTGAAGTTTGAGAACTATTGCTACACTACATGGCCTTCCCTCAAGCTCATGGAGCCAATGATTCTTGGTATTAGTTCAGAACCACCTGGAGTATATATTCCCCAAAGCAATTATCTCCTCTTCTATTGTTATTTCTGTCAGACTTGGAGAAGCCTGTCCATTTGTCATAGAGCTCAAACTCCCAAGTCTAAGAAGCCTACTGAAACTTGAAGCAAAATTTAGAGTTGGGTTTCAGCTCTGACCATGTTGAATCTGAAATCTCTCAGGGAATGAGGCAAAATTCAGTAGGGTCCTTCTGCTCCAAGTGATTTTCATTCATGCTTGGAGCTACCCCAGATCCCCGTGTGTGTGATTCCAAGCCTTTTCTAATGTGGCCCAATGACTTAGTAAATTCTTAGTATTCCAAATCTCACTAATGATAACTGTCAGTAAGTGGTAAAGTGGTATGATAAGTTAATGCTTGTGGCTGTGAGTATCAGTCTCCATATCGACATTTTTAAAATACCTTTGATGTGTAGACACTGCTAGACACTGGGGCTACAAAACCAGTCAAGACACAGCCTTTCTCGTCAAGAAGTTCACAATGGTTTTAGAGATGTTGCCTGATAAAAACAAACAAGTAGGCTTATGGGACAGAAAGGGATAGTAAAGGATGTACATTGATAATAAGGTCATAAGTGAGAATGCTCATGATAATTGTCTTCTAATATGTATCTCATGGAGATGTGTCTCGTGGCAGGAGGAGACAGGGATGAAAGAGGATGAAATGGTTGGATGGCATCACCAGCTTGACAGACACGAGTCTGGGCAAGCTCCGGGAGCTGGTGATGGACAGGGAGGCCTGGTGTGCTGTAGTCCACGGGGTTGCAAAGAGTCAGACGTGACTCAGCGACTGAGCTGCACTGAACATGCTTCTCATGCAGATGAATTATGTGGCATGTTTCAATGGCTCTAATCCACCAAGTCTCTGTGGTTTGTAGACATTCTTTCTATGGGAGCACATTTAAAAAATGTTGCATGTGTACTTTCATACAGCAGGACATCTTATCTTTATGGGCTTCCTCAGACTAAACTTCCTTGGGAAAACGAGTAGAAAGCATCAAGGGGTGCCTAACTCTGTTGAAGGTGTTGGGAAGATTTATTTTAACATGCCTCGTCTATTGCGGCCTATGTATGTACATAAAAAACCTACTGAGATATGCTGGGAAAATTACAAATTTTGTGGATTAAAATATTCCTTTTTTTCTGGCTAAGTGAAATTTGATATGTGTGTGTCTATGTGTGTGGGTGTATGTGGAAAAGTGTTAGTCACTCAGGCATGTCTGACTCTTTGTGACCCCGTGGACTGTAGCTCACCAGGTTCCTGAGTCCAGGGGATTCTCCAGGCAAGAATACCGGAGAACACAGTCACAGTCCTTCCTTCCTCCACAGATCTTCCAAACCCAAGGACTGAACCGGAGTCTTCTGCATTGCAGACAGATCCTTTACCATCTGAGCCACTAGGGTAAACCATTTATGCGTCTATGGCTCTAGGTAGAGCTAATGGTAAAGAACCCACCTGTCAGTGCTGGAGAGGAAAGAGACATGGGTTCAATTCCTGGGCAGGGAAGATCCCCTGGAGGAGGAAATGGCAACCCACTCCAGTATTCTTGCTTGGAGAATCCCATGACAGAGGAGCCTGGTTAATATATATAATCAGAACTGTGTCAGAAATAATAGAGCAATTTCTGATCTTCAGATAAAGCGACTATGGAGCTGTTTCATGACTAGGGTAAACTGGGAATATTTAAGTATTTTACAAGGTTTATTTTAAGACTGAAACTTAAGGTATATCTTAAAAAGGATAGAAAAAATAAGTGAATAGAAGCTTTGTAGCAGTGGTAAAAATGGCAACGATTATGTTTTCATTCTCTACACTGAAGGTGTCTTCGAATATCATTTCTGGGAAATTCTTTGTTCTTTCATAGTATGGCATGAACTGACAAAATTCTTATTTGTGGGGATAAACAATCCCCGAGCAGACTCTTTCTATAAAACTAAATGCTTTAAAGCTTTGAAAATATTCTTTTGCCTTCTTTAACTTCCAACAACAGCTTAGGGGACAGAAAAGAAGAGGCTATTTGGCAGAAATTCTAAGGTTAAAATACTTTTAGCTGATTCTGTAATTATTTCTCTTCAACGTTTGACCATGTTTTCCAAAACTCCACTGACCTTTATGNACAAAATTCTTATTTGTGGGGATAAACAATCCCCGAGCAGACTCTTTCTATAAAACTAAATGCTTTAAAGCTTTGAAAATATTCTTTTGCCTTCTTTAACTTCCAACAACAGCTTAGGGGACAGAAAAGAAGAGGCTATTTGGCAGAAATTCTAAGGTTAAAATACTTTTAGCTGATTCTGTAATTATTTCTCTTCAAAGTTTGACCATGTTTTCCAAAACTGCACTGACCTTTATAGGAGGGCCAGTGATTGGGGAAAAAAAAAAAAAAAACCATAAAAATAAAGCCTAATTCCAAAATTATGTCTAAAATATGTAATATAATCTCCTGAAAAACATATGTAACCAGAATTCAAAAAGACAAAAGGACCTCAATGTACATTTGAGCATTATTTACAATATCCAGGACATGGAAGCCACCTAAATGTCCAGTAACATTGGAGTGGATAAAGAAGACATGGTACATAGATACAATGGAATATTACCCAGCAATGAAAGAGGGCAAAACAATGCCTTGGATGGATCTAGAGACGGCCATCTGAGTGAAGTCAGTCAGACAGAGAAAGACAATATCATCTGATCTCGCTCATATGTGGAATATTCTTTACAAACGTGTACAAATATACTTATGTACAAAAAAGGAGTCACAAACATAGAAAGCAAATTTATGGTTTGCAGAGATTAAGAAGGGAGAGTGATAAATTGAGAGACTGAGCCTGACGTATACACTACTACGTATAAAATAGATAACTAATAAGAACCTGTTGTATAGCACCGTGAGCTCTACTTGATAGTTTATAACGATCTATATAGATTAAGAAGGGGGAGTGATAAATTGAGAGGCTGAGCCTGACAATATAAAATAGATAACTTACAAAATAGGTAACTAATAAGAACCTGCTGTATAGCACAGTGAGCTCTACTTGATAGTCCATAGTGATCTATATGGGAGTAGAATCTCAAAGAAGTGGGTATATGGATACGTATAACTGATTCACTGAGTTGCACACCTGAAATTCACACAACACTGAAAATCAACTATACTCCAATAATGATTTTTTAAAGTGCTAATAAAATGTTTGAAGAGTATTTATAGTTATATGAAACTAGAGATGACATAACCTAAAAAAAAAAAAAAAAGAGAGAGAAGATGCTCAAAGATGAGAATATCCAAGAAGAAAACACATTCGCTATTTCAGAGAGCATCCTGGTACACTACACGTAGGATCGAGAGCCTACAGTCCTGGGGCCATTACTTCTGCTGCTCACTATTTGAAATAGTGAGGGAGGTTAAGTTAGTGGCCAAAATCTAAGGGTTCTTATCTGTTGAACAGAATGTTAACAACTCACTGGACATGACTGTCAAATGAAGATTCATTAATCAGTGTTTGCGAAGCACATCAAGGATGAAAAGCTCTAAACATTAATGGTAACCGATTTCACATTCTCAAGCAATGCCTGCAGTGATTTTTGCATGTAGAGTAATGCTAGAAATAAGCTTTCATATTCGACCAACATATCACTTAAAAGGTGACCCTTCAGTGGATTAAACAGAATACTAAATTGAGTACTAGGAGACAAACATAGTAACTATTATATATGGGTCATTTTAATGACTGATGAATGAAAGAGAGAGACACGTTATTGACATACATCCCTGGGCGAGTGAAGTTTGCTTGGTCAAATAATTTAAGAGACAAGATTTTATGTTATTGACCCTAAAGACTTTAGATAATTACAGTCTGTTTCAACACATTAGATCACCAATATTGGCTTAATTTTTTAAAAGTTGTCCACAGAGGAAATACTGGCAGTAACTAGTTGCTAATGGACTTTTTCTTTGCAAAATAACTAGTATTGTCTCTATTTTGTTTGGCCTTATAAATGTTCANTATGTTATTGACCCTAAAGACTTTAGATAATTACAGTCTGTTTCAACACATTAGATCACCAATATTGGCTTAATTTTTTAAAAGTTGTCCACAGAGGAAATACTGGCAGTAACTAGTTGCTAATGGACTTTTTCTTTGCAAAATAACTAGTATTGTCTCTATTTTGTTTGGCCTTATAAATGTTCAGTTTCAGGACAACAATTACAGACACTGAGCTCTATTTTTTTCATTCAAATATGTTTTTAGGTTAAAAATGTTGATCTTACCTTCCAGGATGCCAAATACAAAAATACCTTATAGTACTGTTAAGTTCTTTCAAGTATTTTTTTTTTTTTT
>SJYA01002689.1:1655496-1717336 GCA_006410615.1 Neotragus moschatus
GGGAGCTGGTGATGGACAGGGAGGCCTGGCGTGCTGCAATTCATGGGGTCGAGAAGAGTCGGACACGACTGAGCGACTGAACTGAACTGAACCACTGCTTTTATTTACCATTACTCCTGAGGTTTACTACCTTGACATCACCAATTTTATCAGGAAGTTTGACAAAAATATTTGAATTAATGAATGAGGTACATCCAGTGCCCTCCTGATGCCATCATTAGCTGTATGTCCATCAGAATAAGTGAGGGCAACCTCCCTGCTTGCCTGTCCAAACACAAGATGGCCAAACAGTAGCCTTGTTCATTCCTTGAATGTTCTGGATGTGACAGTGCTTTGAAGTTAAACTCACTCTCTGGGTTGCTTCTTAATCCTTCTGACAGTTAGCTGCTGGCAACCGCTAGCTAGACTGATGTTGCCCACTTAACAGAAACAACCTCACAGAATAGCAACAATCAGATTCCTTGGCCGTGATAACAGAAGACAAACACAAGACAGCTCTGTAATTGCGTCTCAACGAAGACATAAAGAAACCTCTGCACCTCCACAAAGATGACCAAATATTCCCTCCCTACTGTGTATTTAGCAACAACAACACTTCCCTTTATGATCCTCTGGATACAAATTAGTATGCCTGGTCACCAAACTGCCCCCTCTTCCTGACAGTACACAATCCAGAAAAGGTTCCAGCTTTCTTAAATCTTCCTCAAAGTGACTATCTTCTATCACAAGTTTTTCCCAACTCTATTTTCCTGAAAAAACCACATGGTTTTCTCCAGTTTCTTTTTAGCTGTTACAAGTTAATAAATTAATGTTGTGTGTTTCCAGTGGTCTTTGTACCCTGGGCTTCAGCCTCACTCTAGGAGAACTTGGACGAAAAGCTGGGTGAAAAGTTAAGGTTCTCAATACCCATTCAGGAGTTCCCCTCTGACCATCAGGCAGGATTCCATGATGGAACCCAGATACCTTCAGGGCAAGTGTGCAGGCACACCCAGGCCCTCCTCCTGGCTGGGATACTGAATATCACACCCGGGCTTGGAGCCTCAGTGCTAAGGGCCAGCTCCCAGTTTTAATCTCTGTCTTCATTATTCCTNAGTTCCCCTCTGACCATCAGGCAGGATTCCATGATGGAACCCAGATACCTTCAGGGCAAGTGTGCAGGCACACCCAGGCCCTCCTCCTGGCTGGGATACTGAATATCACACCCGGGCTTGGAGCCTCAGTGCTAAGGGCCAGCTCCCAGTTTTAATCTCTGTCTTCATTATTCCTCTTAGGAAGCCCATGGAAAACTGATAAAGAGAACTCCCTGACAACGCGTCTTAGTGCGTTAGAATTCCAAAATAAAATGAAGACCGTTTAAGCATGACCATGTCAGTGTGCATGTGTTTGTGTGCAATTTTTATGTGAAAAGAGATAAACTGATAGAATAATGTTTTCCTCATTGATGTATCATTGACCTTGCTAGTTTTAAAGGATGAGGAATAGAAACCATGATGTCCCTATGATTTCTGATATGCAATGGTGATATTCAAAGTAAAACTTTTCCCCTTTGACTTTAATGAAGCTAATATTTAGTTTCAAGGTATCATTTGACAATGATTTTGCAATATTATACATTAAAAGTTTTTAATTCCATAGCAATATAAAGGCTTCCCTGGTAGCTCAGATGATAAAAAGCATCTGCCTGCAATGTGGCAGACCCGGGTTCAATCCCTGGGTCGGGAAGATCCCTTGGAGAAGGGAATAGCAACTCATTCCAGTATTCTTGCCTGGAAAATCCCATGGATGGAGGAGCCTGGCAGGCTACAGTCCATGGGGTCTCAAAGAGTCGGACACGACTGAGTGACTTCACTGTAAAAGCACTTCCTTTTTAATAATTTTTACATAAGCAAACAATGATTTTGTACAATTATCTGACTTGCCTATGGAAGAGGGAGTCAAATAAGAGAGAGTCACTCTCTTTTTTTCCAGAGAGTGAAAACACTATTTCTGTTGTTTGTGAGTCCTAGCACGTAGTAGAGTTCCAGGGATCTAGTAGGTGCTAAAAAATTCAATGTATTAAAAGTCACCAGAAAACAAACAAACTTGTGAAATACTCTTGACTGATATCATTAAAGATTTTTAGATCTGGCCTTATAAATATACATTGGTTCTGACAAAAATGACCAGTGATATCTTCTGCTCAACTAGCTTTGTGATAAGGAGTCTTAAAAGATTGATCAGTGATAATGTCCCCCTGTGTTTTCTTTTGTCTGCGGCCCTTCCCATTCAGTCTGTGGTGGCTCAGCTGCTAAGTCGTGTCTGACTCTTTGCAGCCCCATGGACTGCTGTCCTGCATATCTCCTGGCATTTGCTCAATCTCATGTCCATTGAGTCAGTGACGCCATCTCATCCTCTGCTGCCCCCTTCTCCTTTGGCCTTCAGTCTTTCCCAGCATCAGGGTCTTTTCCAGTGAGTCAGCTCTTCACATCAGGTGGCCTAAGTATTGGAGTTTCAGCTTCAGCATCAGTCCTTCCAATGAATATTCAGGGTTGGTTTCCTTTAGGATTAACTGGTTTGATCGCCTTGCAGTCCAAGGGACTCTCAAGAGTCTTCTTCAGCACCACAATTCGAAAGCATCTTCTCCAGTGCTCTGCCTTCTTTATGATCCAACTCTCCTATCCATACATGACTACTGGAAAGACCATAACTTTGGCTATACAACCTTTGTTGGCAAAGTAATGTAAGTGCTTGTTAATATACTGTCTAGGTTTGTCACAGCTTTCCTTCTAAGGAACAATTGTCTTCCAATTTCATTTAGTAGTCAGGCATTTGTTGCATTTATTGCTCAGGATACACATGAGACAAAGATTTTAGTGATAACAGTCAAGACTCTTCCCATTCCCACCCACCATCCACCCTGTTTCTGAACATTCCACACCCAGTAGGTGCTGCTAAGGATACTGATTGCTCTTTTTAATATTTCAAAGAGAAGTTGTCTCACGCTCCAAACTCCCATGCCTGCACTGGTACCCTGGGTCTCTCTGTTCATCACAGATGGAAAATTAACTGGAGCACTCGCAAAGTTCGCTTGTTTCTTCCCACTGTAGATCACACAGCCATACCCACTGGCATCATATCTCCTCTGGCCGTGCAGACTCTGTGGTACCCGCCACACACTGTAAGCAATAGTACATGATTTCTACAATCAAAGATATGGAGCTATCTGTTATATAGGCTATTTCAGCAATAACAGATGATCCTAGGGTCTCAGAAGACCCTGGGGTCTCCGCAACTGTTATTGCCAACACCTTGTTAAAGTTTTTAAAGAGAAAGTGGAAATTATTCCCTCAGGGTCACTTCTTCTGTGGTCCTTGAAGCTCATTCTCTTTGAAGTCTTACCATCTCATTGTCTTCCTCCTACTCCAAGTGTAAGATCATGATTGAGGAAGATATTGCTTTTCCAGATCATATTAAGTATGAAACATGCATTAAAGTCTGTAAAACTGCACAAGGTATAGAAAAAGAATAGATGACTGTGACAAGAAGTATTCTCCTATACTTTGCAAACTCTAAGGGACAGTTGAATATTAATATCTTTATTTTAAATATAATTGCTTAACTTCTTCACTGTAGTTCCAAAAAATATGAGACAATGTATAGTAAAACATATATTCAATAAAGTGATATAAGTAAAATGAGAGAGTAAATAAAGAGAAAGAACTATTCCCTCCCTAGGAACTAATATTTTTTGCCATAAATAAATATCAAGCAAGAGTCTGATTTTCTCAGGAATGAGGGAAAAATGTGTGACACAGTAATTTACATAGCTCTCACCATAAGCATGAAAAAAAAGCACACTGGATTCCTTAGGGAAACAAAGATTTTCCTGGCAAGAAATTCTCAAAGAAATTTCTCACTTCAGACCTGCTATAAATAAAGAGGAACATTTTTGCTCCTCTCCTGGAAATCATCCCATCACAAAATCTGGGCCTTTTAATCAAATGTTATCTTCTCAGTGGAAAACTAGGAAACCTGAAGAAGAATTACAAATTTAAAGTATGTTCTTTTTTGTTAAATAATAATAATAATATATATTATCATATCATTATTAATGTAAAATTTAACATCATTTTGAAATGTAGAGGAAAATAGGACAATTAAAATAGAAGTTTGAAAATAATTTCATCAAGGGAAACTTAATTAAGCCAATTAAATTAAACATGATTATCAGAAAAATGGTATAAAAGAAGAACTCACTACTAACTAATAAAAAGTCATTTTATGTTTAAATCATCTAGGATGCATCTTTCTAGTGTGTCAGTTGCTCAACTGTGTATGACTCTTTGCAACCCCAAGGACTGTAGCCCACCAGGCTCCTCTGTCCTTGGGATTCTCTACGCAAAAATACTGGAGTGAGTAGCCATTCTCTTCTCCAGCGTATCTACCTGACCCAGGGATCGAACCCAAGTCTCCTGCCTCGCAGGCAGATTCTTTACCATCGGAGCCCCCAAGAAAGCCCTTTTTAAAACAACATCAGAAATTGTTTTTGAGAAATAGTAGTTAGGAGAAGAGTGAAGGCTTTCCCAGTGGAGTGTGGGGGAAATAACCGCCATAGGAATTTTTCCAGAGTGTTGCCTGAAGCATTTGTCCATCTCCACATCAGATTCTCAGTTCTCAATATACAATGTGAAATGATCATATTAACCAGTCATTCCAGAGCACTCAAGATTTTGCAGCTCTGCAGAGTGAACTGTTTCGAATGCAATTTGGAATTTCATTTTCATTTCCATTCTGAGAGTGAAATATCAAATTGCGTCCACTTCAACCTGGCTCTCACTCAGAACACTCGAATTACCCATTTTTTCCCCTGTGAGGACCAGTAAATGATGTCACCCTCAAGAGGGACTCATGGCCAGAGAGACTGAAAACCAAGGTAAACAAGTGTGAAGTGTGAGACAAGCAGGGAGACCCAGCAAGGAGCACAGAGAGCATCATATGTAATTGGGGAGCTGGTGGGAGAGCTGACCAGTCAGTCTCTAGAGTAAATTTCGTTTGATCAGGATGTATTAGTTTCTTAATGTAACACTGTATGCTGTGTGTCAATATTTTAATGCATGTTTTTGCTTTGATATACAGAAAATACAGATCTTGGTTTTCTATTTTGTTCTCTGTTTATGAGGTCTAGATATCCATGTTAGACTTGCTGCAGAAAAAAATTAGGGAGCTTTCCTTCTTTTTCAGTGTTCTGAAATAACTTAAAGAGTTACTCTCTGGTCTTTGAAGATACACTGGAAAGGCCTATGAAGCTATCTGGGCCTAGAGCTTTGTGTGGCACGTTTCCTTAATAGCTTTTGCTCCTCTTTCACTGGAATTTGGTGTCTTCTTATGTTTTCTGTTTGCAATGGGGCCAATTTCAGTCAAATGTATTTCCTTAAGAAATGATTTTTTTCCCTATATTTTCATCATGCTTAGTTGTTCAGTCATGTCCGCTCTTTGTGACCCCCCTGGTGGGATAATAGCCCACCAGGCTCCTCAGTCCATAGGATTCTCCCAGCAAGAATACTGGAGTGGGTAGCTCTTCCTTTCTCCAGGAGATCTTCCTGACCTAGTGATCGAACCTCGGTCTGTAGTTATTTGTATAGAATTCTACAAGGTAGTCTCATGATTTCTAAGTTTTATTCTGTTCCAGCGGTTATTTTCTTGCTGTTATTCCCTATTTTGTAGCTCCCTTTGGTGATAAACTTAGTGATTTGTCTATGTTGTTTTCTTCTTTACTTTCATTAGTTCCTTTCTTCTATATATTTTTATCTTGTTCTAGTTTTTGAACTGAGAATTTAATTATTTTCAGTCTTTTATTTTTCTAATGAATTTTTTTTAATATTGTGAATTTTCCTCTGATCATTGGTTTAAATATATTTTTGTATTATAATGTTAAATATTAGTTCTGTTCTATTATTTTGGGGTTTTTTTCCCCTTCTTTAGAGACTGACAAAATAAATATTATTCTTTTTGTGCTTTTCTCCCATTTCAGCTATTTGCTCTTTGATCCTTTCATTTTTCTGTCCTTCTTCAATGCCTCTTATTAAACTGTCATTTGAGCCTATTTTTCCTTGGGCATCTTATAATGTGTCGCTTTATTTGTGAGTCAGTTATGTCTTTGTCTTGATTTCTCTCCTGAATTATCAACTTTATTTTCATGTCGTCCTAGTGTTTTGTCCCTTTTGGTTTTATTTTTGAATTCTCTGGTGCATGTTGCCTTTCTGTACATTATTGAGTGTATTTAATTCGTTTGAAATATTAACTTATAGGTTTCTTCTTTTTCATAGTTTCCCTGCCCCCCCCCCAGAGGGACCTTTGCTCATTTAATATATATGAGATTCTTTTCTTGATTTTCTACAGTAACTCTGAATGGATTTGACTTTCCATTTGTTTAATTTTATAGTATGAGATGTTTTACATGCTTTCTAGTTGAAAGAATCCTTGTCTATCAAAGTGCAGATGTTTTGGCTAGTTTTGTCAATACATTTGTTTCTGAATTTGTTTTGAAGGGGTGTGTGTGGTGCTAGTAGGGGTGGGGAAATGTATGTGTCTCAAAGTTTTCTTCTGAGAATTTTCTGGTTTTTCCTCCAAGGAAAGAAAAAAACAGTGAAAGTGTTAGTCATTCTGTTGTGTCCAGCTCTTTGCAACCAACAAGCTCCTCTGTCCATGGAATTCTCCAGGCAAGAATACTAGAGTGGTAGCCATTCCCTTCTCCAGGGGATCTTCCCAACCCAGGGATCAAACCCACGTCTCCCACCTTGCAGACAAATTCTTTACTATCTGAGCCAGTAGGGAAGCCCCTTTTTCTTCAATGCCCTCTGCAAATAGTGCTTTCTCTCTCTTTCTCTCTCTCTCATCTCTTTTCTGCCCTACAGTCTATGCATTTTAAAAACTACCCCTTTCAATTACATCTATCCCTTCAGATAACACTGCCTTGTTAAATTCAGCCTGCCACTGTAACTTATATACTGAGAAACCTCTCCTGCAATCCACGCTTAGGGCCACGTGTGTACTCCAGACTGAGAATGGGGCAGTTTGAGAATAAACTTGGTCCTCTTCACTAGCTTCTGTATTTCTGTGGCATTTCTCCACAGTTTTTCTTGATGCCTTGAAAAACAACGGGGGCTTCTCCAGGCAGCCATGCATTTGGGATGGTGCTGTTGGGAGTGTGAGAGATTTTTAAGCTGGGATTTATTGCTTTTTCTTTCGTTCTTTTTTTTTAATCTCAGGGGTTTTTCAATTAGGCATCAACTCTCTTCAAGGGATGCTGAGTGTGGCATTTCCGAGTAGACCCCACATTCTCCCTGTTGTTCTGGCTTGTTTTGTACTGTAATGAGGAGGCTTGTAGCTGAGCTGCCGTCATTGTCTTCGGTCGCCCATAACTCTGAATGGCTTTGATTTAAGAGGAATTTTCATCATTTCACCGCTTGGCTCCTGTCCTTATATCATGATTCTAATGATATTTTTGTTACAGTTATGCCTTCCATGACCTTTCGGATGGTAGAAATTAATAATTAAATAGCAGGAAGACTGGCTTGAGAAATAGAATTTTGCCCTCAGTCTATTTCCTTCTTAGTGTGGTCATTTTCTTTCACACCATAAACATATTCTCTATGACATTTTACCAAAAGCTTTTAAAAAAGAATAAATATAGTTTAGCTCCCTTGATCCTCACATAGCCACTGTGAAGTGTTTTCTGTCTCCACTATACAGATTTAAAAACCTGATACTTAAAAAGGCTAAGTGTTTTGCCCAAGGTCACACAGTTAGTGTCAAAGCCAGGAATTTAATGTCACTTCTATGGCAAGCTAAAAGGAAAAAACACACAAGAAGCCTCTAAAAATAAACGTGCCATATGTGTAGAAACATTTCTAAAGCATCACGGTCTTTTAGTTTTTTTTTTTTTTTTTTTTTAGGGTTTACTTAATTAGTGAGTCAGTAGTATTAAGTCTTGATTCAACAGCAGTTTTGACTGTAGATTCAATTCTTTCCAGTTCGAGCTAATTCAAGGAACTCTCCTTGCTAAGAAATGGGGCAGTTCAGCTTGAGATTGATCTTTCAGAGTAGATAATATGGAATAGAATGCTCAAGCTAACACAGATAATCCAAAGTTGATAATTGTTTTCTCTGAGATGATTAATTTCATTTCTAGGAATGGAAATAGGGACACTCCTTTGCTTAACTTTCACCCTGGACACTGTGAAACCTAATGGAGTTGCCCAGATCAACTTTAAAATGACTTAGTTGAAAATGTTTTCATTAACTTGAAGCAACTGACTTTTAGAGGTAAAGAAAGTTTTGTAAATCACCTCTCACTTACTTGCCAAGGGCTAAAGCCATTCTTTTCTTGGTTTAAATGTTAAGTGCCTAACCAAACTTTTCAGTAAATAATTCAGTGATCATCTTCCCCTTCGTTCCCCATCTTTGTACATTAAAGACTCATCTTTTTAAAGAACACTTAAATAACTTTTCTCCATAGCAAATATGTATTTGGTTTACACTAAAAGAGAGAAAACAATACAACACAATTCAGATAACACCATCATCATCCAAGGAATTGTGCATAGAATCCTTTCTTCACAAGTTGCATCTGAAAGCTAACCTAATCGTGACTAATTGCAGAAACTTAATCGTGTCTCTTACTTAAATATCTTTTTTTCTTAAAGTGTCTCAAAGAAAAAGTAAGAGAGAATAAATACAGCACTTTGGTGAGAACACAAATGCTATCCAGTAACTCACAGTGATGCATTTATACCACTTTCTTGTAGCAATTCCAATTCTCCTTTAGCCTCAAATGTCAGCATAAGGTCTAGTAGGGCAAACACTGAAATGGGATCACAGTTTCAGAGCTTTTCCTCCTCTTCTATTTCCAGTGTGGCTCCCTGGGTAGGAGGGGAGTTTTGGGGGAAATAAATACATCTATACGTATGGCTAAGTTCCTTTGCTGTCCACCTGAAGCTATTAAAACATTGCTAACTGGCTGCACTCCAATACAAAATAAAAAGTTTATGGTAAAAAATGGACAAAAACTTTTCTGATTTATAAAAGTAGGAAAGTTGGAAAATACATAAAAGCATACAAAGAAGATAAATATCATGCATAATCCCATTATCCAGAGAAACAATCACTTTAGAGTGTACACTATATGTATTTATATATAAAAGTATGTTTCTACCTGTTTTTTGTTAGATCTGATGCATGTGTGCCTGTTCAGTCATGTCTTTTTGCAACCCCGTAGCCCACCAGGCTCCTCTGTCCATGGGATTCTCCAGGCAAGAATACTGGAGTGGGTTGCCATTTCCTTCTCCAGGGGATACTCACAATACAGGGATCTAANTTGACCACTTCCAATTTGCCTTGATTCATGGACCTAACATTCCAGGTTCCTATGCAATATTGCTCTTTCAGCCCTAGAAAGGAATAAAATAATGTCATTGCAATAACATAGATGGGCCTAGAGATTATCATTCTAAGTGAATTAAGCTAGACAGAGAAAGACAAATATCATATGACACCACTTATATCTGGAATCTAAAAAATGATGAAATAAACTTATTCACAAAACAGAAATAGACTCTCTCTCTCTCTCTCTCTCACACACACACACATATATATATATTTACCAAAAGGGAAAGGAGGGTAACAGGTACATTAGGAGCTTGGGATTGAAGAATATATTATATAATATATATTAAAGAGTATATATATATATATATATTCACTTTGCTTAACACAGAAACTAACACAACATTGCAAATCAACTATAGTTCAATTAAAAAAACATCTCAGGATCATTCCAGGCCCATTTTCCTACTCCATAGTTACAACCAATAATGATTGTTTATTTTTATATTTTTTAAAGAATAGTATCCATCTCAGTTGATTTTTTTTTTCCTTTCAGTTCTTTTTTACTGTCTTCCGGTCTGCAAGCTTTCTGCTGAGAAATCCGCTGAAAATCTATTGAGGATACCTTGTAACAAGTTGCTTTTCTCTTACCCCTTTGAAGATTCTCCTTTTGTCTTTGTTTTTGACTACAGTGTGTCCCATGTGGGTCTCTTTGAACTTTCCAGTTGGATTTCATTGAACTTATTACATGTGTATACATATTCATGCTGTTCATCAAGTTTGGGAAATGTTTGCCCATTATTTATTCAAATAAGCCTGTTATTCTCTCTCTTCTCTTTCTGGAACTCCCATGATCATATATTGGTCCACTTGATGGAGACCCATAAATTCCTTAAGCTTATTCACTTTTCTTCTTCTTTTTTTTCTTTTCTGCCTCTCAGACTTGATAATTTCAAATTTCTTCATGTTTGATCATTCTTTTTTATCTACTTGTTTGAATGTGCTCTTGAACTTTTCTAGTGAATTTTTCAATTCAGTTACTCTATTTTTCAGCTCCAGAATTTAGTTTTTTTTCTGTGAGGTCTCTCTCTTTGATGATTTTTTCGGTTCATATATTGTTTTCCTGATATTTTTTTGTTCCTTGTCCGTATTTAAAATATGTTTTAAAGTGTTTGTCTGCTAAGTCTGCAAGCTGAGTGTTTTCAGGATCAGTTTCTGGAGATACATTTTGATAATTTGAAAGGGTCATGTTTTCCTGTTTCTTCCTATGCCTATGATCTTTGTTGGTAATTGAACATTTTTGCACATTACAAAAAAGAAAAAAAAAAAAGCCTCTCCTTTCAATCTTTCTATACTGGCTCTGAGTAGAAGACCCTCAATGATCAGCTCAGGATGAAAACCTCATGTCTTCTGAAGCCTTTGTCAAGTAGATGACTTCCCTGGGCTTTGTGAATTGAATTGCCCCCACATTCCATGGTTATTTTTAATTATTTTAATTTCCCTAAGAATCTGTTTCTTCTTCTTCTTGAAGCTTTAGCTATTCTATTGAATTCCTCCATCTATAATCTCTGGCTTCCAGATCTCTCTAATTTTTAATCCTCTTATGTGCAGCTGTTTATTTTTTCAGTTTTATGTAACCATGCCCATTCCTTCTGATATCTTTTGGGCTTCTTTTGGCCTTATTGGCATCAAATTAGGTGATACAGAGATCAATCCCTGTTTGCTAACAGATTAGAACTAATTCAGTCCACTCTGTTCTCTCTGATTTGAAGAAGGAACTGGATATTAGGATGCTGTCTCCTCCTCTACAATACCAGGCCAGGGAGGGGAAGGAGCAAGGATGAGCAAAAATGCATGAATTTTTCTGCCACTTTAAACATAACTTTTTTTCATTGGGCTTGCTCACTATAGAACTTTGACTTCTAGAGCTTCTATAATTAGTTTGTTTTTAGTTGTTTAGTTAGTGTTTCCAAGGGAGAAAAAGGGTCTAGAGTTTCCACACCTGCGATCTTGCTGATGTAAATCCAAGTTCTATGGATTTTCACGAATGTGTAGATTTAATCACCACCACAATCAGGATGAATACAGAACCATTCCATCACTCCAGAAACTTTCCCCATGCTATCCTTCTGTAATCACCCCTTCCATCCCATGCCTAGACCTTGGTGACTACACTGACGTGTCTCTTAAATACCAGTAGAGCATACCATACCATAACTCAGTTCAGTTCCGTTCAGTCGCTCCGTCGTGTCCGACTCTTGGCGACCCCATGGACTGCAGCATGCCATGCTTCCTTGTCCTTCACTATCTCCCGGAGTTTGTTCAAACTCATGTCAGTCGGTGATGCCATCCAACCATCTCATCCTCTGTCGTCCCCTTCTACTCCTGCCTTCAATCTTTCCCAGCGTCAGGGTCTTCTCCAATGAGTCAGTTCTTCACATCCGGCTGCCAAAGTATTGGAGCTTCAGCTTCAGCATCAGTCCTTACAATGAACATTCAGATCAAAATATCCTGGACACCATTCTAAATCAATACATGTACACAATTATTTAACAATGCTTTAATAAAAATATAGTTTTACATCATTATATCTTTAACTGACCTCATATACAAGTACAAAATGACCTTCAGTAAGTTTTTCAAATAGTACTGTAATAAATATTGGAGAGGAAAATGGCAACCTACTCCAGTATTCTTGCTTGGAAAATCCCATGGACAGAGAAGCCTGGAGGGCTACAGTCCATGGGACTGCAAAGAGTCGGACATGACTGAGGGACTGAGTGCTGCAATAAAAATATTTATATATATAACTCATTCATCAGTTGTGTTAATATATCTGTACAATAATTGAAATTTGTGTCAAACAGCACATGGATTCATAATTTTAAAGGATATTTCCAAGTTATTATCCAAATTTTACCACAGCTTTTACTCTCAAAAGAGTAAAGTGATTTTCCTTCTATACATTCATTAAAAATGAGTAAAATACATAGTTTAAAATTTTGACAACCTTACGAGAGATAACTGTCATGTAATTTTGTTTTATTTTTTATTTGTCCAAAATGAACATAGTTGGCCTTTCCCCCTTTACTTAATCATTTGTTTTTATTTTCCTGAGGATTGCTCCTTGAATCTTTTGCTCATTTTTATATTTGATTTTTTGCCTTCTAGTATATTCATGAAATTGGTTTTCCATCTGTCATAAGTTTTTTTTTCTTCAGTTTGCTATTTGTATTTTTACCTTAATGTGGTATTTTGCCATCAAAAATTTCTAAATTTTATGTGCTTAGATTTATTTATCTTTTCCTTTTTGGCTCATATGCAATGCTTAGGAAGGAACTATTTTTAAGAATAAGTGCATTTCCTCCCATTTATTTGAAAAGGTAGTTTTATAAGCTACTAAGTTTCCTTATACAGTTAGATCCATTTCTGAACCCTATTTGTTTGATCTGTATATTCTTTAAGTCTTACTACCAAATCTCTTAATTATTGAAGCTACATAAAAATATTTTATTATATGCTTAGGTTAGCCAAGCCTCCTACTAGTCTCATTTCAGAAATGTCTTACTAATTCTCAAGTGTATTTTTCTGAGCTCTACAAAAATAACCAGATAAAAATAGATTTAAGTAAAAATGACAATAATAAAACTGCATAATGTTATTGGAAATTTGTATAGAGATAGGTATTGAAAAATATAGATATATATATATGATAGCTGTAGATTTAGATATATATTACTAAGAAAAATGTACACCTCCTTTAAGGACAACAAAAGAAGACATGGATAAATGAGAAGAAACAGTTTGTCCTTGACTGCTGCTGCTGCTGCTAAGTCGCTTCAGTCATGTCTAACTCTGTGCGACCCCATAGATGGCAGCCCATTAGGATCCCCCGTCCCTGGGATTCTCCAGGCAGGAACACTGGAGTGGGTTGCCATTTCCTTCTCCAATGCATGAAAGTGAAAAGTGAAAGTGAAGACGCTCAGTCGTGTCCGTTGTCCTTGACTAGGAGGGAAATATTGTAAATGTGTCAAATCTCCCTATACTACTAAATAATTGCTATTTAAATCCAATCAAAATACCAACAGGAGTTTTCTTTTCAATTTAACTAAATGTTACTGAAATTCATTTTTCAAAAATGTTTGCCTATTATTAATTGTTCCCTTAGCAACACAAATAACTGTCTGAAGCTCTTGAGTTAAGGGCCTAATTGACTTTTTAAATAAGATCCTTTTTGTGTTCCAGAGTTTAGTGATATGTTGTTTTCCCAGCTACATAGGAACATAGACCTTGCATCTTTATCTGTAATGTAAATATATATATTATATGCTGACCAGCTGCTAAGAAAATAGAATCTTTTTTTTTTTTTTCTTGATAGCTATATCTTTTTTTCTGATCTAGAGCCCCAGGACAATTTTTAAGTCCAAATGCCACATATCACTCTGCAATGAAATGCCACTGTATCTTTTTTTTACTTAAACTGTAAACTTCTCAAAAGCAAGAATCTTAGCTTTTATTCTAATCCGCATTCCCATATAAAAGGGCTCAAGGAACATTTTATGGTGATCTGAGTGCAAAGCTTATATATGTTTCTAAAACATACTTATCTTTTCCTCTGTCTTTTCTCACTTCTTCTGATTTTTGTTCATCTTTGTTTTTCATCAGAACCATGGGGCTGCTCCACTAAAATCCCAGATCTTCTTGTTTACTGAGGCTCGCGTCTGCTTGCTCAGGTTGAGGGACCCTTTTACCTGTGACTCATTTGGGGGNAAAAAAAAAAAAAAAAAATGTGCCTGCTCCTCAGACCCTACTTCACTGAACGGAGCTACCACAGAATCTACCTTATGAACTAGTGAAGTATTGAAAATAATAATAATCGATGTTTTCAACCTCAATTAAGTAACAGCTCCCCCTACTGATAGTGGGACCAGTGAGGAACCTCAAAACCACCATGATGCTACACATCTGTGAGCCAAGTTGGCAAGATCTGAAAGCCAGGAGATCCAAGGATCAGGCAGNTATTGAAAATAATAATAATCGATGTTTTCAACCTCAATTAAGTAACAGCTCCCCCTACTGATAGTGGGACCAGTGAGGAACCTCAAAACCACCATGATGCTACACATCTGTGAGCCAAGTTGGCAAGATCTGAAAGCCAGGAGATCCAAGGATCAGGCAGCCTGCTAGACGTAACATGCCCAAGTGAGAGGTCAGGGGCAGGGCACTGGCTACGCTTACAAAGCAGCCGCGTCCTCACCCAAGGACAAAGGGAGCTGTAATTTTACAGCAGAGAGCATTTGCCGCTTCCCTCTTCCAACAAGTCTTTAAAAATGCTGATCTGAAAGACTGAAGCAACCCACTTGAGACTCATTTTCAGATGGCAAAAGTTCTGAAACCCAGACTGCAAAATCTCAGGAAGCAGCTGGGTTCCTAATTAAAACAAATCGTTAATAGATTTAGCAGTCCAAATTTATGCACTTCAATTAAAAATGCTATTGCAGTTGGTGTATCTGAGCAAGAGTATATGTGTGTGTCTGTGAAGGCATGTGCAAACAAACACGCCTACACCCTGGGCTCGGGGTATTCCAGAGTTTAAGAGGCAGTTATAAAGCCTGGGTCAACATTAAGACACAAAGGTTAATTGAATCAATTCTTAATTGTTTTGGTAACTTCCTTGAGTCTCCATACATGTTTCAAAAATAGTTGTGTATGGACAAACAGAACTTTCCTACCACAATTCTCTCAAGAAGACATTTTTTTAATGGTTTATGGTTTTTTAAATATTTTTGAGAAGGTATTATTTCCAATTTAAATAAAAAGATTCTTTGAGCTGCACAGTTTTTTTTTCTGAAGTGAATCCAGCAAGTCAGTGCAACACACCTTAACCCTAGTATTCAGTTATTTATACACATCAGAAGGATACTATGTTTCTGAGTGAAGAGCCAAATTTTGTCAATAAAATGGACATCCTTCTCTTGGCCATAGCTTATCAGAAAATATACCAAGCTATGATTTATGATGCCCAAAAGCAGAGCAATTAACTCCCTCCTTACCTGGAAGAGGAGTCAATTTGTCTTCTTTCCATTTAGCAACTACTCCTCTTAACTTACCTGGGTCCTCTTGGGGCACCAAGATTAGGATAGGAGAAGAGTCCTGAGAACCAGCTTATGGAAAAACGGTCCCCAAATCACTTCACAACTTTTATCACAACAAAGGTACTCTGCGTTGTGTTTGCACCATTATAGTCTATTTGTCCTAAGCTAAAACATGTGTTTTTAGACAGCAAGATGATAGGAAATTTATCAGACCATCTGGAGTAGAGGAAAGACAGTCTTGAATTAGGAAGAGGGTAATATTAATTCTGAATTGAAGTATGTCGTGGAATTGTGGACAGGTTAGTTCAACTCTCTGGAAACAAGTTTGTGCAAATTTTAAATTCTCCAAACTTATAAATTTGAAGATTTACAAGTTAAAACTCTCATTGGTTGTTGGGAAATTCTAAGATAACTTTATAAAGCCCATGGTTAAAACACTGGCATCCTATGTGATCCATGGTAGGAGCATGATAATAGATGCTTCAAAATGTCAATAAATGGATTTTGAAACAGTCCTTAATTTATATTTTTCCTTCTTTTTCCTCCTGAGTCCCATTGTCTATTAACCATCATTCTCTGATTACTTTTCTGTTCTTTTCTGCTTCAGATTCCACACTAACATTGGTTAAACATATAAACTGTATCCTATACAAGGAGTCCATGAATAAGGCTTCCATGTGCGTGTAAACCTCCTGGAGCTGCGTGCAAAAGTGTGTGTGATTGTGTGCACATATGTGCCTGGGATCCTGAGCATGGAATCCTGTGCTAGGGATCCTGATCTCCTTCTCAAAAGGTTCTATGACCCCAAATAAAGGTTATGAACTGCTAATCTGTAGGACTTGTATTTGACATCCCAGAAAAAAAAAAAATGTTTTTTCCAAAAAAAAAAAAAAGAAGGAAAAGTTTGGTTAAATGGTACTATGATAAGATGCTGGCACTGCATAGAAAGAATTATAATGTGATCTCAAAGTAGTCCATAATGAGTTATAGCTGATGATTGTGATCTCTAGAGCAAACACTAAAAAGAGAGGAATAGCTAAAACGTCAACACACAAGATAATGGAATATTAAAAACTCTGTCACCCACCCACAGAAGGCAGGAAAAATATCAGAGGAACAAGACAAAAAGGGATTTAAGCAAAAGACAAAGAAGGGTGCTTATAAAATCATATCAATTATTACATTAAATGAAAATGGAATAATTATTCCAATTAAAGGCAGAGATTGTCAGATTGGATTTTTTTTTATGTTTACAAGAAACATAATTTAAACACATATAGATTGAAAATAAAAGTATGCAGGTAAAAGATATACCTTCAACAACATTGTTGATACACATTCAATCAACAAGCAAAAGAAAGTTAATATAGCTACATCAATATAGACAGAGTAGACTTAAAAACAGAAAGTGTCACTAGAGATAAAGAGAAGTATTTCATAGAATCAATTCATCAACAAAGCCTAATGATCCCAAATGAATATTTTGACATGGCTGTGTGGTATGTGGGTGCGTAGAAATGTTGTTCTCATTTGAAATTTTTTTTTAACACAATGTCCTTTTTTTGCTCCATATCATTTCCTTTCGTACTTCTGGTTCTTCTGCATCCATTCTTTGTCTTTCAAACTTTGGGATTTGCTTTCTTTTCTTTCCTGAGTATAACCAGTTGTCAATCTGAAAGACAATAGATGTGCAAAGAAAGCCTTCAGGTCAGGCAGAACTTATCTGCTGCAGTTTTACAGGCCTATTCCCTGGATTCTGTAGGTGGCTGATTCCAAAATGATGCCAGTGGTCCCACTGAATCCCAGTGGTTAACTCACTCAGCTGTTCTGACCACAGGCTTGAGACTCCATGCAGGAGGGCCAATCTGTGGGCCAAACTTATACCCAGGGGTCTCCTTATGGCAAGATAACAGTACAAGTAACGTGAGACTTTAGCTAGATTAAAGCCATCACACAGGAAAAACTACAATAAGTCATTTTAGAACCATTTAAAAATCTATTTTAGAATAGATGCGTAATGGATCTTTCCAACTAGCTTTAAGACACATGCTCAGTTTTATTTCAGAATCCCAAAGTACTGAGCCATGTTCCTGAAAATATTAATTAACAAAAGATATAACAGTAATAATAACAGATTTGGGGGGCAGGTGAATTAATTTGTTATATGGCCTTGAATTTTAATATTAATTTTAAGTTTCCACTAAGGATATTTTACACTTCCCTGGTGGCTCAGATGGTAAAGAAGCTGCCTGCAATGTGGGAGATCTGAGTTCAATCCCTGGGTTGGGAAGGTCCCCTGGAGGAAGGCATGGCAACCCACTGCAGTGTTCTTGCCTGGAGAATCCCCATGGACAGAGAAGCCTGGTGGGCTACAGTCCAGGGGGTCGCAAAGAATCAGACAACTGAGCAACACCTCATAGCACAGCACAGCATAAGACTACTACACAACATTTTTACAGGCATTTCTGTTTATAAGGTATCTCTGGGTTGTTAATAAATGAATCCCCACGCTGACTCTAAAAAGAATGTCAGGATTATGCATTTCTCCAAAAAGAGAGGAAAGGAAACCTTAGAGACTTTAATTTGTCCAGGTTAGAATTTAGACTTCCTGACTGTCCACTCTGTGCTCAGGGTGGATCTGTCAGCGTTCACCAACTTCTGCCAAGAAATGTATGGAACCATCTTACTGAGGATAGGATCTGGGTGTTGAAATGAGTTCATTTAGGAATTTGACATCAAATGCCCTTCAGTTCATGCACAGGGCAGCCATAGCATCATCTTTTGTTTCCATAAGGAAAACAAAACAAACAAAAAAAAAGGCTGTATGTGTGCAATTATTAATACTTGGGGAAGGTGTACTGGGCAGAGACAAATATTCTGATGCATAATATACTTTTTTCTATATCTCAGTAAAATGGAAGAAAACATGGTCTAGTGGAATTGTGACCTGGATTTAGGGCTGGGTTCAAATTCCAGACAAATTACTTAAAAGCTGTGTAACCTCGAACAATCTATGGAACCTCTTTGAACATCTGTTTCTTTAGATGTAAAACAGAGATTTTAAAAGATACCCCTATCTTGGTCAGCATGCTCTGTGGATTAGAGATAATAAATGTGAAGTGCTTGGTCCTTCACAGTTTGTGTGCTCAAGCAACAGAATCACACAGCATCATTCACCACCACTCAAGTGATGGTAGACCAGTTGCTGAGCAAAGAAGATGACTGACCCTCCTTGCAAAGCCAGGAGACGTAAGGTATGTCTAACTCACTGATCCTGTGGAATGTCAGGAGCCTTTGCTTGAAATAAACAAAGTCAATGATCTTGTGAGGTAGTGGTCCAGGGCAATTCACTTGATACGGAGAGACATGTAGTAAACACATTAGAACCATTTGCATATCCAGGGACACAGTCAGGGTGAGAGATGAAGAATGCACAACAAACTCCTCAGGTTTCATCAGTATATCACTTCTGAGAGCAAACCACAAAGCCAGCCTGAAAGCACAGGATGGGGATGGGCAGGGAGAGAGCCCAGGCATCTCCGGCTGAGTCTAGAGGTCACGTGGCCCTGACACATAACTTCTACTGAGTTGACTATATCTCACTTCCTGTAAGTGCCTGTCTCTCATGCTCACTTTCAAGGACTTGGCCAATCTCCTTTTGTAAATAGAACAATGCTTTATATTTCTCTATTACTCTGGAGTGACTCTATCAATAATGCAGGAAACGCATCTGTCCAGCACAATGAGATTATTTTTCTGATTTCGGTTGACAGTTATGGTAATAGTTTGGCAAACAATCTACTCCACCATCAATGGCCGCAGATTACAGCTGTTTTTAAAAACCTCAGCCCCTTCTGGAAACTTGGAAGATGGATTGCACGTTGAGAGGGAGACGGAAAGACATGCCATGAGCCTTTAGGGCAGGGAAAAGTCTTAACTCTTTCTGTACATATGAAGCTGGAGAAATATTAGGGAAAGCACAATACAATGTCTATCTATGGATGCACTATAATGAGAGCAAGGTAAGAAAAGATGATGCTGTGAGATAGTGTCAGGATCGTTGAACATTGCCATAGGAACCACAGAATAGTAGGAAGAGCTTGAAATAGTCCAGGACCTGCTTTTTCTGTTGATAACTTCCCCAAGTCATCCAAGTGTTACTGCAAATATTTACAGGGGAGAAAGGGCTGCCCAGGTGGCTCAGACAGTAAAGAATCTGCCTGTAATCCAAGAGACCCTAGAGAAGGGAATGGCTACCCACTCTAG
This sequence comes from Neotragus moschatus, assembly GCA_006410615.1. Lineage (NCBI taxonomy): Eukaryota > Metazoa > Chordata > Mammalia > Artiodactyla > Bovidae > Neotragus > Neotragus moschatus. The sequence continues at coordinate 1,675,221 of SJYA01002689.1, forward strand.
TATTCTTGCCTGGAAAAATTCCAGAGGAGATTCTCATGGACAGAGGAGCCAGGGGGACTATAGTCCCTGGGGTCACAAAGAGTCAGACACAACTGAGTGACTAAGAATGAACAGGGAAGAAAATAGAGACAGAATATTTTCTTCTCTACCATATTGGCCTTGATCCTTGATGAATCGAACCACCAGCTAGTCAATAATGACCCATGGCTGGGATTTCTATTTTTGTTAAAACACACACTCATCCACATCATGGTTTAGTTCAGCAGAGGTGATGAAGAAAAGTTGATTTTCTTTAATTCGAACTTCTAAGTCTCAAAAAAAAAAAAAAAAAAACCAAACCAAAACAAAAACTGTGTTTTCCTAAAAGTTCATAACAGCTCTGAAATAGACTTTATTTTCTATACAAATTTCCCCCCTTTGGAGTTTTTCTTTTCTTAAGCATTTCGTAAGCAGAATGCTGATCTTGCTATTGGCCTGTAACCCTGGCATTTGGCCAGTGATTGCCATTTAGGGGATAGGGGACAAAATTCTGGCCTCACAGGTCTCCCAAGGTGCAAGATTTCTTGCCCTCTGAGTTCCAAGGTGAAACTGTTAGGAAGAGTCATTGTAAAAAGGAGGCAATCGTACTCATACCCAGGTGAGTTCATTTTTCTTGCGAACTTTTCACCTAGGCCCCAATTAGTATCCTATTAACCTTCTTAAATATGGAATTGCTAGAATCTTAGAATACTACAAAATGGACTATTAGCGAGCCCATTTCCTGGCTCCCTCAGATGAAAATGCCAAAGTAGGTCATACAACAGAATTACCTTGATTAATTTCAGCTCTCTCCCATGGGGCATGATGTCATGCAAGTTTAAGGAGATTTAAATTTGATACATCATTTCAATGACTGATTAACCAAGAGGGTTTTGGTTTTAAACATTTTCAATTCCAGGTTTTTATGGATGTTCCTTTTTAACATGACAAACACTTGAAACATTCTAAATTGATCAATTATACAAACGGTGACATCCCTTGAACATAATTTTTAACGTGCATGTTCTCTGAGGCCTAATATGAAAAAAGGTTTATTTTTCCCAGTATCTACTAGGTTAGATCAGAAGCTCTCAGCATTATATCCCATTTCTATCCATAGATGCAGGCAGGTTTTTTAAACACACTGTGAAGAGACCACTTCCACTCTAGAGCCCACTCTAGAATGGCATTTGTAAAAATAAATGGCTTTGCTAAGGCTAAAAAAAGCAACAAACTTCCCGATCTTTCTCATATATTCCTAAAGGTCTGCTTTAAGAAAGTACTTAAAAAGAAATATTGTATGTTTTCACATCTCATGTATTGGTGCGATTTCTTTACAATAAGCAGGTTTAATTTGTTTTCATGAGTGCATAAAGCAGCTTTAGAGACATATTAGTGATTTCAAGTATTGTAGCATAGTATGTCGAAAACAGAATTTTGCTGTCAGAAGTAGACTTATTTAGTTGACATTTGTTTCTTAAAATATAAACTACAACTAGTTCCTTTCAAGGCGACTTGTTTTCTGTTTAATTATCTCACTTGAAAATAAGAAAACCTTTGGATGTGACAATTATGCTATAAAATCAGGTTGGTATCTCTCCTGTGCTTATAACGTGAGCACCATGCTGCTTCCCTAAACACTAGACCAGTATCGACACTCTCCAGCCCTTTTTGGACACAAATGCAACTTGGATTCTTCAACTGTTAAATTTTTAAGTTATATCACTTTTTAATAGTCAGGCATTCCTCCCTAGGGGTTTCCCTGCTAGTTCAACTGGTAAAGACTCTGCCTGCAATGCAGGAGATCCTGGTTCAATTCCTGGGTGGAGAAGATCCCCTGGAGAAGGGATAGGCTACCTCCGCCAGTATTCTTCAGCTTCCTCAGTGGTTCAGATGGTAAAGAATCTGTCTGCAGTGTGAGAGACCTGAGTTCAATCTCTGGTTTGGAAAGATCCCCTGAAGGATCTTCTCCAGTGTTCTTGTCTAGAGAATCCCCATGGACAGAGGGACCTGGTGGGCTACAGTCCATGAGGCTGCAAAGAGTCGGACACGACTGAGCGACCAAGCATAGCACATTCCTTCCTATAGTAATTTGGGACGTGTATTTGTTTTTTGCATTATCTCTAGGAAGTAATGATGGAACAGTCCATGGTCCTATGAAGCATCTCTAAACTTCCAAAGATCCACTTTTCTGACTCAGGGCTTCGTGACACCCACATGGCATAGACTGGGTTTTGATACTGCCTATAGCAAGTACCCGCTGGGGGATCCTGCTATTTCTCTCTCTTTCTTTCCTGAACAGTCCATGATCACTAAAAAGCCTGTGCTAAACTGCTACCTTTTAGAAACTCTTATCAGTAAATAAATAGCTTATCACCACCAAAGAGACTGACAGCTGAAGACAGATATTTATGCTATTGAGCCCAACATAACATTCAGGAAGAAGAGAGCTTCAGAATCGTACTTTCTTCCTCTGAGATTCAACTTCTGCCTGAGCTTCTTCAACTAGGAATTCAGCTTTACTGGATTCCGGTGTCAAAGTGTACTCACTGGTCACCAGAGAAATTCTGCCATTATATTCTAACAGCAGATCTCCCCAATCCTGGCTCTACTGGATGATTTAACAAATTGAATAGAAATCCAGGATATCGTGCTGTGATGAGAATAAACAATATGGTTCAAGGATATATTGAGGAAAATATCGTAAAGACTTTGGTCTTTTCTTTCTCCATAAAGACATGTATACAAGTCCCTTTAATTTTTTTTTTTTTCTGTATGTTCTCAACATCTTCATTTGCTCCTGCATTTGCAAGTAGTATCTCTAAGATGGGTATATTTCTCAATACTGCCTGTCTAAAAGTTCATTATTTACTAGTTAACTGAAATTCACCAACCCATATGGCTCTTAACACATAGAACCCTGGTACAAATAAGGCACCCCTCTGGGAATCAGTCTGTTCTACTGGGTGATTATTATGCGCACACTGGTATTTCATAGATGATACCTTAAAGGAATATTACCTTAATGAACATATGAAGTGGAGACATCTGTAGCATGAATGGAGCTCCTTTAGTTGTGGCTGTTGAGGAACTGTGCAGTTCGTATGCATAGTCCTCGTGGGACAAAAGAACTCTTTGTAACTTTTCTGTTTCTATGAATAACTTGCTTCTGCATATCTTTAGCCCAACCCCCATCTCAGTTCAGTTCTTCGTGAGCTCTTTCCTAGGTTGTCCTAATAGCTAGTTCATTGACATCCCTGTTCCCCAAGTTTTCGCCCATCCCCATTTCTACCACCCTGCTGCCCCAAGGATGTGCCTAAAACGCCCATCAGCCTGTGTCAGCGTGGCCACACGTCCTGTGCGTGGCTCACAAATCCCCTTAGGAGCCCAAGATCAGCTCCCTCGACCCACTGTGCTGAATCAAGTCCCATTGGGTTTCCAGGAAGCACCTCCCACCCCAGCTCAGCCTGTTTTTTCTGCCTAGATAATGATCCTTCAAAACTCCACTTAAGTGTCATATCTTCATAGAAAAGTTTACCCTAGAAGATTCGATGTTTCTTTCCCTTTGACCCTCCCAACCCCTTACTCTGTACAAAGTCTGACCTGACACTACACTCAATTACAATTTTGGGATATTTGAATGACTTTCATTTCTTGCTAGTCAGTGAACACAAGTGTAACGTCTACAATGCAGCCCGTGAGTTAGTGGAGTAATTGTCACCCGGTAGATGTGAAATGAATGGTTGCTGAATCAACAGTTCTGAGCAAAGAATGTCCCATATTCCCTATTGACCAGGCCCGGAGATGGGCTGGGGTGACAGTCTACATGCTCCACACTGAACACTGTCAACTAACCCTCTCTTTCTCACCATCGCCATTTCTTAATTGTTTTCAGTGAATCTAGCACCACTGAAAAAATCTGACTCTTCTGGGTCTAGTGGAAAATCTTAGACTGTTTTACTCAGCTGCCTCTTGACGCTTGTCCATGCATATCTTTCTGAGATACTCTAAGCCCCTCCCTTGCAGATTATCCGAACTTACTTCTCACAGGTTAGGGCTGCCTCACCTTACTAGAACGTTAAAAGAGATGAATTTTCGGAAACGAGGCTAGCCAGTGAACTGTGATGCCAGAGTAATCCCATTACTTTTGGAGGTGTCGAGTCTGTTATAATCACTCAAGTGTAGCATGCTGTAACTTTAAAAGGGAAAGGATATGGTGTTTGCTGGTGATTGTTTTCTTCAAGACAGAACTCCCAATCTTGGGAAGCAGGTGATTTAACAGAGGCAAAGCCTTTAGGGAACTCATTAAGATCACTCCAACAATCTCCAAGTGTTTATTAAAATGGGTCAAAGAAGGTACCAGTTGCCTCCTGCCTGGAATAAGGTTAAAATAAGTGTGAATCTCTGTTTCTAGGCAAATGAATCCCCCACCACTAATCCCTGTTTTGATTCTTTCTAGAGGAGGAAATGGCAACCCATTCCAGTATTCTTGCTTGGAAAATTCCATGGACAGAAGAGCCTGGCAGGCTATAGTCCATGGGGTCACAAAGAGTCAGACATAACTGAGTGTGTGCACACATGAGAGCTCTGATCTGAGGTTGTTCATTCTTTTAAGAGGTAGGATTTTCAGGAAAGAGTGAATGAGAAATTTTGCAAAAGTGAGAAAGTCTAAACCAATGAAAGAACTTTTCAGAGAGGAGGTGTGAAAACCCTTAAATGGCATACATGCTTCACTCAGATCCTTAGGTGTGGGTTAAATAGATACACAAAGTAATACTGATTTTCTGGCAATGTTTATGCTCTAAAGAAGTTGTTCGTAAAGCAAACCCTTTGATACACTGGGCTATAAATGTCCTCTGGAAGGCATAAGAACTTATCTCAAAATTTGAAGATTTCTTCTGCACTGCTGACGCACAAATGACAAGAAATTCCACTGGATGTTGGTAGCTATTAAATGAGTTATGAAGAGTTACTAACAGTGATATTGATAAACTAAAATTAGCATGCTCTGGGAGTTTACTCTAGACCTTAATCCAGTATGGTGCCAGGAAGTCTGGCTGCTACACACAGCTTAGCAGTGCTGTGAAGTGCCTACTGTCAGGTCCACAAGCAGAAGGCTGGGATTCTCAGAGTTTCCAGGAAGTCAGCTTTGTTATTAGTGCATCATTACTGTCTTATTGAGTTGTCCTTGGTTTTTAATTGCTACTAAGTTTGTATTAATATTTTACTTCTGTTGGTTGTTAGGGTCTTGTGTAATTGCTTTGCTTTGCTATTTTGATCACTGTTAGTAGGCACTGTTTGCCCAAATGTCTCCAAGACCTTTCACTGACTTGATGCAAAATTCAAGCTCACAGGTATGGCATGAAGGCACAAACTATCAGTGACTGACACTCTTTAGTGTCTGGAAACTTTCTAAGCACTTAAAATATTTGATTTTTCAATACAACAACCTAAAGTCTAGGCAATCTTAGCTTTTGCTTCTCAGACCCTTCTCATATCTTTAGAGTAATTCTCTGTTTAAAAGCATTCTACCACTTGAAATGATTTCCTTTTTATCTCTCAGCATTTATTTTGAAAATGTCAAATATAAGGGAATGAAATAGCAAAGTGAATGTATGTAAAACTCACTTAGATTAAACAATGGTGAGTGTTTTGCCACATTTCATTTATTTTTAAGTTTTTATGAACCATTTAAAGGTAAGTTTCAAAGTGACACTTCACTATTAAATAATTTGGCATGCATCCCCTAGGAGTAAGTACACACAGAGCCATAATACTGTTATGACATTTGAGAATACAAAAAAATCCAGTATATGTCTAATATTTAATATGAAGTACACATTTGAATTCCCCAATTGCCCCCAAAATGCCACTTATAGGTTTTGAAGCTGGATCCACTCCCGGGTCACAAAGTTCATGTAATTTGTGTCATTTTAGTCTCTGTTAAACCAGAAGAATTCTATCTTACCTTTTAATGTTTTTTAAATAATAATGACTTTTAAAGACTCTAGGCAAGTTGGTTGTAGATTATGCTTCATTTTAGATCTGTTTGATTGCTTTCTCAGGGTATTGTTGAATTTTTCCTCTTATCCCGGTATTTCTTTTAAACTAACAATTAGATATGGGGATTGATTACATTTACCTTAAACATTTTTGGCAAGATTCCTCTATGGGTGATGTGTATTTCATTATATATCACATCATGAGCCACATAAGGTCAAATGGTCCATTTACTGGTGAGGCTGTTTGATTTGTTAATTTGTTAATGGGATTACTACTGGATCTATCCATTGTAACAGTACATTTTTTCCTTTTGTAATTAATAAGTGCTTTCTAGGGCGATTGTATTTGTTTTCTATTGTGGCTGTAATAACAATTTATCATAAATATAGCACCATTAAAAAAAATACAGATCATTATCTCAGTGCTGTAGGTTAGAAATTCAATTTAACTGGGACTCACTGGGCTAAAAATCAGTGTGTTGGTGGAATTTCCTTTATTGGAGGATCCAGAGGAGCATCCATTTCCTTGCATTTTCCAGCCTCTAGAGGCCACCTGCATTCTTTGGCCCATGGCCCTTCTCCCACCACCAACCTTCATAGCCGGCAACAGCTGGTTAAATCCTTTGCAAATTACATCTTTCTTACCTTCCCCCTGCCTCCAGTTTCTTTGTTAAGAATCCTTGTTATTAAACTGGGCTTAATCCAGGATAATCCCCCTAGTTTAAGGTCAGATGATGTGAAAGTTCACATGATCAGCAGCTTTAATTCTACCTGCAGCCTTAATTACCTTTTGCCATATAACCTAAGATTTTACAAGTTCCAAGGAATAGGATATGGGTATCTTTTGGGAGGCCATTATTCTGCCTGTAACAATGATATTTTGCCATCGTATAAATAACCAGCTCCCCAACAAGCTTTCCACTTTATAGTTTTAACCTTCCTTGGTAATCCCTGGTCATGTCAGTGGAATATCATTCTTTCTCAGCTAAGGATAGACAGATGATAGACAGATAGATGGATAGATAAAAATAAAAACATCAAGTATAAACGGTGCACTCATATTGACATTTTCAATATAAATTTAACATTACAAACTTTTACTTTTTGAAACAAATTTCTAACGTTTTCCTTGCAATGAAATCCTTGGTTCCTCATCCTACAGTACAGGAAAAAAGAGATCCAAAATTGCAATGGCTATTACTACCAACAGTAATCCTTCTGTGTAAATTTTAGATTCGCTTACATTTTTTTTCTGTCTTCAGAACACATCCCACAGAAATGTTATAGTCAGAGTAGTATTCAAAATTACTTGAAATAGTTATTTCTTCTGTATCATCACATCAACTTCATTTAAAATCGTTCATTTCTTTTAGTTTTATTCCATTTTCAGGTGAATAGTTTTCTTTTGGATTTAATATCACTCCTTATATTTACATCATTCAGAAGTCAAACCTGTAGGAAATACGTTCTCAGTCGAGTTTCTCCCGCATCTCCGTTGTCTCCGCCCTGCCTCCCACACACCCCTTACTGAGAGCCTTTCTCTTAGTTTCTGATCATCCTTCCAATGGTTTATTTCTTTTTTGGAAAAATAACTCCACCCCTTTATCTCGTGTTGTTTCTTGTGCTAAAAGAATACTTTTACTTTTTTCATCCCAAAGTACATTTTGAAATCATAGAATGGATTCTTTGTTCTTGACTAGACACAGGTGATCAAAAGGTTATGAGAATGGCTACCCACTCNGTTAGTAGGCACTGTTTGCCCAAATGTCTCCAAGACCTTTCACTGACTTGATGCAAAATTCAAGCTCACAGGTATGGCATGAAGGCACAAACTATCAGTGACTGACACTCTTTAGTGTCTGGAAACTTTCTAAGCACTTAAAATATTTGATTTTTCAATACAACAACCTAAAGTCTAGGCAATCTTAGCTTTTGCTTCTCAGACCCTTCTCATATCTTTAGAGTAATTCTCTGTTTAAAAGCATTCTACCACTTGAAATGATTTCCTTTTTATCTCTCAGCATTTATTTTGAAAATGTCAAATATAAGGGAATGAAATAGCAAAGTGAATGTATGTAAAACTCACTTAGATTAAACAATGGTGAGTGTTTTGCCACATTTCATTTATTTTTAAGTTTTTATGAACCATTTAAAGGTAAGTTTCAAAGTGACACTTCACTATTAAATAATTTGGCATGCATCCCCTAGGAGTAAGTACACACAGAGCCATAATACTGTTATGACATTTGAGAATACAAAAAAATCCAGTATATGTCTAATATTTAATATGAAGTACACATTTGAATTCCCCAATTGCCCCCAAAATGCCACTTATAGGTTTTGAAGCTGGATCCACTCCCGGGTCACAAAGTTCATGTAATTTGTGTCATTTTAGTCTCTGTTAAACCAGAAGAATTCTATCTTACCTTTTAATGTTTTTTAAATAATAATGACTTTTAAAGACTCTAGGCAAGTTGGTTGTAGATTATGCTTCATTTTAGATCTGTTTGATTGCTTTCTCAGGGTATTGTTGAATTTTTCCTCTTATCCCGGTATTTCTTTTAAACTAACAATTAGATATGGGGATTGATTACATTTACCTTAAACATTTTTGGCAAGATTCCTCTATGGGTGATGTGTATTTCATTATATATCACATCATGAGCCACATAAGGTCAAATGGTCCATTTACTGGTGAGGCTGTTTGATTTGTTAATTTGTTAATGGGATTACTACTGGATCTATCCATTGTAACAGTACATTTTTTCCTTTTGTAATTAATAAGTGCTTTCTAGGGCGATTGTATTTGTTTTCTATTGTGGCTGTAATAACAATTTATCATAAATATAGCACCATTAAAAAAAATACAGATCATTATCTCAGTGCTGTAGGTTAGAAATTCAATTTAACTGGGACTCACTGGGCTAAAAATCAGTGTGTTGGTGGAATTTCCTTTATTGGAGGATCCAGAGGAGCATCCATTTCCTTGCATTTTCCAGCCTCTAGAGGCCACCTGCATTCTTTGGCCCATGGCCCTTCTCCCACCACCAACCTTCATAGCCGGCAACAGCTGGTTAAATCCTTTGCAAATTACATCTTTCTTACCTTCCCCCTGCCTCCAGTTTCTTTGTTAAGAATCCTTGTTATTAAACTGGGCTTAATCCAGGATAATCCCCCTAGTTTAAGGTCAGATGATGTGAAAGTTCACATGATCAGCAGCTTTAATTCTACCTGCAGCCTTAATTACCTTTTGCCATATAACCTAAGATTTTACAAGTTCCAAGGAATAGGATATGGGTATCTTTTGGGAGGCCATTATTCTGCCTGTAACAATGATATTTTGCCATCGTATAAATAACCAGCTCCCCAACAAGCTTTCCACTTTATAGTTTTAACCTTCCTTGGTAATCCCTGGTCATGTCAGTGGAATATCATTCTTTCTCAGCTAAGGATAGACAGATGATAGACAGATAGACGGATAGATAAAAATAAAAACATCAAGTATAAACGGTGCACTCATATTGACATTTTCAATATAAATTTAACATTACAAACTTTTACTTTTTGAAACAAATTTCTAACGTTTTCCTTGCAATGAAATCCTTGGTTCCTCATCCTACAGTACAGGAAAAAAGAGATCCAAAATTGCAATGGCTATTACTACCAACAGTAATCCTTCTGTGTAAATTTTAGATTCGCTTACATTTTTTTTCTGTCTTCAGAACACATCCCACAGAAATGTTATAGTCAGAGTAGTATTCAAAATTACTTGAAATAGTTATTTCTTCTGTATCATCACATCAACTTCATTTAAAATCGTTCATTTCTTTTAGTTTTATTCCATTTTCAGGTGAATAGTTTTCTTTTGGATTTAATATCACTCCTTATATTTACATCATTCAGAAGTCAAACCTGTAGGAAATACGTTCTCAGTCGAGTTTCTCCCGCATCTCCGTTGTCTCCGCCCTGCCTCCCACACACCCCTTACTGAGAGCCTTTCTCTTAGTTTCTGATCATCCTTCCAATGGTTTATTTCTTTTTTGGAAAAATAACTCCACCCCTTTATCTCGTGTTATTTCTTGTGCTAAAAGAATACTTTGACTTTTTTCATCCCAAAGTACATTTTGAAATCATAGAATGGATTCTTTGTTCTTGACTAGACACAGGTGATCAAAAGGTTATGAGAATGGCTACCCACTCCAATATTCTTGCCTGGAGAATTCCAGGGACAGACGAGTCTGTCAGGCTACTGTGCAAGGGATTGCAAAGAGTTAGACGTGACTGAACAATTGACACATTCACTATTACTTAGAAGCATTTTGTAGATGAGGAAACTGAGATGCCTAGAAAAATGAGCAACTGGGTGGAAGTCACTCAGGCAGCTTTCATCAAATGAAAAGTTTACAGGCAGCTGATGAAAGTTTGTAGGCAGCTGAGGTTAGACATGGACGTAAGCATTCTGCTTTTTCAATTTGTCCTTTTAACCCCCCTCTACAAGCATCTTGGCCTGTGTACACATGCTTTTATCTTCATCTGAGATAATACCAATGATGTTACCGTGGTTTCCCCCTTTCTTCTGTTTTCCTTTTCTTTTCTCTCTTCTTTCTTCTCTCTTTCCTGCTTTCTTTCTTTTTTGTATTGATCTAGCTTTGAATTTTAAGAATTGACCTGTGTGCATATACGTGTGTGTAGTTGCTCAGTCATGTCTGACTCTTTGCAACCTTTGGATTGTAGCCCACCGGGCTCCTCTGTCCATGGTATTTTTCAGGCAGCAATACTGGAGTGATTGCCATTTCCTTCTCCAGGGGATCTTCCTGACTTGTGGACTGAACCCATGTCTTCTGTGTCTGCTGCATTACAGATGGAGTCTTTACCTGCTGAGTCATCGGGGAAGCCCAATAATGCTGATTCTTGTTGGAAATTTAAGAATCTAGTTCAATTATTTTATTTCACTAGCTCGTGTGTTAGAGTGATAATCATTGATTCTCAGAGTTAGAAGGGATGTTTGAAATTATCGAGTCTAACACGTCCATTTCAACAGTCTTAAGACTGTTGAACGGGATGAAAAATATTAACCCAATGTCAGATAGTTAGTGGCAGAGTGACACCAAGAGCTCTGATCTCCTAAGTTCTGATCTCCAATCTAAAGTTATTTTTCACTAGAGTACAAGTTCTCATTGGTAAATCACAGGCAGAAACAGGTAACTAAAATGCACAGTAAGGCAGAGCTCAAGAAAAACAGTGCCGTTACTTTCTGTTTAAAGCCTTTGAGTACTGAATCCAGTAATCCACATATCATCGAAATCTTCCTCCCAATTCTTAGTTCAGCGCAAACACCAGCTAGCTTTCCATTGAGTGCAGTGAAATCTCCTGATGGAAGAGCTGCTTGTCATATGGGAAGAACTTAAGAATATTGAGTTATTAGAAAGCGCAGCACCAACCCGGATGAAAGCTTAGCAGCTACATTTCAAAAATAGAGTCGAGCAAGGGATACACTCCCAAGAGCATGCTAGCCTGAAATGAATTGGAAAGAAACACACTTCTGCACGACCGTGGAGTGGGTACACTATGCTGTCTGAGGGTCATTAGGAGGTCTCTCTCCTAACTACCTGAGGGGAAATTGCTGACCACTCAGTGTCTCTCACCAGTGTTGCAAATGCAAGTGCTAGCAGTGAAGTAACAGCATGTGGCTCTCTGATAGGGTGTTGTTACATCTCCAGAATGAGACGGAAGCAGTTACTGGGAGAGCAGAATCAAGAATCTGACAGCTGTTATGAGATCACTCTTTACTCTTACCACTGTGAGTTGAAAATGACTATCAAGTCAAGCACCGCCAGGAGCTGAAACTGCTGACTCAGTGTTGGATTGTTCACCCAACAGGTGGCTCTCCTTTGGAAGGCCTTCCTGCCCTGATGGAAAACTCAGGGTTCTGATGGGACTGTCTTTGTTCGTGTTCTTCCTATAATCAGTGGTGTCCCTTTTCCCCCAATTTTTCACCTAATAAAAACAAACACGAAACACAAAACAATGAGGTGAGTAGGTTCACAGGGCTTGCTGTTTGAAAGTGCTGTTGGTTTATTTTGATGGGACGGCCTGTTGATGCACTTTTCAAATGTTTAGAATAGTGTGACAATGTCCTGGAAGTAGGACCACATGCTTGTGATAAAAGGCGGAAGATTGAAAAGATATTCTGATGAACCACACAACAGTCTCCAAGATGGCAATGCTGGAGTGTGCTCTCGGCCTCTATTTCTTCTTTTTCTTCCCCTTTTGGCCATTTCCCTGAACTTTAACAATCAAAACAGGCCCCTAGTGGCTGGTGGCTCAAATCAGGGGCCTCTGAAATTGTACTTGGTTTTTCTCTGATACTTAGGTAAATAGAGTCTTAGAATATGATAGGATCAGCAAGGCTGAGATACAGCTCTTTAGATCTATGGTGAAATTGTCTAAGAAATAATAAGTAACAAGGAAAGCTGAGACTATCCTTGATTCCTGGATTGACTGATTTTTAGTGATTCATTTCTTTATAAGTAATAAATAAGAATGCCCATGTCATTTTGGGTTTGGGAAACTTTGCAAACCAAAGTTCTGAAGAAATTAAAAATCAAAAAGTAGCTGCATCTCACCTTCACTAATAGAATGGGAGCCGCAGCCAATCACTTTGAGGATCATAATACTAACAAATAAAGCAATATACCCTCTGTATAGTAGCAAGCTTGTTACCATCACATACCTTTAGAATTCTAAGAGCTTCAAAGATAAATCAACTTAGTTCTGAGATACAATATTCTTAGGGTTTTAAAGAGAATTTTGGAAATGTTTACCAAATTTAGAATGTTCAAACAGTTAGATCTGACGAAACTCAATTAAACTATGGTTTAGGTTCCCAATTAAAATGAAGCTTACTACTTGTTTAACACATATTTCTTAAGCAGTCTCTAATATACACACACACACACACACACACATACATATATATGTATATGTATCTAGATATGTTTTTCTAGAGGCATGCATATTTACATATATATCTTTACATATCTATTGATATGTATTAATATGTGGTGGTGGTTTAGTAGCCAAGTTGTGACTGACTCTTGCGATCCCATGGATTGTAGCCCGCCAGGCTCTTCTGTCCATGATATTCTCCAGGCAGGAATACTGGAGTGGGTTTCCATTTCCTTCTCCAGTATTAATACATATACATATATATATATGTATTTCTTATAAGAAGAAAAATAATACCATATAAAACATTTCTATGCTCCTATTCATTAATTTCTGTAATGAATTATTTGTTTAATTAATGCTTATATAGCTTTTACTTTGTTCCAGTCTCTGTCCTAAGTGTTTTATAAAAACACACTCACAAAATCTTCTTAAACTGATCAGCTAGATACCATTATTATTGCTATTTTACACATAAGCTAGGTTGAGTTATGGGAAGGTTATACAACCTGCCTAAGTTCAGAGAACTTATAATATTTTTTCCAAGAATTTTGTCAATATCTGATATAAAAATTCCTCAATGTCTTCTCATTACCTAATCATATCTACCGGTATGAATTCTTCTGTCAGCTGCCTCCCTGTAAACCTAGATCAGGCTTCCTCCATCCAGCTACATGGAAGCTGTTCCTGCTCAACGAGTAGACTTGATTCTTCACTGTAAATATGCTTCTGAGTGTTTTTTTTTTTTTTTTCAGGTTTTCTAATAAACAAGCAAACAAATGAGACAGTAGACTCAAAGTAGCAGAGTATCTGGGAAAAAAAATTGTGGCAGGAAAAGAAAAAAGTAAAACATTGTAAACAATTATCTCAGGGAGTCCAAGTTCAAAGAATTTCCTGTTCCCTTCATTCCCCTCTCTTTTTGGCTCATAAGGTTTAGGGAATCATTGGACACAGTAACCCCTGGGCTTTTTATTCTGGAGGCCTCAGCTCTCTGCCACCAAGTTAACTGAACCATGGAGAGTGGTGGATTTTTGGTCTCAGATTTGGCACACATAGAAACTCACACACATACCTCTAAATGTAACATTAGGTTAACCTGGGTATTTCTACACAAAAAACTTCCAGAGGATTCTGAATGGAAGAGTTTTTGAAGAATCAGCATTTTCATTCTGTAATAATAGTGATGATGATCAGAATGGCAATACAGCTGCCAGTTTATCAGACACTTTCTATGTTTTAGGCACTGTGGTTTGCAGCTACATGGATGACGTCATTTGATTACTGCCTTAATTGTGTATTGAGTACTATGATTGCATTTAACTAATGAGGAAACTGCAGTTCAAAGGATGAAGCGAACCTCCCCAAGTGGTCGAGCTGCGTTCAGTTCTCTTGGTCACCAGATTGCTGTGGGCTTTATCAAGGTTCTCAGACATAAGCAAATTGATAAAGCATGTATGTCAAATGGAGCTGAAGTGTGTTACCTGAGCACCTTATCTTAAGAGTCATCCTTTGCTTATGCTCTTTTAGACATGGAATAGAGAAGAACAAATCTGACTCCATATTGTTCTGTTCTGTTTTGTAGGCATAGTCATGCTGGCTCTACAACTTTTGTAAAAGAATGTCACCTGTAGTCTGAAATAAATAGGCTAGCATATTCTCAGGGCTCTAATCTTTAAGAGACCGTTCAAATAGAGGCTAAAAGTACAGAACAGAGAATAATATTTGTCTTGTTGGACGCTTATAGGAACATTGTGACCTGACCTATATGGACAACTGCAAAACAACCACCCAAAAGTTTGCAACAACTAATGACACCCCTCTCACCTTGCCTTTAAAAGTTCTTTGCTTGTAGATTTTTCAGTGATGGCCATTCTGACCAGTGTGAGATGAGATGATACCTCCTTGTAGTTTTGAATTGCATTTCTCTAATAACGAGCACACCTGAGTGTTTTTTCATGTGTTTGTTGGCCATCTGTATGTTTCCTTTGGAGAAATGTCTGTTTAGGTCTTCTCTCCATTTTTTGACTCTTGTTTGTTTTTCTGATATTGAGCTGCATGAGCTACTCATATATTTTAAAGCAATCCCACTACTGGCATATATCCTGAGAACACCACTCAAAAAGACACATGTGCCCCAGTGTTCATTGCAGCACTATTTACAATAGCCAGGACATGGGAGCAACCCAGATGTCCATCAACAGATAAAGAAGTTGTGGTACACATATACCATGGAATATTGTGTAGCCATAAAAAGGAATAAATTTGAGTCACTTGAACTGAGGTTTGAATGAAACTAGAGCGTGTTATACACAGTGAAGTAAGTCAGAAAGAGGAAAACAAATATTGTAAATTAATGCATGTATATGGAATCCAGAAAAATGGCACTGATGATCTTATTTGCTGAGCACGAGTAGACACACAGACATAGATAACAGACTTGTGGACACAGTGGTGGGAGGAGAGAACGGGGCTAATTGGGAGAGTAGCAATGAAACACGTAAACTACCACATGTAAAACAGAAGCTAGTAGGAAGCTGCCAATAACAAAGGAAGCTCAGTCCAGTGCTCTGTGATGATGTAGAAGGGTGGGATGGGGGCAGGGGGATGGTCAAGAGGGAGGGGATATATGTATACTTATGGCCGATTCACACTGTTGTACAGCAGAAACCAATACAACATTGTAAAGCAATTATCTTCCAATTTAAAATAGAGTTGGACCATAAAGAAGGTTGAGCATAAAAGAATTGATGCTTTTGATTTCTGGTGCTGGAAAACACTCTTGAGAATCCCTTGGACTGCAAGGAGAACAAACCAGTCAGTCCTAAAAGAAATCAACTCTGAATATTCATTGGAAGAACTGAGGCAGAAGATGAAGCTCCAATGCTTTGGCCACCTGATGCAAAGAGCCAATTCACTGGAAAAGACACTGATGCTGGGAAAGACTGAGGCAAAAGGAAAAGATGGTGACAGAGGATGATATGGTTAGACAGCATCACTGACTCAGTGGTCATGAACTTCAGCAAACTCTGGGAGATAGTGGAGGACAGAGGAGCTTGGCATGCTGCAGTCCATGAGGTTGCAAAGAGACGACTGAGCAACAACAGCAAAAATATTTTTCTTTTAAAAAGTGCTTTGCTGAAACCCTTCGAGGAACTCAGGGCTTTGGAGGCACAAATCACCCTTCTCCTNTGGAAAAGATCCTGATGCTGGGAGAGACTGAAGCCAGGAGGAGAAGGGGACGATAGAGGATGAGATCGTTGGATGACATCACCGATGCGATGCACATGAGTTTGAATGGAGTTGGTGATGGCCAGGGAGGCTTTGCGAGCTGCAGTCCATGGGGTCACAAAGGGTTGGTCACAACTGAGCCACTGAACTGATCTGAACTGAATCAGGAGCCAGATTTTAAACACTAGCTAGACTTTGAGTTAGGGAGAAAAAGTACTCTTTTCTCTCTGAGATATGATGTGCTTTACACCCTGATTTGCCCAAGTCATTTTTGTTATGAACCAACAGTAAGATAATACAAAGAAAGAATGTGGTTATTATACAATTATGCCTCCCTTGGGGATTTGAGATACTTGGCGATCCGTTGTTCCTCCTGCTCTCCCAGGGGGAATGATTATATTTCTCTGATGACGTCGGAAACATACTGAGAGATCTCACACATCCCTTTCCAAACTGGAACCACATGCTAATAGAGGAGGTTAATCTACATGGTTTTCTACTTAATCGCCCTGGCATCTTCCTGCTTGCATGGTGCCTGGCACTTTCCATGGAATAGGTGAAGCTGTGAAAATAAACCAGCTCACTCAGAGGTAGAGAGATCTGCAAAGGACTGAATGTAGGATCAGCACCAAGTGCCCTTAAAAGGATCAAAATGTGTCCTTTGTGTTTATTTATTTGGAGCTGATTTTAATAAACAACAGGAAAACAACATGCAGTGGCATCCAGTACACTTGACAAGGTTTATTGACAATTGAAACTAATGAAGCACTCTGACATCCCGTTATTCATACCAACCCCCAAATCAGCNTAAAAGGATCAAAATGTGTCCTTTGTGTTTATTTATTTGGAGCTGATTTTAATAAACAACAGGAAAACAACATGCAGTGGCATCCAGTACACTTGACAAGGTTTATTGACAATTGAAACTAATGAAGCACTCTGACATCCCGTTATTCATACCAACCCCCAAATCAGCAAGTTATCAAGCACAAATCTTACCTGGAACATGGCTCGTGTTATCACATGCAAATGAGCCATTGTCTTCTGAGAATTTTGTTTGTTTGTTTGTTTGTTTTTGCTTTTTAAATCAAATACTTAACACAATAATGCTGGATTCCTTAATATGTGGATGCAATATATTATTTATGTTTGCAAATGAGCTTGTTCCATTTCAAAAGCGTTCAGTGCTGCAAAGACACTGATGTGCAACAACCGTTTTTTTCAGAAACTTTTAAGCAAGTTGACTATTGTCCAGACCCCAAGACAAAACTGATTCAGCATGTCACATGATGGCTTATATATAAAATTCAAAAACAACTATTTATTCCAGGGGACAGTGAGAAAACTCACCTTCAGAGTATAGTTTAAACTGTGTATCACTCAGTAAAATATATACAGCTTCATCCATGCACCACAACTTCTGAAGCCCGCGTGCCCCAGAGCTCATGCTCTGCAGCGGGAGAAGCCACTGCAGTGAGAAGCCTCCACACCACAGCGAAGAATAGCCCCTGCTCACCACAACTTAGAGAAAGCCTGTATGCAGCAGCAAAGACCTAGGGCAGCCACAAGTGAAAAATAATATATATATATAAAGCAGAGACATTACTTTGCCAACAAAGGTCCATCTAGTCAAGGCTGTGGTTTTTTCAGTGGTCATGTATAGATGTAAGAGTTGGACTGTGAAGAAAGCTGAGCACCGAAGAATTGATGCTTTTGAACTGTGGTGTTGGAGAAGACTCTTGAGAGTCCCTTAGACTGCAAGGAGATCCAACCAGTCTGTCCTAAAAGAGATCAGTCCTGAGTGTTCATTGCAAAGACTGATGCTGAAGCTGAAACTCCAATACTTTGGCCGCCTCATGCGAAGAGTTGACTCATTGGAAAAGAGTCTGATGCTGGGAGGGATTGGGGGCAGGAGGAGAAGGATCGACAGAGGATGAGATGGCGAGAAGGCATCACCAACTCGATGCACATGAGTTTAGGTGAACTCTGGGAACTGGTGACAGACAGGGAGGCCTGGTGTGTTGCAATTCATGGGGTTGCAAAGAGTCGGAAACGACTGAGCAACTGAACTGAACTGACTGATATGTACAAATATATACACACACACATATATGTATGTGTAAACAGCCTCAATATCAACTTATAAATTCTCTGTAGCAAACTTCATGTTGATTTGGCTGAGCGAAGCCAAAAAGTACGAGCAGAAGGCCCATGACGTTCATTCAAAACTAGTAACAAAAGCTTCCACAATTTTCTTCTGCATGGGGATTAAGAAGCTATGTACTCTGCCAAATCTTTCTTTCATTGCAAAATGGCAGCACTGATAAACACCAAAAAGTATGCAAGTATGTCAACTCTGGTTTCATTTGGTATGATCAAACCAATTTTTACATCATAGGAACAGTGGCCATGAGTTTATAAGCCAGTTCTTAATTTCGAGGCAAAATCCTGGTCCTATTGCCCAGGCATTAAGGCCATCTGCATTGCCACAATCAATTGGCTGGAACATTGGACTCAAGGCTCCAAAAATATCACCATGCTACAGAGGTCACTGTTAATTTCGGGAATAATTAGAGAGGTGATTGTTTGCAAGCTACTCTTGGCTGAGAAAAATCAAGCTGCAGTGATTTTTGTTATGGAACGAGACAGATGTATGCATGTGAAGGGGGTAACAGCTGAGTCAGAGTCAAATTCTTGAAATATTTTGGCAAGAAATTACAAGACACAGAATTAAAAGTAGATAATCCTTCACAGCAGGCAGACATTGGGAGAAAAACCTGGAATAGATAGAAAGTTCTCCTTAATTATACTTAACTAGTTATTCTTTTAGTTTCTACCAGTCATTTTTCTTATCCAAATCACGAAGAAGATTCTGTCTCTAGAGCCACAGCTATTCATAAAGCTAGGTATTAACAACCTTCCCCTTCTGGGATAACATCTTCCGCTGATGTCTGGACCACCTGTCTTCAGCTTAAGAAGAAATGTACTGGGGCTTCTAGACTAAAGAAGCCAAAATGAATAGATCTGTACCTTGATCATTTTTTCTGGCTCAGGTTTTAGAAAGGTGTCACCGTGTTACTTGGCCAGGCACAGGGCTTTCATCAGGACACAGACCCTGTCACTGATGTTTATAAGCCACAAAGAGAGACTGAATGTCAGTACCTTACTTCAATACAGCATCCAAATAAGATGACTTTCAAATGAGATCAAACCCAAAGAATATTGAGAACTGCTAAGAGCCATCATTAATTGTTCCTATTTTTCATCTGGAGAGCTTGGCAGGTCCATGCCATTATAACAAAAGTCTTCCCACTAGGACCTTGCCAATTTCAGCTTTAATTCCATCAGTAAACAACTTTGACTGTGTTGGGAAAATTCCATTAATCATTCATGTTCTGTGAAGATGATGCACAAAGGAGCTGTCAGCACCAGGCAGCAACTTTCCATTTGTTTGGTAATTAAGAACTCCAGGCCATCTAATGGAATCACGAAGCAAATTCATTGCCTGGTTGGAGCCACCTGAATGAGCCGAAAAGAATTCACTTGCGCTTAAACCTTTAACGCGTGATGACTTGATGGATCTTTCCCTCTCCTGTTAGGTGAGCAGCAAGCATCTTGTTTCAAGAACTGATATGCTTTGAAAAAGCCTATTGTTTCAAGAAGATACCAACTCTTTAGAAAGTGAAAGTGTTAGTCACTCGGTTGTGTCCTACTCTTTGCGACCCCATGGGCTGTAGCCCACCAGGCTCCTCTCATGGGATTTTCTAGGCAAGAATAGTGGAGTGGGTTGCAGTTGCTCCTTCAGGGATCTTCCTGACCTGGGGATTGAACCGGGGTCTCCAGCATGGCAGGCAGATTCTTTACCATCTGAGCCATCAGGGATGCTGTTTTCAAACATGTCTCTGAAATATGTTTTGATTATATAAATAGAGAAATGCACATTTTCCCTAAAACAATCTCTTCCATCATCTAAATATAATAAATTGCACTTGGTTTAAAATTTGAATGGGATTTTATTTTCGTCTACTAAGCCCTATCATTTAGCAGAAGAGAGATCCAGAAAAAAATTAGCGCTGAGAATCTTCTTTGCAATATGTTTTTTTCTTTTAACCTAATTTGTGCTCTACTGCATCTATTCTGAAATACCAGGAAGAATTCGATATTGAAAACCAGAAATTCAGCCAAAGCATTAGGCAAGGCTATGAAACTGATCCTCTGATAGACTGGATATTGTTAGTGAGTACCCACTGGTTAGTGTTTAACACCATCAGAAAAGTTTAACCGCAAGGTTGCACTTAGAATTCCAGGAAGCACTAAAATTGCCCAACAAGACGCACCATTGCTGTTCTCCTTTTCCTCCTTCCTAGCATCCGTCCAAATGTCCAGGTAAAATGTCCGTGCCTTACTGGAAGCTGATGGGAGAGAGTCCAGTCAGGTGCAACCCCCATAATTATGNCAGGAAGCACTAAAATTGCCCAACAAGACGCACCATTGCTGTTCTCCTTTTCCTCCTTCCTAGCATCCGACCAAACGTCCAGGTGAAATGTCAGTGCCTTACTGGAAGCTGATGGGAAAGAGTCCAGTCAGGTGCAACCCCCATAATTATGGTAATAAAAAAAAGAAACATTGTCACCATTCCTTTCTACGCTTTTCCCTGTTGGGTACTTGGTCTTCAAATGATGTCTTAACCTGCTTCCTCTGAGAAAAAAAAGTGCCTTCACCATATCCTAAAAATTCTTTTTAATAAAATGTTTCAAGCTTAAACTTATATGTATTCAGAGTTCAAGTGGGTCTGCTGGCTTCTCTTTGAGTAAAATGTTTTCATCTATAGATGAAGATGTATGATAAAATATAAGTTTTAACAGATTTGATTGTGTGTTGGTTCTTTGAATGTAGAAGTATGAGGAAATTACAGTTCTTCGACATTCATTTCTTTCTTATAGTTATGTAATAGTTGACTTTGCACTCATTGCTTTTTCTCTGATACATCCTCCCAGCATTTTGCTAACTTTATGAACTTTAACAATAAGAAAACAACCTGACAGAATCGTTNTGTTGGTTCTTTGAATGTAGAAGTATGAGGAAATTACAGTTCTTCGACATTCATTTCTTTCTTATAGTTATGTAATAGTTGACTTTGCACTCATTGCTTTTTCTCTGATACATCCTCCCAGCATTTTGCTAACTTTATGAACTTTAACAATAAGAAAACAACCTGACAGAATCGTTAGAGTCAACTTTTTCTAAGTGGCCTGCTTTTCTAGTTGGAGGCATTTGTTATATGTTATCATTATAAATTGTGCTTAAAACAAATTAATACGAAACACAATAAGAGAGAATAATATTGCCTATATTTTGGTCTCCCTTTCCAAACATAAAGTGTTTATATGAATGTATGATATTCCATTATGCACTTTAAATATTATAAAGCCTTTTTCTGTTTTCTTAAATACACAGCCTACGTTGGCTATGTGTGTTTAAATTTCCACGTTGCCTTTAGAGATACCAAGAGCAAGGTCACACAAATAACACACGGTTGCATTTATGTGTCTCCCACACCACAGTGGTGATTTTGTTTTAGAATAAAAGAAAGCAGTTCTGTGATATTTTAACTCCAGGATATGGTTTCACATGTTCAACTCACACAAACTGATGGTTTGTGTATGTACATTTGGGGAGCCGTAGGAGATGGTGAGAAATTAGTAATGCTATCAAGTGAAAACATTGTGATTCAATTTTCCCCTGACTTTCTACAGAGATCTCGGTTAATGGAAGAAGAGTGGGGGTTGGGAGGAGAACAAGGAAGGGAAGATGATGACAAGCCTCCATTGATAGCCATCCTTGGGGTGCCTGCATTGCCAGGAACAGAATTCTTTGCATTTCATTCCATTTCAGCCTCCTGTACCATGACCACCAAAATGTCAGCCTCGCATTTCACTCTGAGATCACCATGTCCTACTGTTTCGGCTCTTCCACACTCCTCACGCTTTTCAACTCCACTGCATTCCTAATGCCTCATTCCTGTACTCCTTCTATCAGAATATTTCTGTCATCTCTTCCTTCCGCCCTCAACCTGGAACCCTCTGGATAATTTCTCCCTGGACTCCATCAAACCCACCTTACTCTCTGCCTCACACACTCTACCTGATGTATCTGCTGGGGCTGGCTTCCTGGGGAGGAGACCAGTGTAGTCTCACAAGGTCACCCACTCAGAAGGTGACTGATCCCTAACTTGGGATTTATTGCTCTCCACTCGCCATCTTGAAATTAATAATAATTCCGCCTTTGCATTTGTGTCTTGAAACTTGCCCGATGGGACAGTGGAGGGGGTGTCAGGGGCTTGGAGCCTCTCTCCCTGCATGAGCCCTTTCCACTTCCCTAGGAGAGATGCTTACGTGCCTGTTCTCCAATCCCTGCCCAGCAACCACCAGCAGCCTTCACTGTTGGAGAGGCCTGGATAAGACATGGAGAAGGTCCTGGTTGGGTGCCTGCTCCCTATACCCCAAGTATGAAATGGGTCCCTGAGGGTTGGTGAGTGTCCACATCACCCACAGGTCTTCTGGAGTCAGAGGGAGCACCATAACATTAAATAGTCAATTAAAAAAATACCAAGACAGGAGAAGAGAGAGAAGGAAGGAAAAGATTTCTTCCTGCTTTGTGATCAAGGGACTCCTTATCTTCATTTTGCACCAGGTCCTGCAAATCAGGTAGCCAGCCTGGCTCCCGCAGAAGGGCAGTGTTTGGTTTAATCTTGTACTCTTTATAAGGCGCTTCCCCAGCTGCTGATGTCTGCATCGCACATAGCAGTCTCCAACTTCAGCTGGGCCTCGGCATCACAGGTTAGTTCTTTTTCATGTTGCTGTGATTGTTTAGTCAATAAGTCTTGTCCCACTCTTTGGCAGGAGCAGGGACTGTAGGAGATTCCTCTGTTCATGGAATTCTCCAGGCAAGAATACTGGAGGGAGTTGTCATTTCCTTCTCCAGGAGATCTTCCCAAGTCAGGGATCGAAACTGACCCTCTTATATTGGCAGGTGGATTCTTCGGCAGGTGGATTCTTCACCGCTGAGCCACTACCCTCTTCGAGAGCCCAGTCCCCTACCAGTGGTCTCTTCCTTAGTCTCAAGTCCTAATTCATGAAGAATATTGAGTCCATGAGCAGTGAGTTATAATTACCCAGCATTCCCCAAGGAGTGGTCATGTCTAGGCCCATCTTTTTCTTCTTTGGCCACTTTGCATGGCATGTGGGATCTTCCCCCAACCAGGGATGGAACCCATGCCCTCTGCAGCGGGAGCATGGAGTCTCAATCACTGGACCGCCAGGTAAGTCCTCTGTACTTATCTTTATCTGCTTTTGTTTTTACCTAAAAATTGTCAACACCTCCCTTGATCCCAGACATGGATTCCTCTGAGTTCTCACTTGCTCTTTTTGCTTCTAGGTCTATATTTCTGCACCACCCATTCTCCAATCAACCACTGACATCAGGCTTCCAATCCCTTCAGGCAGAACTCACCCTTAAATTACCAGGTAAAGCCAGAAATCACCTTTACAGTTTTATCATTCCTCTGTTCTCTATTCCTCTTGAACAGTGTTATCATTAGTTGCCTCCCTTTCCATAAAATAAGTTACAATTCTCATCCCAGAACTTGTTGCTGTGAACGTATTTAGAAGCAAGGTCTTTGTAAATGCCATCAAGTAAAGATAAGTTCATACTGGATTAGAATGGGATTAGAGTGGACCCAAATGAAATAACTGGTGTCCAGACATGCAGGGAAGAAAATTATGTAAAGAAAGAGGCAGAGAATGGAGAGATGCATTGACAATCCAACGAAAGGCAAGATTTATAGACAGCCATGAGACGCTAACAAAAGGAAAGGAGTTAAGCAATTATACTACAATAAAAATTAATTAGGAAAAAAAAAAAGAAGAGGAACAGAAAATTCCTCCCCTGGAAGCTTCACAGGGAGCAAGATTGTGTCGATACGTTTTTTTAACTAGGATATAACTGCTTTACAATGCTGTTACTTTCTGCTGTACAATGAAGGGAATCAGTATAGCACACATATATCCCCTCTACCTTGGACCTCCTTCCCCCTCTCTCCATCCCACCCATCTAGGTCACCACAGAGCAGTGAGCTGGGCTCCTTGTGATATACAGCATTCCCATCAGCCCTCCTGACTTCAGATGTTCATCCTCAAGGGATTTCACGATGAGGGTTTTCATTTCTGTTGTTTTTAAGCCACCTATTTTGTGATACTTTAAGTATGCAGCCTTAAGACACTAATACAGTCACTCACTCTTTGTTACTGTTTTTGACCTCTTTGGCTTCTGGGTTATTCTTTAGCCTCTTTATGCTCCTCTGAAGCAGTGTTTCTCCAGGCTTCTCTGAGCTCACCCATGCCCACCTCAACCTACTTTTCCTCCCTTAGTCTTGCACAGCTTCCATGACTATAGCTATTCCATAGCCTAGTGCCCTTATATTCTCCAAGGGTTCTTATATCCTCAGACTCAGCCAAGGGCCCTTCCTCTGATCTTCACAGCTCCTAAATAGATAACTCCTAACATTTGCCGTTTAAAAATGGTTCATTAGATATTTATCTACCTCTCTTTTTGATATGGGCTTCCCATATGTCTCAGCAGTAAAGAATCGGCCTGCAATGTAGGAGATGTGGGTTCAATCCCTGGCTTGGGACGATCCCCTGGAGAAGGAAATGCCAACCTGCTTCACTATTCTTGCCTGGGAAATCCCATGGTCTGAGGTACAGTGCTTGGCAGGAAATTCCTGGCAGATTACAGTCCATGGGGTTGCAAAAGAATTGGATACAACTTAAATTACAACAACTCTCTGATAAGGGAGTCCTAATTCTAAGATGAGCCCTCCAGGATTCCTGCTCCATCATGTATTACTGCCTCCCTTTTGTTACTATTCAGTCTCCCAGTCATGTCTGACTCTTTGAGACGCCATGGAATGCAGCACTCCAGGCCTCCCTGTCCCTCACCCTCTCTCAGAGTTTCACCAAGTTCATATTCATTGCATTGCTGATGCCAACCAGTTATCTAATCCTCTGACACTCCCTTCTCCTGCCCTCAGTCTTTCCCAGCATCAGGGACTTTTCCAAAGAGTCAGCTGTCTGCATCAGGTGACTTCTCTTTAGTGTGAATAAAATCTTTGAATATTATAGGTTGTCACTCCTGTGATTACCTAACTTTATGTATGGAAGAGAAATATGAAGACAATAATTTAGGTTACCAATGAGTTTGCTTTGCATTAATCCATGAGGATCCAGAGATCAAATTGCCAACATCTGTTGGATCATCAAAAAAGCAAGAGAGTTCCAGAAAATCATCTACTTCTGTTTTACTAATTATGCCAAAGCCTTTGACTGTGTGGATCACAACAAACTGTGGAAAATTCTTCGAGCAATGGGAATACCAGACCACCTGACCTGCCTCCTGAGAAATCTGTATTCAGGTCAAAAAGCAACAGTTAGTACTGGACATGGCTCAACAGACTGGTTCCAAATAAGGAAAGGAGTACATCAAAGCACTATATTGTCACCCTGCTTACTTAACTTATATGCAGAGTACATCATGTGTAATGCCGGGCTGAATGAAGCAGAAACTGGATCAAGATTGCCGGGAAAAATATCAATAACCTCAGATATGCAGATGATACCACCCTTATGGCAGAAAGTGAAGAGGAACTAAAGAGCCTCTTGATGAAAGTGAAAGAGGAGAGTGAAAAAGTTGACCTAAACCTCAACATTCAGAAAACTAAGATCATGGCATCCAGTCCCATCACTTCATGAGAAACAATGGAAACAGTGAGAGACTTATTTTGGGGGGGTTCCAAAATCACTGCAGATGATGAATGNATGGCAGAAAGTGAAGAGGAACTAAAGAGCCTCTTGATGAAAGTGAAAGAGGAGAGTGAAAAAGTTGACCTAAACCTCAACATTCAGAAAACTAAGATCATGGCATCCAGTCCCATCACTTCATGAGAAACAATGGAAACAGTGAGAGACTTATTTTGGGGGGGTTCCAAAATCACTGCAGATGATGAATGCAGCCATGAAATTAAAAGACACTTGATCCTTGGAAAAAAGTTATGACCAACCTAGACAGCATATTAAAAAGCAGAGATATTACTTTGCCAACAAAGGTCCGTCTATTCAAAGCTATGGTTTTTCCAGTGGTCATGTATGGATGTGAGAGTTGGACTACAAAGAAAGCTGAGCACCAAAGAAATGATGCTTTTGAACTTCAGTGTTGGAGAAGACTTTTGAGAGTCTCTTGGACTGCAAGGAAATCCAACCAGTCAATCCTAAAGGAAATAGGTCCTGAGTATCCATTGGAAGGACTCATGTTGAAGCTAAAACTGCAGTGCTTTGGCCACCTGATGTGAAGAACTGACTCACTTGAAAAGACCTTGATGCTGGGAACGACTGAAGCTGGGAGGAGAGGGGACAACAGAGGATGAGATGGTTGGATGGCATCACCAACTCACTGGACATGAGTTTGAGTAAACTCCAGGAGCTGGTGATGGACAAGGAGACCTGGTGTGCTGCAGTCCATAGGGTTGCAAGGAGTTGCACACGACTAAGGAACTGAACTGAACTGTACTAGGAGCTGAGGGCCATCACCAGAAAGAAGGAGAATGTCAGTCCTGCAGCCCCAAGGAGATGAATCCTTCCAGCAGCAATGAGGTTGGAAGACTCTCTGAGCACTGGATGCATTGCAGTCCCAGCACCTCCATCACAGCTTAATAAGCCCCTGAGCAGAGAACCCATTTGATCACTGTCTGAAAGACCGACCTACATAACTGTGGGGTAATACAACCATATTGTTTTAAGCTGCTCCATCTGTGGTAATTCAGTACACGGCAAGAGAAAACCAATACACAAGAAGCTCTTCAGTGTCAGGAACTAAGTGTTTCTCACTGTCATACACAATCCCTAATACTCAGTTCTCCTTGTTTTGTCCACTCTCTAACTCATTAATTTATTCAGGGAAGATAGTGTGGGTTTATCACTGTTCAATGCCATTGTTAGTAGTCTTGTTTTACATTGTTTTTGTAAACTTTACCTCCAGAGACCAAAGGGAAACATGTTTTTCCTCTGTTTCCTCACATCTCACTCTCCAAATCTGCCCCTGCACACAGGTAAGGTTTCTTTTCCACGTTTTCCCACTATACCTTTCAAGATATATCATATTCTTCCTTCTTAGAAAAAACACAAAAAACAAAAACCAGATTGTGTTTCCAGAAGCTTGCATCTCAGGAAATTGTTATTCATAAAGTGCTTTGAAATCTTCAGCACAACAGGATACAAAGAGTAAAGTGTCCACTGATGTACACAGATTGAAAGCACATGGCTATGATATAAACCCAATATCTCAGACTCACAAATATTGCACAATGCAGTATCTAATTTCCTGATGCAAAGGCTTTCCATTATATTTTTTTTCTTCAAACTCCCAATTCCGTCAAAGAAAGAAAGAAACACAATTTTCTTAGACATACAAAATATAGGGCCTCAAACCATTATTATAGACTACTTTTAATCTCAATGTAGGTAAGTGTATAAATTTACAGGACCTTTGGAATAAATAGTTGATTGTGATTAACAACTGATGTTTCTGGTTGTTGGAAATGTATTTGGTGAAGGACTCAGCTCTTTGCAGATTCTCACAGTAAATCTGGTCAAAAAACTTTAAGTTTTTTTTAATTTTAAAATTAAAATAAAATGCACATAGCATAAAATTTTCATTGAAACTATTTTTAAGTGTATAGTTTAATTGCATTGAGTATGCTCACATTGTTTCTTGAAACTCTATACCCATTAAATAAAAATTTCCCATCCCCTCCCTCTTAGCCCCTGATATTCACCGTTCCACTTTCTGTTCCTATGAATTTGACTACTCTAGGTACCTTACCTAAGCAGAATTACACAGTATTT
Source organism: Neotragus moschatus (assembly GCA_006410615.1). NCBI lineage: Eukaryota > Metazoa > Chordata > Mammalia > Artiodactyla > Bovidae > Neotragus > Neotragus moschatus. The sequence continues at coordinate 1,703,374 of SJYA01002689.1, forward strand.
GGTTTTTGTTTCTTTCTCTCTTTTGTTTTTGATGACTGATTTTTTTGATGGCTGATTTCACTTAACAAGATGTCCTCAGTCCCATCTATTTCATAACATGGGTCAAAATTGCCTTTTTTTAAAGGCTCAATAATAACACATGTGGGCTTCTCAGGTGGCTCAGCAGTAAAGAATCCACCTTCAATACAGGAGCCGCAGGAGATGCAGTTTCCATCCCTGGGTCAGGAAGATCTCCTGGAGGAAAGCATGGCAACCCACTCCAGTATTCTAGCCTAGAGCATCCCATGGACAGAGGAGCCTGGTAGGCTGCAGCCACAGACTTGCAAAGAGTCAGGAACAACCGAAGTGACTTAGCACAGCACAGCGCATGTTCACATCATATTTTTTTACCCAATCATTCACTGATGAACCCTTGGTTTGCTTTCATCTCTTCAGTATCATAAATAATGCTGCTATGAATATGGGTGTACGAATATCCTTTGTGATACCCTGTTTCCAATTAATTTTGATATATACCCAAAAGTTGAATCACAGAATTATATAATAATTCTATTTTAAATTTTTTAAAGAAGTAAAGGAACTGCCATAGTGTTTCTCATAGCATCTGTACTGTTTTAGATTCCACCGGTATTGGTCAGCTTGAGCTGCCATAATCAATATCATAGATTGAGGAATTTAAGACACAGAAATTTATTTTCTCATGTTTCTGGGGTTAGGAAGTCCAAGGTCAAGTGCTAGTCCATCCAATTCTGGTGAGAGCTCTCTTTCTGATTTTCAAACAATTACCTTTTCTCCGTATTCTCACATGGTGAAAAGAGACAGAGAAAAAGAGAGACAGAAATTTTTCACATCTTATAAAGCCACCAGTTCTATCAGATTAAGTCCCTACTCTTATGATCTAATTTAATCTAATTAGCTCCTAAAAGCCTTGTCTCCAAATACAGTCACACTGGAAGTTAGAGCTTCTAGCTTATAAATTTGAAAGAGACATACTTCATTCCACAGCACTTGCCACTTGCTAATTCTGCTTCTTGTTGACTTGACAAATGTTTTGTAACAATTCCTTGTTATATAGAGGGCTAAGTGTCAGGTGTACCACGATGGGAAAAATCGTCAATAATTAGATGTCCAGGTCATATAATGGCCATTTAGCACTGATAGCAAACTTTAGGCAAACATATCAAACAAAAATGTTTGAAAATTGTTCGGTAAGCACAATAAAATGTTTAAAACATTACTCTCATATTAAAGAAGAAAGGCAAGGAAAGAATTTTCACATGAATTTTGTTTTAAGTTTAAAATTTTTGTTTTAGAAACTATGGCTGGTTCAACTATTGTGTTTGCTTATCATTTTGTTTTTCCTTCCCTTTTTACTAAATTAGAAAATATTATGTCACAAGTATAGATTCTCAGTAATAGCAGCAAATGTCTGGTGAACTGAAGTGATGTGAAGTGAAAGCCACTCAGTCGTGGCCAACACTTTGCAACCAAATAGATTATACAGTCCATGGAATTCTCCAGGCCAGAATACTGGAGTGGGTAGCTGTTCCCTTCTCCAGGAATTCTTCCCAACCCAGGAGTCAAACCCAGGTCTTCCTCAGAGCAGGCAGATTCTTTACTTGCTGAGCGACCAGGGAAACAAATATCTGGTAGCACTTTTCAAATATTTCTAGATATTTATATTTAAAACATCTCCTGATTTATGAAGATATTTCTCACTGAAGGTTTCTATAAGCACATCATCAGATGCCATATCCAAAATCACCTGACATTCAAAAGAGAAATAAGTGATGGCTGCATTAAATTCTTAATTATCTCTTGGTTGTACTCACCTCTGGAAATCTCTCTTCATATGTGATTAAAAATTTGAAAATAATTTCTTTAAATGTCAAGAATAAAGGAGGGGCTTCCTAGGTGGCTCAGCGGTAAAGAATCTGCTTGCAAATGCAGGAGACACAAGACTGGATTTTGATCCCCAGGTGGGGAAGATCCCTTGGAGAAGGAGATGGCAACCCACTCCATTACTCTTACCTGGGAAATCCCATGGAGAGAGGAGCCTGGCAGGCGACAGTCTACAGGGTCAAAGAGTCGGACACGATTTAGCAACTGAGCAATAAAAAGGGCTGAGCATCGAAGAATTGATGCTTTCAAACTGGTGCAGGAGAAGACCGTTTAGAGTCCCTTGGGCTACAATANAGATCCCTTGGAGAAGGAGATGGCAACCCACTCCATTACTCTTACCTGGGAAATCCCATGGAGAGAGGAGCCTGGCAGGCGACAGTCTACAGGGTCAAAGAGTCGGACACGATTTAGCAACTGAGCAATAAAAAGGGCTGAGCATCGAAGAATTGATGCTTTCAAACTGGTGCAGGAGAAGACCGTTTAGAGTCCCTTGGGCTACAATATCAAACCAGTCAATCCTAAAGGAAATCAACCCGGAATATTCATTGAAAGGATTGACGTTAAAGCTTAGCTTCAATACTTTGGCTACCTGATGTGAAGAGATGATTCATTGGAAAAGACGCTGATGCTGGGAAAGACTGGAAGGCAAGAGGAGAAGGAGTTGGCGGAGAATGAGATAGCACCTCCGACTCAATGGACATGAATTTGAGTAAACCCCAGGAGATAGTGAAGGACAGGGGAGCCTGGTGTCCTGCAGTCCATGGGGTTGCAAAGAATCAGAGACAACTTGGCAACTAAACAATAGCAACAACGATACGCTTTTAGCTTACTTTTCTGAAAAATTAAAAATATCAGGTCCCTTAAAGAAATTCTGTTTTAGTTTTATTTTTAGATCTAATAATTGTAATATTAATACTCTAGATTCAGGGTATTCAACATTAATGAATTAACTAAGGTTTGTCATTTGAACAGTCTTCTGGTTCTATAAGTTTCATGTAAAAGTATTTTAAAATAATTTCTCAATAATCAAGTAAATTTTCATTCACACAGATAGAATATTTTTTCTTTGAAAAATCCGTTTCTTGACCTCACTAAAAAGTCATTCTTTCATGACACTGAAGAGGCCTTCAGTAACTTCAGTATCAACACAGTAATAGTTCTCTGTAGCATCTTTAACGCTACAGAGATACAGTCCATGGCATTCTCCAGGCCAGAATACTGGAGTGGGTAGCCATTCCCTTCTCCTTCTTTATCTCTGAGATAAAATTGTAGTTAACCAACAGTTCTCTGTTGTTCCCATAAAATTTACTTCGTTCTCATAGAAAAGACCTTGACCAATGCATACTTAGTGGGTGATCATCGTCCTGGTTCCAATGTGGCTTTCCTAATCTTGCTTCACTTATTGCAAAATAATCAGTGATTAATTAAATGTTCATGTCTTCTGGAGCGCACGTTTTCAATGATAAACACAATTGTATTAAAAATTCATGTATTGTAGGCTATTAAAATGGGGTTCCTTTGTCTCCATTTTTGATGGATCTCCCTTCAAGACCACCACAATAACATCCACCAAGCTTCCATTCAAAAAAGAAAAAAAGATACTAGATCTTTCCAGGATTTGCAACAGATAGGTTTAAAGATGGTTTTGCAACCTTCACTCAACTCCAGATTATAAAACCCTTGGCTGGGAAATCAGCTAAAAGTATTGAAAATTGAAAATAAAGTTGAGGGAATTCTTAAAATTTTATAGTGTTTTTTTTTTCTTCTTTCTCACCCCTCTTCATAAAAGACAGGGTGGTCTTTATCTCAAGCCTGGTGAGATAATCCTCAAAGTGATCACTTGGAAGTTTTAAGATATGATTCTCAGAGTTTAAAAGAGTTAGGGTACTGTGAACTAGATCAAAAATGTGAGACTCTGTAGAATATTAATCACATAGAAAATCTAAGGAGGAAAGTCTGTGATCATTGGGCAAAGGAGAAAGGATGGAGAATGACACATGTTAGGAGCTGCAGTTACTCTCATGAGGAGGTGAGGATTAATGAGCCTGTCTCATGGACATGAGAGGGGCCAGGTGAGGAAAAGAGTCAGCCTGGAGAAAAACTGCTGGAAGGAAGTACTAAACCAACATAGGATGGTACTCAGAACAGCAACAGTCACCTACATGACTATTTGCGGGAAAATACATCATGCCCATCATGAGAAGTAGAGTTCAGTGTGTCTGGTAGTAGTGGTGGGGGAGGGAGTTAATAGTAGANATTTTCCTATTGACCCGTGTACATCATATGCTCATGCAAGAGCCACAAATGCACCCATGGAATAGAACTAAAGCTTCCATATGCAATCAGTGTTACCTAACACACAGCCATAATATCACTTGATGAAAGAATTCAACCAATTGTTCAGTTCAGTTCAGTTTAGTTCAGTCTCTCAGTCGTGTCCAACTCTTTGCAACCCCATGAATTGCAGCACACCAGGCCTCCCTGTCCACCACCAACTCCCAGAGTTCACCCAGACTCACATTCATTGAGTCAGTGATGCCATCCAGCCATCTCATCCTCTGTCGTCCCCTTCTCCTCCTGCCCCCAATCNTCCAACTCTTTGCAACCCCATGAATTGCAGCACACCAGGCCTCCCTGTCCACCACCAACTCCCAGAGTTCACCCAGACTCACATTCATTGAGTCAGTGATGCCATCCAGCCATCTCATCCTCTGTCATCCCCTTCTCCTCCTGCCCCCAATCCCTTCCAGCATCAGAGTCTTTACCAATGAGTCAACTCTTCGCATGAGGTGGCCAAAGTACTGGAGCTTTTGTTAGTGTTATATTTTTTCTCTAAGAATGGTTTTTGACTTGTGATTAGCTTCACAAATCTCTTGTATGACCAGTTTATAGTAAAAGTTGTACAACTCAGTCTTTCATTCTGTTCTCCAGTTCTACTGGAGAACCAGAAATCACTATTTTGTGCTTGATTGAAGAATAACAGAAAACAAACGCACATCTAAATGAGGATATCAGAAAGGTGACTAGATTGTTTTTACAAGAACACAAACGCTTCGATATTTCCTATCGTTCTTTCACTAAATATCATACTATTCAACACACTAAGGACTGAAGATGGTTAATTTGGGCAGTCAAATCTAGTTTTCAGTTATTTGTTGTCGCACTTCTAATTACACATTCCCTTTTGGTTACCAGGCCAAATTCATTTGTTTCAGCCCTTAAAGAGTCACAATTTGTATTTATACTGGATACCTGAGCACTGTTTCCATTTATTGTTCTTTCTGTTCAGTTGCTTAGTCATGTCCGACTCTTGCAACCCCATGGACTGTAGATCACCAGGCTCCTCTGTCCATGGGGTTTTCCAAGCAAAATTATTGAAGCTGGTTGCCATTTCTTTCTCTGTTTCCATGTATAGTGCTATTCTAAGCGGTATTCCTTCACTACATGTACATCTCAGTGTACTAGCCATGTATCTACTTTGGTAATTTGAAGCTATAAGCCAATATACAGTGATGACAAAAATGAAAGTCTACCAAAAAAAAGAGCTTGAAAATGTGAGCAGAAGTGGCCTGTACCATGTGAAGTCATTATCAGTAAACACCATTGGATCAGTTCAATCTTTGCATAAAATGGGCTATCTTTAAGAAACTGATCATTATTAACAAAGCAACATATTTCTGTAAAAATCATGAAAAAGGATACATTTCAAATATGAAGTAGATGTGAATAAATTATTTCATTGCATTTTCTTTTGAAAACTTCATCTGCCTATAGATCACTTCTCCACCCCTGGCATCATTCTAACCGAGAGTCCTTATTACTTGCTGCATAGAGTGATAGACCACAGGATGCTTTCTTATTTGGTTGCATTTTAGGTGACAGGTGTTGACATAGGCACTTGAATACAGCTGTCAAAGTGAAAGTCACTTAGTCATGCCGGATTCATTGCGACCCTATGGACTATGAAGTCCATGGAATTCTCCAGGCCAGAATACTGGAGGTAGTAGCCTTTTCCTTCTCCAGGATATCTTCCCAATCCAGGGATCAAACCCAGATCTCCCATATTGCAAGCAGATTATTAACCAGCAGAGCCACAAGGGAAGCCCAAGAATACTGCAGTAGGTAGCCTGTCCCTTCTCCAGAAGATCTTCCTGACCCAGAAATCAAACCCAGGTGTGTGTGTGTGTGTGTGTGTGTGTGTGTGTGTGTGTGTGTGTGTATTATTCTATGTTTATTTTTTCTCCTGCTAATCAAACTTAATAGTCATCAGAAGTGTTTTGTTTTGTTTTTTTTTGCTAGGTACATTATGGATTTCTACATAGATGATTAGGACATCTTCAGACATAAACAATAATGATTTTCCTTTCCAACTGCTTTGCTTTTAACGTCCCTTTCCTGCCTTATAGAACTGGCTAGAACTTCCAGCATTATGTTGTATAAGCATGATGAGAATGGACAAGTTTGCTTTATTTCTGCTCTTATATTTCAGAGTATAATGTTAGTTGTGGCTTCCCAGGTGGCTCAGTGGTAAAGAATCCACCTACTAATGCAGGAGCCATAGGAAATGCGGATTCAATCGCTGGGCCAAGAAGATACCCTGGAGGAAGAATGGTAACCCAGTCCAGTATTCTTGCCTGGAGAATCCCATGGACAGAAGNTTCTGCTCTTATATTTCAGAGTATAATGTTAGTTGTGGCTTCCCAGGTGGCTCAGTGGTAAAGAATCCACCTACTAATGCAGGAGCCATAGGAAATGCGGATTCAATCGCTGGGCCAAGAAGATACCCTGGAGGAAGAATGGTAACCCAGTCCAGTATTCTTGCCTGGAGAATCCCATGGACAGAAGAGCCTGGTGAGTTACAGTCCATGGGGTTGCAGAGTAGGAAATGAATGAGCACACGCATAAAGTTAGCTGTAGATTTTCTGTAGGTTATTTTTATCAAGTTGGAGAATTTAATCTCTATTCCTATTTTTTGGAATGTTCCAAAATTATGAATGCTGAATTTTGTCAAATGCCTTTTTCTGCATCAGTTGATAAGATCACATAATTTTTTGACTCTTCAGAATGTTAATAGGGTGGATTGTGTTGACTGCAAGTAGAATATTGAATCACTCTACATCCCTGGATCACTTAGTAATGATGGAATAAATCTTTATGTATTATAGAATTCTATGTATTAATATTTTAACAAATTTCCATTTTTTGTCTATATCCATGAATAACATTTGTCTATAATTTATCTTTTCTTTCTTTTTCATACTTTCTTTTTCCAGTTCTGGTACCAGAGTAATAATGATGTCTTAAGACCATTTGGTATTATGTTCTGTCATGTTCTATTTTTGGAAGATATGGGATAGAATTGACATTATCTTTTAAAATATTTGGTGGGATTTTCCAGTTAAACTAAATATATATAGATATTTCCTTTGGGAAGGAGTTCACTAATCATGAATTTAAGCTATTCAAATTATATATTATATACTTAGTGAATTGTGATAATTTCTGTTTTTGGGGAAATTGGTCCATTTCATCTAAATTGTCAAAATTATGTGTGTAAAGTTGTTCACAATATTCTCTTTTCTTTCTTTGAATCTATAGCATCTGTAGTGATACCTCCTCCTTCATTCCTAACAGGAGTAGCTCATAATATTCTCTCTTATCATTGTCAGTCATTCTAGAGGCTTTTCAATTTTATTGACTATTTTAAGGAAACTGCTCTTTGTTTCATTTTTCTGTTTTTAATTCCAATGATATATACTCTTCTGTTTTTTTAATCTAATGCTCTAATGAAACTTTAATACTCTATGGGACTTTTCCTCTTTTCTAATGTGTGCTTGTAAATATTTATCTCCCTCTCAGCACTGTGTCAACTGTATATCCCACTAATTTTGATACACTTTCATTTTCATCAAATTGAGTATAATTTTTATTTCCCCTGAGACTTTGCTTTTTCATTCATTATTTAGAAATGTACTGTTTAGTTTTCAAGTACTTGGAGATTATCCAGTTTTCTTTCTCTTGTTGATTTCATCCCTGATTTCATTGTGTTCTGCTGACGTCACACTATGGGTGATTTCGCTACTTTTAAATTTACTAGGGCTGTTTTTATGGACCAAGGATTAGGTTTATTTTGATGTATGTTGTGTCAGTTCAGTTCAGTCACTCAGTCATGTCTGACTCTTTGTAGCTCCATGGACTGTAGCACGCCAGGCTCCCCAGTCCATCGCCACCTCCTGGAACTTGCTCAAACTCGTGTCCTTTGAGTTGGCCATGCCATCCAACCATCTCCTCCTTTCCATCCCCTTCTCCTCCTGCCTTCAGTCTTTCTCTGCATCAGGGTTTTTTCTAACGAGTCAGTTCAGGTAGCCAAAGACTTACAGTTTCAGCATCAGTCCTTCCAGTGAATATTCAGGACTGATTTCCTTTAGGATTGACTGGTTGGATCTCCTCGCAGTTCAAGGGACTCTCAAGAGTCTTCTCCAACACCAGAATTCAAAAGCATCAATTCTTCAGCTCTCAGCTTTCTTTTTGGTTTAATTCTCACAACCATACATGACTACTGGAAAAACCACAACTTTGACCAGACAGACCTTTTCTGGGAAAGTAATATCTCTGCTTTTATATGCTATCTAGGTGTGTCATAGCTTTTTCCCAAGGAGCAAGCGTCTTTTAATTTCACGGGTGCAGTCACCATCTGCAGTGATTCTGGAGCTCAAGAAAATAACATCTGTCTCTGTTTCCCTATCTCTCTGCCATGAAGTGATGGAACTGGATGCCATAATCTTAGTTTTTTGAATGTTGAGTTTTAAGCCAGATTTTTCACTCTCCTTTTTCACTTTCATCAAGAGGATTTTTAGTTTCTCTTCGCTCTCTGCCATAAGGGTGGTGTCATCTGGGTATCTGAGATTATTAATATTTCTCCCAACAATCTAATATTGCATAGGAACCTGGAATGTTAGGTTCATGAACCAAGGTAAATTGGAAGTGGTCAAACAGAAGGTGGTGAGAGTGAACATCAACATTTTAGAAATCAGTGAACTAAAATGGACTGGAATGGGCAAATTTAATTCAGATGGCCATTATGTCTACTACTGTGGGCAAGAATCTCTTAGAAGAAATGGAGTCACCCTCATAGTCAACAAAAGAGTCTGAAATGCAGTACTGGGTGCAGTCTTAGAAATGACAGAATGACCTCTGTTCATTTCCAGGGCAGGCCATTCAATATCACAGTAATCCAAGTCTGTGCCCCAACCACTAATGCCAAAGAAGCTGAATTTGAACAGTTTTGTGATTACCTACAAAACCTTCTAGAACTAACACCAAAAAAAGATGTCCTTCTCATCACAGAGGACTGGGATGCAAAAGTAGAAAATGAAGAGATACCAGGAGTAACAGGCAAGTTTGGCCTTGGAGCACAAAATTAAGCAGGGTAAAACCCAGCAGAGTTTTGCCAAGAGAACACACTAGTCATAGCAAACACCCTCTTCCAATAACACAAGACAACTCTGCATATGTACAACCAGATTGTCAGTACCAAAATCAGATTGATTATATTATTTGCAGCCTGAGATGGAGAAGCTCTAAACAGTCAGCAAAAACAAAACCAAGGGCTGACTGTGGCTCAGATCATGAACTCCTTATTGCAAAATTCAGACTTAAATTGGAGAAAATAGGGAAAGCCACTAGACCATTCAGGTATGACCTAAATCAAATCCATTATGATTATATAGTGGAAGTGACAAATAGATTCGAGGGATTAGATCTGATAGACAGAATGCCTGAAGAACAATGGACAGAGGTTAGTGACATTGTGCAGGAAGTGGTGATCAAAACCATGTCCAAGAAAAAGACGTGTATGCTGTGTGGGCACTTTAAAATAATGTATATTATGCCGTTGTCTGAAGTGTCATATAAATGCCAGTTATATTCTGTTGGTTCAGAGTGTTGTTGATTTCTTCCATACCATTACAAATTTCCTTTTAGGTGTTTTATTAGTTGTTGAAAGAGGGGCACTGAATTTTCTAACTATAGCAATGAATTTATCTATTTGCCTTTTTAATTCTATCAGTATGTGTTCCATATCTTTTGCAGCTGTGTATTGGTGTATACACATTTAGAATAGTTCTGTCTTATTTTTTATTGATTCCTTTTATCATTGTATAATACCCCTCTCTGTATCTGAAAATTTTCTTTGTTCTGAAATCTACATTATCTCACTAGTATAATCATTACGGCTTTACCTTAATTAGTGTTTTTGCATGACATGTATTTTTTTCTTCCTTTTCCTTTACACCCGGCGATATTATTATGTATAATGTGAGTTGCTTATAGACAACTCAGTCCATAACACACATTCAAGGAGAGATAACTGATTCCTGATTTGGAACAGGAAATATAGAAGGTGAGCCTTGAAAATTTTGCTATACTAAATAACAAGGAAGCTATCCGAGGTTGCTAAATATTACTGAAATTATGTCAAAGGGACTCGGGGACCAGTGTTAACAGGCTTCCACTACCAAAGATGTGACGATTTGAGCTTCATTAAGGATAATGATTACAATGGATTGAAACTCATTGCATATTTTAAGCCAATTTGTTCATATGCGTATTAAAAGCAAAATAATCTGCTACCTCCAGAGAAAGGTAGAAGCATATACATCATCACAAAAATCAATAATTAATGAGAAACAAGTGTTTATCCTGCTTTTCTGTATGAACAGTTCCATTCCAAGACCAAGGAGGAAAAGCATTTCTCTATGAAAATTTTCTAGATAATTTACAAAAAGGAAATGAAAGAATTAGAAGAGATCCCACACTCTAATGCCCTCCAAAGTCTCAATGGATCAAGTCATTGAGGATCAGTCATTGGTCACATCACAAAAAGAAAAAAGCCAGTCAGACACTCTGTGCCCTCGTTGGAAGAACAGAGCTCCACTTTTACTTCTGCCGAAGGGATCAAAGTTGAGTTTCATCAAGTCTCTGTGTCCATCTGCCAATTGTCTGGAAATGTGGAGGAATGGGAACATGAAAAACTGCACTGTGAGTGTGCAATCTACAAAATCTAGACTGTGGAAGACTCTATAAGACTTCAGTGGTTGTGATGAGTGAAAGAGGACTGTGATTGGGAAAAGACACACACAGTGGGGGTCTAGAATGGTAACAAAATTTTGTCTTGATCAGGGTGATGATTACAAGGCTGTTGAACTTATGATTATTTATTAAAGTTACATGTTTGTGGTTTTCTCTCTCTGTTGTATTTGATGATTTTGTTATTATTATTCAGTAAAAAAGGAAATGATGTCCTAATCCCAGACATTATATAGTAGTGTGGAACTGTCCAACTGTGTGTATGTGTAAATTTGTGTGTGTGTAGTCATGTGGTCATGGGTGCAACTCAGGTGGTTTAGGGACCTAGAGGGGTCATTTAACTCCTATCAAGTCTCCATGTCTTCATCTGCACAATGAAGATAACTTGCAGAACTGCAGTGATGATTAAATGAGATGAATTATATCAAATACTTCACACAGTGTTTGGCACTCAAGAAGCATTTGTTGAACCATAATTATTACTAACAACTCAACAGTGCAAGTCTGAATGGCAGGGTTGAGACTGGATTCTTTAACAATGTAAGAAAAGAGAATTGAGGGTAATAGGAAAATTGATCAAAAGAATGAAGAATCAATGAGAAAAAAGAAAAGAAAATAAATCCTAACAGCAGAACAAGGCGGGAAATACAGATCCTTGGAGTGCTAAGATGCGGTGTCATGTGTGATGAGGCTTTAGAGGATTTTCTTTGGAATACTCATGGGAGTCTTAGAAGAGGATGGATCTTGAAGGTGCCCAAGAGAGACTTTGTCTATATAACCATGTCACCTGCAGCTGACCCTCATCTATATTCTTCTGGTCCCCAAGGCTGTACAGGAGGCAGTGACAAAGTAAAGCCATGAGCTCTGATATTTTCCAAGTGAAGAGATGTTACACGCACTTGGCCAACTTAGTCTCCACCCTTCCCCAGACAAATGCAGTGGCTCTTTTCAGCACTATTATTTTATTAAATTCTTGTTGGAATAACTACCCTTCAGTTACTTGGATTAATTATGTATTTAAGTATAAAAAACATGTATTTCAAGGAAAGTAGACAGATTCCCCACTTTTCTCATTCTCATGAATTTTAGTCATCTTGTCATAAGCTAGCAATTCATTATTCTGGGGCATTTTCCAGATGTGTTCTGCTGAAAAACTGATGTTTAATAGCATGTGATTATTATAGAATCAGATACGTCTGAACACTTTTGGAAAGTAAAAACAAGGTAAAGTTTAGTGTTTCTTAAGAAACAGAAGTATTAGCTCGTGGATTCTTCTAGAAAGATAGTTGAACCATGTGCTTCAAATATTGTCCCTCAGAAGCACGGTGCTCAAGGTCAAAGAAGCCATTTGCTCCAGTTTAACATGGGTGACGGTGGAGATGAACAGATTTGACATATTTAAATAAAGCATTCTAATAGCATGTTCTGGCCTTGGAGGCCTCAGGCAGCATACATTGTATTTGTTAGACACCATGGCTTAATTACTCTCATAAATGAATTATACCAATTTCAATTTAAAACCGTAAGTGCTACAGTTGAACTAGGGTCAAATTAAACTTTCTGTCAATTATGCAGATTACTTAAGCAATTATGTAAATTGTTAATAAATTCTTAAGCGATGTGGAATTTTTCTTGAAAAAATATCTGTTTTATGCTATTGGCCTCCAGTACTTGGAGAGCATGGGAAATCAAGAATAATCAAATCTCAGGTGCAAATATTGTCCTATAAGACACATATATAGGATCTAGAAAAGTAGTGCTGATGAACCTATTTGTAGGGTGGGAAGAAACACAGACACAGAGAATGAACTTGTGGATACAGTGAGAGAAGGAGAAGGTAGGGCAAATTAAGAAGGTAGCATTGACATCTAGGCAATACCACGTGTAAAAGACAGCTGGTGGGAAACTGCTGCATGTGATGGCCTAGGCGGGGATGGGTGGAAGGGAGGCTCAAGAGGAAGGAGATATATTTATTTAATTATGACTGATTTGTATGGCTATATAATAGAAACCAACACAACATCATGAAGCAATTATCCTACAATTTAAAAGTAATATGTTAATTAAAAAAAAATCTGTCCTAGGATTTCTCTCGAATGCCCCACACTCACTGAGACAAAATTAGGCCTTCTGATACGTTGAGGCTGGAAAGTAGCATGCATTTTCTACTTGAGAACCTCTTCAGTTCATACTGTAAACACACATTCTTCAGTATACAAGATACCATTGCTGTTCCAATGACTGAGGGAGAGTACAGTGATGTGATTAACAAGCAGATCAATTATTTGTCAATTTTATTACAGTTTTAATATTACATACAGACCATAAACCTGTTTTTGCCTCTTCCTGAAAGACCTCATGCGAAGAGTTGACTCATTGGAAAAGACTCTGATGCTGGGAGGGACTGGGGGCAGGAGGAGAAGGGGACGACAGAGGATGAGATGGCTGGATGGCATCACTGACTCAATGGATGTGAGNTCAATTTTATTACAGTTTTAATATTACATACAGACCATAAACCTGTTTTTGCCTCTTCCTGAAAGACCTCATGCGAAGAGTTGACTCATTGGAAAAGACTCTGATGCTGGGAGGGATTGGGGGCAGAAGCAGAAGGGGAAACAGAGGATGAGATGGCTGGATGGCATCACTGACTCGATGGGTGTGAGTCTGAGTGAACTCTGGGAGTTGGTGATGGACAGGGAGGCCTGCTATGCTGCGATTCATGGGGTCTCAAAGAGTTGGACACAATTGAGCAACTAAACTGAACTGAACTGAACAAGAGAGCAGGTCCTAAAATAACACTGATTTTCCCCTCTTACCCTTGAACTTTACAATGTTCGTGACTCAGTTTCTATTTCCTTTAACATCAAGGACTTCCCATCTTAACTTGCAGGGCTAGCTTAAACCAAACTTACTCACCCAAGTACACAAAGTGATGCTGTTTCTATTTAAGGAAAAAAAAAAAAAAAAAAGA
>SJYA01002689.1:1719338-1788420 GCA_006410615.1 Neotragus moschatus
CTTGCCACCTCTTCTTAATATCTTCTGCTTCTGTTAGGTCCATACCATTTCTGTCCTTTATCAAGCCCATCTTTGCATGAAATGTTTCCTTGGTATCTCTGATTTTCTTGAAGAGATCTCTAGTCTTTCCCATTCTGTTGTTTTCCTCTATTTCTTTGCATTGATCGATGAGGAAGGCTTTCTTATCTCTTCTTGCCATTCTTTGGAACTCTGCATTCAGATGCTTATATATTTCCTTTTCTCCTTCAAAACTTCCAGTAAAGCATATATCCACTCTTCTCTTTCAAATGTTTCAAAGATAAGTTCTCAACTATCCCTCTTTCTTTTCTCAGCTGCTTCTTAAATAAAGTTTTAAAATATAATAAGATGAGGTCTCTTTTTCAAGTAGTAATGGGTATTGTTATGTCAGACTGTCTTGTTCAGGTTACAAAGAGAAGACAGATTGAGAGGTTACAGGTGTTGGGGCTTTATGATATACAGGGAAGTTGGGATAAGCAGTCTATTAGCCAGGTCTTGAGTCTAGAACATGCTCTTATATCATTGCTTCTTTGATGAAAAGCAAAAGACCATAGCCTCTTTCCTCCATGTGATTCAGGGTCTTTCAGTTGCTCCTTTTCTCTCCTCCTGCTCCTGCTAATTGCTAACTTCCTACTTGTCTAACATTCAAACATCTCTAAGAGTATAGACTTGATTGACTGCTTCAGTGGTTCTATAAGACAATCAACAACGTGGGGAGAATTCTTAGGTCTACACATTCCATAGGCTTTTGGTTAGTTGTAGCCAGGATGCTAGAAAAGCACAGTGACCAGGACACAGAGAATCCTCTGGTACCAACTTTTCTCAGAATGGGGCCAGGAAGCCATCCTGATATGCAGAGTCTTCTTCATGAAGAAATGCCAAACTCACTCTATGAGTAGAAAACCTCAGTTCTCTCCCTCGCTTTTTAGCACCAGGAACCTGACATTTCCTATTAAGTATTTCCTATTAACTATTAAGCTCATCACTTTTCACATGCTTTTTCCCATGTCAGGTGTTTTGATGATAGCAGAGGTTGACAGGTCCCAGAGAAAGAAATGACACCCCTAGGCTCAGAAGGGGGCACCCAGTGTTGTACGACTCAGCCCCAGCAGAGCCAGTGTTTGAATCCAGTTGAGATATTCCGAAGTTCACCTGTGACTAACTGAAGCCCTAATAAAGGCAGGCTCTCTGACCCTGGTCCTCTGGGTTCCCTACCCTGTGTAAATTAACATTTGAACATGAGCCATGAAACGTGTGACATATCAAAAAGGAAAGCNTGTACGACTCAGCCCCAGCAGAGCCAGTGTTTGAATCCAGTTGAGATATTCCGAAGTTCACCTGTGACTAACTGAAGCCCTAATAAAGGCAGGCTCTCTGACCCTGGTCCTCTGGGTTCCCTACCCTGTGTAAATTAACATTTGAACATGAGCCATGAAACGTGTGACATATCAAAAAGGAAAGCACCTGATACTGTGAAATCTGCATGTTGATGAGAATGAAAGAATTCAATGAACGCTAAATTATGGGCCTAGAGAGGGCTGATTTTGTTAAAACCTCTATGTCACTATCTGTAACTCCAGAGTATTTGACAAAAGGCGTAGGGGCAAATGTACCTACCAAGCCCTCCTTTTTAAAAAAAAATTCTTCATGGTACAGAGGTAAGACTTGATAAAATATTAGATTAACAGACCCCTTTCAAAATGTGTTTGCTTTGCAGTGATTCCTTTTCTGGCTCTTCTGCATACTTAAAAGTCATCGCCACCATGAGTACCTGGCTGGCTTTTAAAAAGACATTGCACCTTCCCCAGTCCTGACTGGACCCGCCTTTGGAAATGTCTGATTGTCCTCACCATAAGCATTTCTGCAAAGGCAAGCAAAGCCAAACAAAGTCACTTTTTTTTTTTTTTTCTCTAATCCTTCCAACAACAGTGCTTCGTGGGCACGCTTTGTGCCCCAGTTTCAGGGCTACATATGAGTGTAGACAGAAAGCTATTTTGAGCATTGAAAACAGCCTTATTACCCTGCCATTTTTGCACAGGTTTTTTTTTTTTTTTTTTTTTTTTCCCTCCCTTCCCGGTGACATTAGAGAGTCCGAAGTGACATACATTTTTTATAGCTTCATAAAGTCGTCTCCTGACCGGGTCACCCTTCTCATAACTAGGGAGCAGAACGCTTGAAAAAACCCATTCATCACTGTGAAAGGAGCCTCTGTCTGTGGCTTCCAATATGCAGAGCCTGGCAAGATCCAGCTCAGTGCAAATGCTAACTTACTCCTTTGCTAATGCCAAATGACCCACCCGCTTCTATCAGCTCACCCAGGAGGACAAGGAGGGCCCAGGGGCTGTCCGTATCCACAGAAGTGTTTCTCCAGAAGGAGCCCCTCGCCAGCCTGCCCTGCTAAATGTACTGAACGCATTGAAAAATTAGTTTTAGATGTATACTAATTAAATATTCCATTAAACAAAGATAAAATTATGGGTAGAAATTTGTTCTTGCCTAGTGAACTAGAGCCCGTTTATTACTTTTTCACAGATATACATTAAAATTCAGTGAAAGTCTACAGGAACGGTTACTTTTATTTTTATTTTTTCAAATGTTCTTCCTCCGTGCTTTGTGCCAACATTGACTTAGAAGGGCCTCTCCTGGGGTTACAGGTGGATGAAGGAAAGTAGGGAGAATGGCAAATAAGGACCAAATTGACTCCCCTTAGACTTCTTATGATTGGCAGAAATTTCCTCCGTGAAAGCAGAAGTCCATCCAACGGGATCTTTTCCATAGAATTTAATGGTATGATTTAGGAACATGTAAGCTTTGGGATTTGAAAGCTACAAACTTGTGATGAATTTCAGCTCCATTAAAACTGAGGGGTCTGACAGCTGAGACCCTCCTCCAGGTCAGAATGATCAGAACATCCCTCACCTCCGCCCTGCCCTTGACATGCTTGGTTTACATACTGTGCCTTTTGATTTTAGAAGTGTTTGTCTCTCAGTCATGCCCAACTCTTTGCAACCCCATGGACTATAGCCTGCCAGGATCCTCTGTCCGTGGGATTTTCCAGCCAAGAGCACAAGAGTGGATTGCCATTCCCTTCTTCAGGGAATTTAACCTGGGTCTCCTGGACTGCAGGCAGATTCTTTGATTTTAGAAACCTGGGTTCAGATTTGAGTTAAAATCACAACGGAATGAAACATGACCTGTCACATCTGAGTAGTGTGCTTTTAGTTGGGATTATTGCTCTCACGCTATTGACAAGATTATGTATGTGTGGTATTGAACAGATTGTATGCATGAGTGTATGTATGTATACTACAGATACGTATATAGTATATATATATATAAATGAAAACTTTTTATGAGCCATAACCACAAAAATATGTATATGCCCACATATATGGTCAATTAGATATACAACTCAGAATAACTGGAATATTATCCAGAGTACAGTAAAATGATTGCCATAAAATTGTTTTCTTTACATTCAAGGAAATCGCATCAAGGCTGAAAAGAGCCCTGTCTCTGTCCTTTCAGGTTTTAGGCAGATGATAGATTGGCAGATCCAGAAAAGAAGACCGTATAAATTTTACTAAGCATCTTGCCAATCACACATTTCATATCTGATGTGAAATTTTCACCCCTTTCCACTGCCAGATCCATCATGGTTAACACCCAGATGGTCACCCCTGGGAACAAAATGGTCACTCTCTCTGTGATGATGTCCCTGTCCAGGCTGGGCCTGATCATGGAAGACAGAGTCCTTTCCTGCTGCTAAACATGCAGTCCACATTGGCATCACTGTGGAGGCGATGACAGGGTGCAGAGAGCATTAAGAACTAAAACACACCTCCTCCCATCTTTATCCTGAGCAGTAAATACAACACTGCTGGGAACATGTTTTACCCACATCCATAATTTTTCTTTCTATTAAAGTGGAAAACAATCTGAAACACTGCAGAAACAGCTTTTGAACGTTCCAAGGACTCCTTTTTTTCAAGTGGCCATCCACAACATTCAAGCATACCCCTTCTTTTTGGAACAGCAGATGGTGATGCAAGGACATCTCATTTGGTTTTAAGACCCAATTATAAATTCAGGTATAAAATAAAATATTGGGATTAATAAAGATCACATCTGCAAGCTTCCTCAGAACCTTCCACAATAAATATGATCCATGCAGTCCCTGAGGCCCAGCCTCCACTCTCGCACTAGTTCCAGAACTGATTATCTGCACATTGTCATCCAGAAATTCCAGCCTCCCCAGTCAAGTCGCCTAATGGTTTACTGTTAACATACATAACCCTTTTAATTTGCTTCCAAGGAAGTTTAGTGTCTTTTTTTTTTTCTTAAATTATACTTTAAGAAAATGAATGATGGAATCCTTGGGGGGGAAATTATGATATAAAATCATCCTTGTTCAGCCTAACACAATGAAATGTAGGTTAATAATATCCTTATAATATAAAAAAGTTNTTGAACGTTCCAAGGACTCCTTTTTTTCAAGTGGCCATCCACAACATTCAAGCATACCCCTTCTTTTTGGAACAGCAGATGGTGATGCAAGGACATCTCATTTGGTTTTAAGACCCAATTATAAATTCAGGTATAAAATAAAATATTGGGATTAATAAAGATCACATCTGCAAGCTTCCTCAGAACCTTCCACAATAAATATGATCCATGCAGTCCCTGAGGCCCAGCCTCCACTCTCGCACTAGTTCCAGAACTGATTATCTGCACATTGTCATCCAGAAATTCCAGCCTCCCCAGTCAAGTCACCTAATGGTTTACTGTTAACATACATAACCCTTTTAATTTGTTTCCAAGGAAGTTTAGTGTCTTTTTTTTTTCTTAAATTGTACTTTAAGAAAATGAATCATGGAATCCTTGGGGGGGAAATTATGATTTAAAATCATCCTTGTTCAGCCTAACACAATGAAATGTAGGTTAATAATATCCTTATAATATAAAAAAGTTTAATAATTAAAACGTTTTACCATCTATCTGTTCAAGATCTACTATGTATTTGACATGAGAAATTAGGTAATAGCAAAATCTCTCAGAATACACTTGAATCCAACTATGCTCAGAAGCATAAGTAAAGAATAAACAGATTTGTTTTTGACATTTTATTAATATTTATTAGATTTCAGAATTTGTTCAAAACATCTGGAATATTATATTTGTTTTTAATTAAAGTCTTACTCCGAATAAATCCTTTATTGGAAGGGATTCTTATAAAATAAAAACTGTCCAAAACTCTATATCTAGAAATACTATAGTACTTTATATGTTTTCTCTACTTAAGTTTTAATCTTGTACAGCCAATTCTTAATTTTGTCTGTTATTCTGTTAAAATACTTTCATTAATGACAGTGAATAAATGCCTGCAAAGTACACTTTTACCTTAAATTGTCACCTAAATCTTATCCCAAATATGATGTGAGATAGCATTTGATTTCTCTAAAAACCCTCTGCAGTTTTAGAGACAGATAGTATCACGGTTTTTCCTTCCTTCTCTGACTATTGCTCATTCAGCCATGCCGATTACAAGATGAAGAGCACTATGAGCCCTTGAGGAGGGCCAGACCATACATTTCAAGAGGTGGGAGAATGAGTCCATGTCAGTCTCTCATCATTAAATCCTCAGGACTAGCACAGTGTATTGGCACTTAGTAGGTGCTCAATAAATATTTGTCTCATAAAATGAGCTAATACAATTATATAAAGACATGGGAGCTCTGCTACTGATTTAAGCTTAATAGAACACTGGAGGAATTTTTAAATTGTTAGAATGGGGAGAGGCTGACAATTTTCCCATGACTTGAGTTACCACAAGTGAATTAAAAAAAAAAAATCTTTGGATGGTTATTTAGAATGGTATAAATAAAATAGACATTTATGTGATTAAAACGAGATTTTATATTACTACACGGCCTAAAGTTGGCCTCCTTAGTGGCTCAGATGATAAAGAATCTGCCTGCCAATTCAGGAGACCCAGGTTTGATCCTTGGGTTGGAAAGATCCCCTGGAGAAGAGATCCCCTGGAGAAGAGTGGCAAGCCACTCCAGTGTTCTTGCTTGGAGAATTCCATGGACAGAGGAGAATGGAAGGCTACAATCCATGGGGTCACAATTAGTTGGACATGACTGAGTGACATTTTGGAGGTAAATGGGATCAGAAAGAAAAAAAAATGGGAAAATAGGTTAGAAAAAAGTAGATAGAGATGTGAATAAATAACTAAGGGGCCCTGGTGAATACTGCTCTAGTACCTGATTTAAGTTGCTCTAACTAGTAAATCAAGGGCTCCTCCTTGACCTTCAAATTGAAGAGAGCTCTGTGGAAATATAGGATGTGGTTTAGATCTTGTTTCTTTGAATGATGGCCCTTCAAGTCTTATAGAATGGAACACACTGAGGATATCTTTGGAACACTCAGGAAAATCAAGACAAATTCAGATAGAGTAGACAAACTCTAGCCACCTGGAATCCCAAAACGATTGGCATCAATAGTGAAATATATAAAGTGTACTTCACTTATAAATAATAATGTTCACTTTTCACTTCCTTTTAAGTAAATTTTGTCGATGATAAAACTACAAACATTCTGCTAACTCAAAATTCTAACACAGTTAGTGTGTTAAAAATTTAAGCAAATTTTGGATTTAGATTGTATTCTAAAAAGGAAAGGTGAGCTCTAGAAAGGATACTGGAGAGTCTTTAATCCATTTCATTAATGCAAATTCTGAACTCCTGGTGAATTTATTGTCTTAAAGTCACTCAACCCTTAGGCAAAGGCTTACTTGAATTCCACCTTGCTACTCCAAACCCTTTATTTATCCTACCAGAACAGACTG
This sequence comes from Neotragus moschatus, assembly GCA_006410615.1. Taxonomy (NCBI): domain Eukaryota; kingdom Metazoa; phylum Chordata; class Mammalia; order Artiodactyla; family Bovidae; genus Neotragus; species Neotragus moschatus. The sequence goes on from SJYA01002689.1 coordinate 1,726,207, forward strand.
TTGAGATGTTTAGAACTGTCAGCAGAATGGTTGCTTAAGACTCTCTATTCTGCTTCTGCATTTCCAAGAAAGAAACCATGAGCACTCAAGTATGGAAAATAAAATTACAGAAACATTCAGTATGTGCTTATACTCAATTGCCTCTTTATCTCAGTTCAGTTCAGTCGCTCAGTCACGTACGACTCTTTGCGACCCCATGGACTGCAGCATGCCAGGCTTCCCTGTCCATCACCAACTCCCAGAGTTTACTCAAACTAATGTCCATCATGTTGGTGATGCCATCCAGCCATCTCATCCTCTGTCATCCCCTTCTCCTCCTGCCTTCAGTCTTTCCCAGCATCTGGGTCTTTTCAGATGAGTCAATTCTTTGCAGCAGGTAGCCAAAGTATTGGAGTTTCAGGACTTCATCATCAGTCCTTCCAATGAATATTCAGGTCTGATTTCCTTTAGGACGGACCTCTTGATCTAGGAAAGACCATACTTCTGTGCCCTCGGAATCTCATACCAGCTTATTTATGGACCTGGCTTCTTTGGATATCCTTATTTAATATGTATCTACAATTTAATATAACCCAAACTAGTTATATTACCTTTTCAGCTTCTTAACATGTTCATTCCTGACCTGCACTAGTTGAGTGCAGCCAGGACGGAGTCTCTCTGCCCCTTTCTCTCACACTCCCTTTGATCACCAGCTCTAGGGAGTCCCCATGTCCAAAGGTGATACAAATGTGTTCTCTATTCTGAATCCCTTTTCTTCATAATAGCAAAGTCCACACCCTCATCACATACCTGCACTGATGCAAGAGTGAATTGCTATCACCTATCTTTCACCCTTTTACATGTTTTCTTTTACTAGAGAGAAGTCGCTAAAAAAATGAATTCATTCGTATCATGTTCAAATCATTCCTCCAAAAGGTTGTTCGCCACTTTCAGTGTGAATTTTGAATAGCTCAGACTGGTAAAAAATGCAGAAGCTCATAAATGTGTAAGGATCCTCATTTGTCTGATCACCTGGTACTCTCCGGTATACATAGCCTACTTTCAGCTGCTCACTGTTTTCTGGACATGAATTCCGGTTCTTCAATTCCCCCTTCAGGAAGCTTTGTTCCTTAGAAATGAATCTGATGCTCTCCCTGGCTGATCACTCTCTTGGATCTTTCTCTTTTGTTTCTCACAACACACTGAGGAAAATTCTATCCGAGCCCTGCATTTTAGTGGACCTCTTAGGTGTAGCTCACCACCTACAGCTTTGACTAGAAATTCTGTCAGTGCAAGGCTGTCTTGATATCACAGCATGGGTTCATTCCTCCAGCAAGGAGAACCCAGTGAAACACAGTAGTAACATGTAGCTGGCACTCAACAAATATTTGCTAGGTAATTAAACTAATGGATCTAACTCAGCCCATGACACATTATGATCACTCTATAAATTTCAAGCAATTAATTTCTCTCTCATTGGTATCTTAATAGCATAAATAGATGGAAAATATTTTTTTAAATGGCACTGTCCAGTCCCCAATATCTTCTGAGAATAATCCAAACAACCAAAAGGATCTCTAGGTTTTCATTCTCCATATGAATAAAAAATGCTCCAAAAGTAAGGTCTATGTAAAATATCAATTTATGTCAAATCTATATTTCCTTAAAAGTTCTAAATACTCTAGGTAAGGCCAATGTCCATAAACACTACCATTCCATTTGTAAGTAACTCTTCTCCTAATGTAGAACTGAGTTTTCTCCCTCTTTCTCGAGTTTGTTATTCACTGTATTTGTTAATGGTACATAAGCTACTTCTCTTGCTCAAGCTTGGTAACTGAGTCAGGCTTTGGTTATGTGTCCATTTTTCTAAGAAGATTGATGACCACAAAAATAGATCAAATGATTAAAGTTCACCAAAGGTGTCAACAACTCCGCCAAGATTAGGCTTTCTGCTTGAGGACAGTTTGTTCTGCTACAACAGGTCCCCATGGCCACTACTCAGGTATTTATTTATATGCTGTCCCTGATGGAAACAGGAGGTAATTCAGCTGAAGTTGGTGGGTGAAAGGAATTTATGTTTGATGATTTTTTTAAAATACAGTATCTGTGACTATGATATATATACTGAGCAAAGAGAAGAAAAATGTGTCCACTAGATAAAGGATTATTTATACCATTCATTTTACCAAAATTTCTTGCATGGGCTTATAACGTAAAGAAATGTCATGAGCCAGTTGTCCAATAAATGACCAGTATAGGCTACGTTTACTATGATCTGCGCATGGACTTGTCCAAAGAGTGTACTTGTTCATGCTCACTATAGAAAAGATTCATGAAATAGTACATGCAAACACAAAAAAGAAAGAAATCACGATTTTACCTATTCAGTGACAGCTACTTTTAATACTTTCAATTCTCTTACACACACATTCAAACACACATGCACACAGAAACAGGATCATGTTGGGTGTACTTTATTTTTCTAACATGTTCTTCAGTGTAACAATGTGTTGTAAATATCTTTACATATAAATTAATATGTGTATCAACCAAACTAAGCTAAATTAAAGCAACCAGAGTCAAAATATAAAAAATATACAACAACCAAACTTCATTTCTGGTCATGCTATTTGATCATACCAAAGGAGAAATCTCATTGTAATCCTTTCAAAGCCTTGAGGCTGTACCAGATAGAGAATAGAGCACCACAGTCTTGCATTTCAATTAAATTTTCTACTCCAGAAATGAAATATACCTCTGGCCTTAACAATTTTCTAGATAGGACTAATAACACAGGTCTATCTAAGTATCAAGGAAGCAGGAAATGTGATCATTCCATATGCCTGGTATTTGAGAACTGGAAATATTGGAATCTATGATATCAGTTTCATGATTGTATAGTATTCCACTTAAAATCTTATTTTCAACTTCTGTGTCTTGCTGTGAAAATACTTTTCATACTTAGCCTGCAATTAAATATTTGTGCATATTCATAATTGTTTTCTTGGATAACTACCCATGCATAAAATAAGTATGTCTCTAGCCGTGCATGATTTTAAAGCTCTAGATATGTAAATACTTAAGTATACTTCAGGAAACTACACTCTCACAGGTTGTTATAGAATATTTTTTATATTCTTTAGCTTCAGCTGCACTAACTTTTTTTGTTATAAATTTGATAAGCAAAAAAAATGTCAAGTTTACAGTTCTGAAACCACTGGTTGCATATCATTTATAGATTTCCAAGTACTTTTATTACAGCTATGAATCCTAAATATCCTCTGGATACATCAGTACCACCAAACACACTGAAAATATGCTGATTCCAAAGACCCTGAGGTTTCTAATTCAACTATCCCACTGCTAGTTTCAACCTTTTGTTGGACATCAAATAGGCATCTCACACTTAAAAGTCAAAAACAAATGTCATCCTTTCTACTGACCTGAGGATGCTGTGTACCTTCAGGAAATGGTCCTGTAATAAACAAATTTACTCAGGCAAAAAAACCAGGAGTCATCACTGGCCCTTTGTTTCTTTCACACACATGTCTAATTACTAAAGAAATCCTGGAAGATCTAGTTTCAAGAAATTCCAAATCTCTACCACTACTTCCCTTGGACTCCAAGGATAATAAACCCGTCAGTCCTAAAGGAAATCAACCCTGAATGTTCATTGGAAGGACTGATGCTGAAGCTGAAGCTCCAATACTTTGACTACCTGATGTCAAGAACCAATTCATTGAAAAAGATCCTGATGCTGGGAAAGATTAAGGGCAGGAGAAGGGGATGACAGAGGATGAGATGGTTGGATGACATCACTGACTCAATGGACATGAGTTTGAGCAAGCTCTGGGGTTTGGCGATGGACAGGGAAACCTGGTGTGCTGCAGGCCATAGGGTTGCAAAGAGTCAGACACAACTGAGCGATTGAACAAGAACCAGCATACTTGCTACCTCCACTACACTGTCCTTGTCCTAGCTATCATTATTTTTTGTCTGAATTATTTCAAAACCCACCTAATTGGTCCCCAGCTAATCTCAATCCAGCAGGTGGGATTAATTTTTTATGAGGCAAAATTGATATACTATCACCGACTTGTGCAAAACTTTAATCATGAGCAGAATAAGAATCAAACTACTTCCATGGTCCAAAAGGTTTCCTTTTGCTGTCATAATCTCTCATTCCCTTTGCTCTAGCTATACTGGAACATTCCAACCTATCCCCTCCATGAAATCTCCAAGCATTTTCACTTGCTGTTTTACAGTTTTTTGGTTTTTTTGTAATTGTTTCACAGATTTTTCACATGACTCTTTCTTCACTTTATCCAGGTCTCTGATCAAATGTTATCTTCTTCAAGAACACTTTGTTGACTGCTATCCCTAAATATACCCCTCCCCACTGAATATATACACATGTACCTAACTATCATCAATGTCATATTCTGTTTCTTAAAATGTGTTCATAACATTAAACACTACTTAAAACACACACAAAGTTTGTCTCCCTTGCTCTGCTAGAATCCAAGCTTCAGGAGAGTAGAAACATAGACTACCTTTATGCCCAGCTTGTTTCTAACCTTTAATCAGAGACAAACAAAAAGTGTGAGTTCATGAAAAATAGTTTTGAATGAATGAGAAAGTCAAAGTTTCTATATCTCCTGAAACACGGGAGCCTGATCACCACTGCAAAAGACAAAGATAATGAGAAGATTCTGACATAATTTAAAATGCATTTCTGAAGTGACAAGAAAAGTTGAAGAACTAAAGAGTAAGCTGAAAACATAGATGTTGGCAAATGTAACCCAGACGAAGATGATATTCTGTTGAAAGAGCAATACTGGGGAAGCAGGGTTTGCTATTTTATGGATACGCAAAAGAAAAAGAAAGACTAAACCTTGGACCCACACAAAGTTGAGGATTTGAATCAAGACTTATATACAGAGAAAGGACATTTAATAGAGTTAAACTGCCAGTAAAAATTCTGAGATCTTACTTCAGGTAGAAATAAAATTGTATCTTTTGAAAATGTATTAGTATAACCAAAGCTTGATTTTGCAAGCCTGAAAAAGGGTAAGTGCTATGTTTTACTATCACTAAGCTTCAGAAAATCCCAAGGCCAATAAATTAAAGTGATTCCTTTTTAATAGTAACACTGTATCTAACAGAGGAATATTTACCAATTCTCTATAGAGAAAAGAGTAAATCTCTTCAAACTGGTACGCTAGAAATACCCATTGATTAAATTCAGTAAAATAAGAGGAAATAATAAAAATAAGAAAATCACTAAATACACAAAGAAATTACTGTTTGTGACAATTATTAAATATTATTTTTAATAACAATTAGATAAACAACAGAGTAAGTTTCCAGAAAGACTGCAAACTTTCTTTGAATTATCAATGCAGACTTTAAAATGTGTAAAATAATTTTAAAATAATAGGATTTTATTGGAAAGAACGAAAAATATCTAAAAGATAATCCAAGCAGTCAGGAAAAACTGAATAGCTCTCAAGCAGAACTATTGGAAATGAAAATGTAATTGTTAAAAATCAAAAATACAGATAAAACAAAAGGAATAATTGGCATTAAATAAAGTAGTGAACAGAGGGATGAAGATGAAAAATAAACTCAAAATATAGCTCAGATATTAAGGATATGAAATTATGAGGGGACGATTAAAACATGAAGACTAGAAAAAGAACATATAAATTTAATTGCAATTTCTAAAGGAAACCACTGAGGAGAAAAAATTTGGTCATTGGAAACCTCTGGACTCAACACAAGTGTTTTTCAAGGGCAAAGGTAAAACACAGGCACTGTGAGTTAAATAAGAGTTTTCCAACAGCAAACTATTTCTAAAAATATCCTAAAAGATGTATTCCAGGAAAAATATAAGTTATTCCATAAAGATTCAGGGAGAAAGGAGAAACAGGAATATATATAAGATATATGACAAAATTTAAACAAATATCAAGTCAAACATAAAAGATTACAATAAAGTGAACACTGATATTAAAAAATAATAATACAGGAAATAACTAAAATAGTAGGTAAGAACTTACAGGAATAGTGGACCAGATATATTTGGACCATGGCTTATGCTAAGGACAACAGACTCATGCATAATGGAAATTTGATAAATAGCAAAATGAATTTGCATATCTACAGTACACAGTAGGAAATGCCAAATCACTCCAGTATTCTTGCCTGGAAAATTCCATGGGCAGAAGAGCCTGGTGGGCTGCAGTCCATGGGGTCTCAAAGAATTGGACATGACTGAGTAACTGAGCACCCACACACAGTACACAAATAAGACTATTGAACACAAGATCTTAGCATGAGCCATAAATGATGGGAAAAAAAAATCCAATGCCACTTTTAAACTGAAATTTAAAAATGTAGATCCAAGACTATTAAAAATTTAAATGCAAAAAGTCAAAATTTGAAAAATTCTAGAAGACAATATAAGAAAACATATTTTTTTGACTTTGGGGTAAGGAAAAAGCTTTTCAACAACATAAAAAAGCACTAACCATAAAGAAACTTTACATTATATAAAAATAAAAAACATTAATTTCTTAAAAGACAAACTAAAAAAACTAAAGCTGAAACAAAGTGAAAAAAACATGAAGTATGGAACAAGCCAAAACTAAGGAACAATATTTGCAATAAATAACTATGACTAGCATCATTAGTTGTTGCAAATATTCTTGTATAGCTCAGTCAGTAAAGCACCTGCCTGCAATGAGGGAGACCTGAGTTCAATTCCTGGGCCAGGAAGTTCCCCTGGAGAAGAAAATGGCAACCTACTCCACTGTTCTTGCCTGGAGAATCCCAGGGACAGTGAAGCCTGGTGGGCTGCTATCTATGGGACTGCACAGAGTCGGCCATGACTGAAGCAACTTAGCAGCAGCAGCAGCAAGGGGTGCTGCCACCATGGAAAACAATATGGCAAGTTTGCAAAAAACAGTAAAAAGAGAACTACCACATGATCCAATAATTCCAGTCTTGGATATACATCAGAAAAATAAAAACATTAATTTGAAAAAATACATATACCCTGATAATCAAAGAAGCATTATTTACAGTGTCCAAGATATGGAAGCAGCCTAGTGTCTGTCAACAGATAAATGAATAAAGAAGTACTATATATACAGTAGATCAATTGTATAGACGTGGCATTAGAAGAATGAAATTTTGCCATTTACAATATGGGTGGACTTGGATGATATTATGCTAGGTGAAAAAGTGAAACAAATCAGACAGAGAAAAACAAACATTATCTTTGCACAGAAGTCCTAGGAAAGAAAGCTATGACAAACCTAGATAGCGTATCAAAAACCTGAGACATCACTTTGTCAAAAAAGGTCTGCATAGTCAAAGTCATAGTTTTTCCAGTGGTTATGTACAGACCTGGACTATAAAGAAGGTTGAGCACTAAGGAGCTGATGCTTTCAAAGCGTGGTGCTGGAGAAGACTTTTGAGAGTCTCTTGGATGAAAGGAGATCAAACCAGTCACTTCAAAAAGGCAATCAACCCTGAACATTCATTCGAAGGACCAGTGCTGACGCTGAAGCTCTAATACTTTGGCCGCCTGATGTGAAGAGCTGACTCACTGGGAAAGACCCTGATGCTGGGAAAGATTGAGGGCAGGAGGAGAAGGGGACAACAAAGGATAAGATGCTTGGATGACATCACTGACTCAAAGAACATGAGTTTGGGTAAACTCTGGGAGACAGTGAAAGACAGGGAAGCCTGGTGTGTTGCAGTCCATGGAGCTGCAAAGAGTCGTACATGACTCAGTGACTAAACAATAGCATCTTTCCACATATTCACTAATATGTGGAACCTAAAAAATACAGCAAACCAGTGAATATAACAAAAAGGAGACAATCATAGGTGTGGAGAACCAATTAGCAGTTAACAGGGAGAGGTAAGAGGGGAGGGACAAGACAGGGCAAAAAAGATTTGCTTATGTATAAAATAAATAAGGATGTACACAAGGAAACATAGCCAGTATTTTATAATTGCAAATGGAATATCACATTTAAAATTTGTGAGTCACTATGTTGTACAGCTGCAATTTATATAATATTTTACATCAACTATATCTCAACATAAATAAATATATACAGACATAAAACGCTATAGCAATAACTTCATTAAAGCATCTGTCATAATATATATAAATACAATACCAAAATCTATGTAGTCTACAAATACCCACTTTACGAATTAAATATAGATTGGTTAAAAGTAAAATGATGAAAAAGGTTACACCGTGCAAACACTAATCCAGAGAAAACTATCTATGTTAAGAGAAGACAGTGTAGACTTTGAAGAAAGAAATATTGAGAGATAAAGACAGATTTCATATAATGATGAAGTGGTCAACTCATAGAAAGATGTTGCAAAAGTATTAATAATTCCTTAGAAACTTAATAAAAGAACTTCAAAATATATGAAGTGGAAATGAATAGAATAGAAAGAGAAACAGGAAAATCTTCACCTATGGTTAGCTAAATAGACACCTTGCACAGTAATTGACAGAACGAGTGGTGAGAAGACCCTTAAGTGTGTAGCAGATATGGTAAACACCACAGCCATCTTCAGTTCAGTTCAGTTCAGTCGCTCAGTCATGTCCAACTCTTTGCAGCCCCATGAACTGCAGCACGCCGGGCCTCCCTGTCCATCATCAACCCCTGGGGTCCACCCAAACACATGTTCATTGAGTCAGTGATGCCATCCAGCTATCTCATCCTCTGTTGTCCCCTTCTCCTCCTGCCTTTAATCTTTCCCAGCATCAGGGTCTTTCCAAATGAGTCAGCTCTTCACATCATGTGCACAAAGTATTGGAATTTCAGCTTCAGCATCAGTCCTTCCAGTGAACACCCAGGACTGATCTCCTTTAGGATGGACTGGTTGGATCTCCTTATCCTGACATTTATGGAACACCCACACCCCCAACAACAGGATAAAGGTTATTTTCAAGTGTACATACAGTACTCAGTTAGATGGAAGTATAGACCATATTCCTAGTCACAAATTTCTGCATCAGAAACAATATAATGATCAGGAATTAATTTAATCAAAGAAGGGAAAATTGTGTACACTGAAAACTATGACATTGATGAAATAAATCAACACAAATAGACATTCTCTGCTCATAGACTGGAAGACTTAATATTGTTAAACTATCCCCACTACTCAAAACAATATACATATCAAATGCAATCCCCATCAAAATTCCAATGGCATTTTTTAACAGGAAAAAAAACAAATAAACAATCCTAAATGTATGGAACCACAAAAGATTCTGAATAACCAAAGCAGTGTTGAGAAAGAAGAACAAAACTGGAGGCAACATGCTCCCTGGTTTCAAATTATATTAATTAAAACACATCATACTGGCATAAAAATAGACACATAGATCAATGGGACAGAATAGCAAGGCCAGAAAGAAGCACAAATGGTCAATTAATTTATGACAAAGCACCCAAAAATATACAATGGTAAAAGAACAATCTCTTTGATACATGGTGTTGAAAAACTGGACAGCCACATGTGAGGAAATTTGACCACTATCTTATACCCCATAAAAATTTACTCAAATGTATCAAAGCTTTGAATGTAAGAATTCTAAGTCTCCTAAAAAAGAATACATCAGTTTGAGTAAACTCCAGGAGTTGGTGATGGACTGGGAAGCTTAGCGTGCTACCATCCATGCGGTCGCAAAGAGTTGGACACGACTGAGCGACTGAACTGAGCTGAACTGAACTGAACTGCAAAAAGAATATAGGGAATAAACTAATTGACATCCATCTTGGTAACGATTATTTTAGATATGACACCAAAGCAAAGGTACTAAAAGTAAAAATAAAGAAGCAAGATTCATCAAACTCAAGAGGTTCTAACATTGAAGGAAACTATTGAAGGAAATATCAATAAAATGAAAAGGCAACCTAATTAATGGGAGAATATATCTGCAAATCACAGATCTCACTCAAGGTTAATATCAAAATATACAAAGGAACTCATACAGCTCACTAGGGAAAAAATCTGATTTAAAAAATTGACAATGAAAATATGTTGCCTCAACAATTTAGGGACCACATCTCTAAACAGCAGGAAGTAGTTAAGAGTGAAAACAATGCCCCTTTCCCTTGGCAACATAATTCTCCTAAAAGAAAAGGGGGGAATGAGAGAGTCATTTCCTAGGCAGGTTGATAAGAAGTCTAGGGGGTCCCCAAGGAGAGAGGGGTCTGGAATTTTCAAGCAGGAAGAAAGGACAAACTTTTTTTTCCTCTACATTCCTTAGGATTATGTATACTCCTTGAGGACAGTCTCTGGATTAAACCTTCTGGCTAATTCTGTTATCTTAAAATGTAAATTATGGGAGTAGGTTTGGTGAGGTCTTTACAACCTCCCTGGACTTCCCTGGTGGCTCAGACAGTAAAGCATCTGTCTACAATGTGGGAGACCTGGGTTAGATCCCTGGGTCGGGAAGATCTTCTGGAAAAGGAAATGGCAATCCACTCCAGTACTATTGCCTGGAAGATCCCATGAACAGGGGAGCCTGGTAAGCTACAGTCCATGGGGTCTCAAAGAGTTGGACACAACTGAGCGAGTTCATTTAATAATATTTTTACAACCTCCAGACATTCTTTGGATTCACTGGAGAGTATATAACTCCATTGCTAACACTAGCAAGCTGGAACTCTTTCTACCCCCTTCTGATGTCAATGTCAGAAGCTTTCTCTATCTCTTTTATACTTTAATAAAACCTTATTACACACACACACACACACACACACAAAATTGACAATGGATATGAATAGACGTTTTTTCCAAAGAAGAGGTACAGATGACTGACAGGTACATTAAAACATGCTCAGCACCAATAATCATCAGCAAAATGCAAATCAAAACCACAATGTGATATCACTTCACACCTGTTAGAAGGTTATTATCAAAAATATGAGAGAGAATAAGTGTTGATGATGTGGAGAAAAGGGAATTCTTGTGTACAAGAGTTGGTGGGAATGTGAATTGGTAGTCAATATGGAGATAGTGTGAAAGTTCCTTAAAAAATAAAAAAAATAAAACTACCATATAATCCAGGAAAATAACTTCTGGCTATTTAGCTGAAGAAAACAAACACTAACACACATATATGTATACACAGAGACATATATATACATATATATAAAGGAATATTATTCAACCATAAAAAAGAATGAAGTCCTGTCATCTGTCACAATATTTTCTTTAGGGTAATTGGCTAAGTGAAATATATCACAGAGAAAGACAACATATGATGTCACTTACATGTGGAATCTTACAAATCAAAACAAAAAAGGCAGGCTTATATACAGAGAACAAGCCAATCAGTGGTTGCCAGAGGCACGGGTGGAGGTTGGATGGAATAGGTGAAAGAAGTCAAAAAGTATAAAATTTTAGTCATATAATAAATAAGTCATGGGGAGGTAGTGTTGCCAAGTATAATTAATAAGATTGTACCATATATTTGAAAGTTGCTAAGTAAGAAAGGAGATCTTCAAAGTTCTTATTATGAGAAAAAAAATTTCAGTGACTATATATGGTGGCAGATGTTGTCTAGACTTATCACAGCGGTCATTTTGCAGCACATCCAAACTGGGATCCATTGTGTTGTTCACCTGAAATTATTATAACAGTGTATGTCAACTATACCTCAACAAAAATAACAGTAATCTGAAAAAAAAAAAACCTTGATCGTTTCAATGGTTACATGACCATATACATTTTTCAAAGTTTATTAACTTCTATGGAACTGTAGGCCTTAAAAGCATGAATCTTGCTGTAAGAAGATTACACTTTATGAAACCTGTCTCTAGAAAATTTATACAAGATAAAGAAAATTAAACCAAATATAGCTACTACTAAGGCTGAAATAGGTATAATTAGGTTATCCCAGAAAGTGAATGACATATAGACACTTGTGTATTTAAAATAAAATGCCTTTCCATGAAAAAAAATTGTTACATTAAATTAATTTTTTTTTAAAAGAAGCAAATTGCTCTTTATTTTTGGGAGAGGACACTAATGAGATTAAAGCAGAGTGTGTACTAAGTCACTTCAGTCATGTCCGGCTCCTTGCAACCCAATGGCCTGTGGCTCCCCAGGCTCCTCTGTCCATGGGGATTCTCCAGGCAAGAATACTGGAGTGTGTAGCCATACCCTCCTCCATGGGACCTTCTTGACCCAGGAACCAAACCCAGGAGGGAGATAATAATACAATGCTAGAAACAGAAAAGAGGAAAGTGAAAAAGTTGGCTTAAAGCTCAACATTCGAAGAAACAAAGATCATGGCATCTGGTCCCATCACTTCATGGGAAATAGATGGGGAAACAGTGGAAACAGTGTCAGACTTTATTTTGGGGGCTCCAAAATCACTACAGATGGTGACTGCAGCCATGAAATTAAAAGACGCTTACTCCTTGGAAGAAAAGTTATGATCAACCTAGATAGCATATTCAAAAGCAGAGACATTACTTTGCCAACAAAGGTCCATCTAGTCAAGTCTGTGGTTTTTCCTGTGGTCATGTATGGATGTGAGAGTTGGACTGTGTAGAGAGCTGAGTGCGGAAAAATTGATGCTTTTGAACTGTGGTGTTGGAGAAGACTCTTGAGAGTCCCTTGGACTGCAAGGAGATCCAAACAGTCCATTCTAAAGGAGACCAGTCCTGGGTGTTCTTTGGAAGGACTGATGCTAAAGCTGAAACTCCAATACTTTGGCCACCTCATGTGAAGTGTTGACTCATTGGAAAAGACTCTGATGCTGGGACGGATTGCGTGCAGGAGGAGAAGGGGATGACAGAGCATGAGATGGCTGGATGGTATCACCGACTAGATGGACATGAATTTGGGTGAACTCTGGGAGTTGATGTTGGACAGGGAGGCCTGGCGGGCTGCAATTCATGGGGTCGCAAAGAGTTGGACACAACTGAGTGACTGAACTGAACTGAGAAACAAGAAGTAGCATTAGATTGATCAAGTCCTGTGATATATAAAAATATCCATGTCACTAAGCATTGATGTCTTCATATTTCATGAAATTAAAGAACATTTGCCATTTGTGAAACTGACTGATGTTATTTCGACATATACCTTTAGCTTTGGGTTTATAATTTATCTTGACCAAAGACGGAAGCACAACACACAAAGTATGCAAAAGTAAACTGTAATAATTAAGTGTTCATAAAAATAGAAAAAAATCAGTAATATGTTTTAAAAGTAAATGTACTGTAGAATTTGTCAAGTCCTTTTAAATATTTAATTGAAGGTTAAATATTATTGTATATTGGAAAGGGGGGCGAATGTGCATTTATGAATAATGTTAATTGTTACAAAGGAAAGCTGATTTCATTTCAGATACTTTTAAGTCCCCAATTGAGCTCAGTGTGAATAAGAATCTTAAATAAATGCTTCTTAAGTGGAAATTGATCTGTGGGATTCTATATGGTTCACAAAGATTGGAAATACTAGGATATAAGAGAAAACGCTGCTCTGCTATTTTTTCCTCAGGATAGGGAAATACAGAAAACCATGCAAACTTCCCACACCAGACCTCTAATTGAAGCAATTCAGATAAGAATTTGTACTTGGAAGGGATTATCTAAACCAAACCTGTGAACTACTGAAGTCCACCTGCTTCTATACTGTTTCTATTTCCTGCTATTCAGAAAGATTTTTCTCTTCAGCAATTTCATTTACCCAACCATCGCTGACTCAGGCCTATACTTCTTCCTACCCAGAAAAGTATATTAGATGCCTATACATTTTGATATTTAATCAAACAAATGCCTCTTACTCAGTGTACTTTCTTTTGCCCCAAGAAATCTGATGAGATTCTAAATAGCTATAGACAATCAGTGCAGAAAAATATCCATGTCACAGAATATATGACTTTTCACAAGCTAAAGATTTTTTTTCATTCATTCAAGCTTTTCCTGGAAGTTTTATCTTGGAGGTGAAGAGTCTGTTATCATAAATTGCAAGAAAAATAATCTGCCAAATCCAACAAGAAAAACTACCCTCACAGAGAAGAAATTTAATTTGTCCTATACCATCTGAGATGCTCTTTTTAAAAACCCTGTTCTGTAAACATTTTCTTTTAGTTCTTAGTAAGAACCAGAATATAAGGACAACAAACTGAATTCTCAGGTTATTTAATTCCATGCCACAAATCTCTCTCTTTCTCTCTCTGTGTCTCTCTATCTATATATATAGATAGATAGATATAAAGATACATAGATATATACACATACTACCCAAACTCTCTCTCCTCGTGTTAAGTAATAACAACAGTAATAATATAACTATTAAGGTCAAAGTTTATCCATTATATACTAATTGAAATTAATAACTAATGAACATTGCTGTTCAGTGTTGTTTGTCAATGCTGCTATTATATAATACAAATGTAGTATATCAGAGAATTCACTCCATTTATTGGTTCACAGAGACAGTGGTTAGGTCACAATCAGTTACTGTATGCTAATATGGCTACCCAGTTCAAAGTCAATTTATCAGCTTGATAGTCATGACAATTCCATTTTCTTAACATGCTTAGAGGTGACTGGACTCCAGGGTACTATGTTATGATAAACAAATTCATAAAAGACTGATGGATAAAACCAGGAAGCCAATTCATAAATTCTCAGAAAGACTAATAACTACCAAGCAGAGTGAAAATAGTCTCTCTGAGTGGACAATTTTACACAGGAAGCTTTATTCAGAGGGTTATTGCCTGGAGATCATGGGACTAGAACAAGAGGGGTTAGCTATTTGATCATAATGCCTGGTGTCACACAATTTGATTCACTGGGGCTTTTGTGTGGACACATTTTCGAGAGCCTGAATGCCGTCTCTTCAGTACTGCTTAGTGGCCACAACCAAAGATTGCTTCTCTAACGTGCTTTTTCCCTTGGTTTTCAGAGCAACCAGCATCCTCAATGACAGATTACCTTTAGATATGGTAATACCAACAGTCAGGTTTCCATCAAGTCTTGACCTGAGAAGCATTCCGACTCTTTAAAAGTAATTAAGTTAGAGATTCCTTTTCTTACAGGATACCTCATGTAATGAACCCTCAAGAACACTCAGTAGCTGACTAATGGGACCACATTCAGTATTTTAGGGTTTTGACTAGTTACCAGAAGCTCTGGAAAATCTCTCTGCTCTCTCCCTTCTCTCTTATCTTTTCCATTTTGAATCTAAGTAGAGAAAAGAAAATGCTCTCTTAAAACCATTTAGGAAAGATTTGATAGATGGATTACCACAAAATTCAAGTAAATATTTTAAAATTATCATGGTTTCTGGCAATTAAGTGAGGGATAGAGGTACCTAAAGGGGCTTCCCAGGTGGCTCAGTGGTAAAGAATCTGCCTGCCAATGCAGGAGACATGGGTTTGATCCCTGGATTAGGAAGGTCCCCTTGAAGAGGAAGTGGAAACCCACTTCAGTACTCTCATCTGAATAATCCCATGGACAGAGGAGCCTGGGGGGCTGCAGTCCATGGTGGGGTGGCAGTCAGTCAGTCATGACTGAGCACACGTGCATGCAAATGTACCTGACACGTGCTGCTAAGCTGATTTATACATGGAACACATCCTCATTGTGAGGCAATGGCTGATACACTGAAGTGTGGGCCTGAGACGTCATTAGAAAGGAAATGTCACAAAGTACTCTTGGGTACACACAATAAAACACACAAAGTAAAAGTCTTGCTGAGCGTCAATAATGCAACATGGTTTGAACATGATAGATATTCAAAGTACTCATTGAAATGCTGTCTAACTAACATCATTATTTGACCAGATATAATTAAATAAGTGGTTTTCTTTAAAAATCTTAATCATATGGAAATAGACTATTTTAGGTTAAAGCCCTTTTTAAAGTGGCAAGTGTATGGATTCTGTATCATGATAGTCTTAAGATTTCCCAAAGATTCTTAAAACCATAGCCTGTTTCATTAATTACTTCAGACTGAAGTTTATAGAGAATTTTCTCAAAGGAGAGAGTGTGGAGAAAAGGAAACCCTCTTGCACTGTTGGTAGGAATGCAAGTTGATATAGTCACTATGGAGAACAGTATGGAGATTCTTAAAAAACTAAGAATACAATTACCATACGACCAAGCAATCCCACTACTGGGTGTATATCCTGAGGAAATTATAATTGAAAAAGACACATGTACCCCAGTGTTCACTGCACCACTCTTTACAATAGGTAGGACGTGGGAACAATCTAGATATCCAATGACAGATGAATGGATAAAGAAGTTGTGGTACATATGCACAAGGAATATTGCTCAGCTAAAAAAGAATGCATTTCAGTCAGTTCTAATGAGATAGATAAGCCTAGAGCCTATTACACAGAGTGAAGTAAGTCAGAAAGACAAATATTGCATATTAATGCATATGCATGGAATCTAGCGGAGAAGGCAATGACACCCCACTCCAATATTGTTGCCTGGAAAATCCCATGGATAGAGGAGCCTGGTGGGCTGCAGTCCATGGGGTCACTAAGAGTCAAACATGACTGAGAGACTGCACTTTCACTTTTCACTTTCATGCATTGGAGAAGGGAATGGCAACCCACTCCAGTGTTCTTGCTTGGAGAATCCCAGGGACGGGGGAGCCTGGTGGGCTGCTGTCTATGGGGTCTCACAGAATCGGACACAACTGAACTGACTTAGCAGCAGCAGCATGGAATCTAGAAAGATGATACTGATGATCCCATTTGCAGGCCAGCCAAGGAGATATATACATAAAGGATAGACTTTGGGGCACAGCAGGGGAAGGACAGGATGGAATGATTCAAGAGAGTAACATTGAAATATCTACATTACCATAAGTAAAATAGACAGTCAGTGGGAATTTGCTGTATGACCCAGGGAACCCAAAACAAGGGCTCTGTGACAACCTAGAGGGGTGTGACGGGAAGGGAGGTGGGAGGGGGGTTCAAGAGGGAGGGGTCATATATCTACCCATGGCTGATTCATGTTGATTTATGGCAGAAACAATTAAAATTCTGTAAAGCAATTGGATAAATTAAAAATAAAATAAATATATTTTAAAGAATGCTTTTTGCTTGGCTATTGTTTAAGACTAGTCATTTGTATTCTTTAGTTGTCTGAGCAGTTATCTCAAAATAAAGTCCTCTTATCTGAAAACTCAGTACAATGTGCATATCAGGAGATGTATTATCTCAGACTTGGGCTACCTAACCTCTTTGGCAATATGTCATCTCAAAATTTTCACCATGCCTTGTAAATTAATCTGCCTTCTTCATGGTACATCTGAAGTCATTGAGAATGGATTACTTATGTCTGAAAATTTCCCCAGAAACTATTTTCTTTTCCCCTGTGAAGGCTCAAAAATTTTGTTGAGGTCTTTATTTGGAATTTTAAGTAGAACTTCCTAGAAATGATAAAGTTTTTGTTATGACATCTTCTCTTCAGATATTATGAAATAAACTCCAGTAAGAGTTGACATTAAATGGATTGCTATGTATCAACCACCGTGCTAAGCATTTTATATATATCTCATTCAATTCTTACAACAAACTGATGAGGTCAGTGCTATTGTTACCATTTTGCAGGTCATGAACCTTAGAGATTCAGCATCTTGTGCAAGGTCCTAAAAACAGATGACCTGAGAAATAAATCCAGGCCATCTGTAGTCAAATTTAGTACTTTTAATCATAAAAATACATCATTCTTGACACATATATGCAATGGAATACTACTAGGCCATAAAAAAGAATGAAATAATGCCATTTGCAGCAACATAGATTAGAGATTATCACACTTAGCAAAGTAAGTCAGAGAAAGACATACAATATGATATCACATATGTGGAATCTAAATACAACACAAATGAAATTATATATGAAAGAGAAACAGACTCACAGACATGAACAAATTTGTTATTGTCAAGGGAGAATAGAGGTGGGAGGGATGGAATGGGAGTTTGGGGCTACCAGATGCAAACTATTATATATAGAATGAATCAAACGCAAGATCATTTTCTATAGCACAAGGAACTAGATTTAATATCCTGGGATAAACCATAATGGAAAACAATATGAAAAAGGTGCAATATATATATGTACGCAAGAAAGCAAGGAAAGATAAGAAAGCCTTCCTCAATGATCAATGCAAAAAAAAAATAGAAGAAAACAATAGAATGGGAAAGATTAGATATATCTTCAAGAAACTTAGAGATACCAAGGGAACATTTCCTTCAAAGATGGGCAAAATAAAGGACAGAAATGGTATGGACCTAACAGAAGCCAAAAGATATTAAGAAGAGATGGCAAGAATACAAAGAAGAACTGTATAAAAAAGATCTTAATGACCCAGATAATCACAATGGTGTGATCACTCATCTAGAGTCAGACATCCTGGAGTCCAAAGTGAAGTGGGCCTTAGGAAGCATCACTCCAAACAAAGCTAGTGGAGGTGATGGAATTCCAGTTGAGCTATTCCAAATCCTAAAAGATGATGCTGTGAAAGTGCTGCACTCAATATTCCAACAAATTTGGAAAACTCAGCAGTGGCCCACAGAACTGGAAAAGGTCAGTTTTCATTCCAATCACAAAGAGAGGAAATGCCAAAGAATGTTCAAACTACCACACAATTGCACTCATTTCACACATTAACAAAGTAGTGCTCGAAATTTTCCAAGCAAAGTTTCAAGAGTAAGTGAACTGAGAACTTCCAGATGTTCAAGCTTTATTTAGAAAAGGCAGAGAAACCAGAGGCCAAATTGTCAACATCCATTGGATCATAGAAAAAACAAGAGAGTTCCAGGAAAACATCTACTTCTGCTTTATTGACCACGCCAAAGCCTTTGACTGTGTGGATCACAACAAACGAAAATTCTTCAAGAGATGGGAATACCAGACCACCTTACCTGCCTCCTGAGAAATCTGTATGCAATTCAAAAAGCATTAGAAGCAGAAAAATGGACTGGTTCCAAATCGGGAAAGGAGTACATCAAGGCTGTATATTGTCATCCTGCTTCATTAACTTATATGCAGAGTACATCATGCGAAATGTCAGGCTGGCTGAAGCACAAGCTGGAATCAAGATTGCTGCGAGAAATATCAATAATCTCAGATATGCAGATGACGCCACCCTTATGGCAGAAAGTGAAGAACTAAAGAGCCTCTTGATGAAAGTGAAAGAGGAGAGTGAAAAAGTTGGGTTAAAACTCAACATTCAGAAAACGAAGATCATGGCATTCAGTCCCATCACTTCATAGCAAATAGATGGGGAAACAATGGAAACAGATTTTATCTTCTTGGGCTCCAAAATCACCACAGATGGTGACTGCAGCCATGAAATCAAAAGACGCTTGCTCGTTGGAAGAAAAGCTATGGCTAACTTAGCATATTAAAAAGCAGAGACATTACCTTGCTGATAAAGCCCCATCTAGTCAAAGCTATGATTTTTCCAATAGTCATGTATGGATGTGAGAGTTGGACTATAAACAAAGCTGAGTGCCAAAGAATTGATGCTTTTGAACTATGGGGTTGGAGAAGACTCTTGAGAGTTGCTTGAACTGAAGGATATCAAACCAATCAATCCTAAAGGAAATCAGTCCTGAATATCCATTGGAAGGACTGATGCCGAAGCTGAAACTCCAATACTTTGGCCAACAGCTGACAGCTGACTCATTGGAAAAGACCCTGACGCCAGGAAAGATTGAAGGCAGGAGGAGAAGGGGCCAACAGAGGATGAGGTGGTTGGATGGCATCACCAATTCGATGGACATGAGTTTGAGCAAGCTCTGGGAGTTGGTGATGGACAGGAAAGCCTGGCGTGCTACTGTCCATGGGATCACAAAGAGTTAGACAAAACTGAGCGACTGAACTGAACTGAATATATATATTTAGGTAAATAACTGAATCACTTTGCAGTACAGCAGAAATTAATGCAACATTGTAAATCAAGTATACTTCAGTAATTTTTTAGAAAAGAACAACATACATCATCTTTTGGTGTAAAACCAAGCATTGTTAAAGCTTCATTTTCCAACAAGAATAGAAAAGCAATTCAAAATTCTTGTCTTGGGGGATACCAGTGGTTTTGATTTTGAGCGCTTTAAAATTATGCTATTTTGCCAATATACAGTAGAAATTTTATTCCCAAAGGCAGACCTGCTATTTTACACTATAAGCTCAATAAAGTAATTTACTTGTCTTTATGGGTTAGATGGACAGTACTGAGGATGTCAAACTGAGTTAATAGAAGACCAGATGTTGGCTGGCACAAATCCTGCCAGCCAGCAGCAGAAGTGAGGAAATTCTAGGTTCGGTAGGAACATTAGCCCAAAGATTAGTGCCTAGAATCCTTTACACTTGGGGAAACTTCCGTCATAAATGAAGTTTAGGGAAGTTCACGTTTCTCCATATCCCAGAAATATCCAGTATAAGTAGTTCCCTCAAAATGCAAATAAATATACCAGAAAATAAACAATAAAGGAAAGACATATATTGTTTAGGGCTTCACTGGTGGCTCAGATGGTAAAGAATCTGTCTGCAATGCAGGAGACCTGGGTTCAATCCTGGGTGGGGAAGATCCCCTGGAGAAGGGCATGACAACCCTCTCCAGTTTTCTTGCCTGGAGAATCCCATGGACAGAGGAGCCTGGCAGGCTACAGTCCATGGAGTTGCAAAGTCAGATGTGACTGAGCGACTAAGCACATATATTGTGTAACACAACACTTACTAAGAAAACATTGCTGGGACTTCCCTGATGGTCCAGTAGTTAAAACTCTGGACTTCTAATGCAGGGCAGGGGGTGTGGGTTCAATCCCTGGTTAGAGAATTAAGATCACTCATGCCTTTAAAAAAACTGCTGATTAAATCTAAAAATGACTGATCTCAGAAAAACAGTCATTGCTTACTGTCCTCTGTGTAGAAGAAATATAGAGAGTTTAATTTTGACTTCCCTCTGCCACAAATCCATAAATATATAAAAGTTACCTAAAACTTAAATGTTAAGAAAAATGACAAAGATATTTGGATAAAATTGTTAAGGAAAAGAATAGTGTCTTCTCCCAAACTCTAATGTTCTCCGTACATTGGATGTGAGTTTGAGTAAACTCCGGGAGTTGGTGATGGACAGGGAGGCGTGCTGCAATTCATGGGGTCATGATGGACAGGAGGCCTGGCATGCTGCAATTCAGGGGGTCGCAAAGAGTCAGACACGACTGAATGACTGAACTGAACTGAATTGAACTGTACATCGCTAAATAGAACATTCTCTAATGATCTCGTACAGCCCTAACCCTGCTATGTTTTTAAATTGGGGGATATGTCTTATAAGGGCAGTCTCAGCCCTAAGATGATAACTGAGGATTCTTACCCTCTCCTCTGACCAGCCACCTGTTCAGCTCTTAGAGAATAAGGAAACAGGTTTCAAAGGTGAAGATCTCACCATAGAACCTTTTCCTGAATTTCTAGCTGGGCCACCTCTTTCTCCTACTGTTTCCCCTGCCACACCTCCGTATAGCTGAACTTTAAGAGACCCAGGAGAAAGAAGAAATAAGACTTTAAATAATTTATTTGGAGAAACAGTCAGTGAAGAGGAACAAATCATGTTTCACTAAAAGAACGGGGACCTTTGACACTCCCCTTCTCGCTCCAGTACCTGGAGCTCTAGCCGATTGCATTAGTGAAATTTTCATTTGATGGCATTTTAATATTCTGCCTTGATGACTTTTTAGCAACATTTACTTTCAGAGGTCTCGAGTGTTCCCTCGGAGGAAATGAAACATGTCAGAGCCCATTACAAAAATCAAAATTTAAATACCTCGACCACGTTAGGGCTCACACACAATCCCATCAGCGCTTAAGTTGAAATTCACAACTATTCATTCTCTTGCTCAATCAGTAATGAGAACATTTGATGAAGCATTCCAGGGTCAGGGAACACACGGTAGTGATCTAACTTAACCCGTTGATTGCTGGGCCACAAAGGATCAAGGCAGAATTTGATTAAATTGTAACGATAATTTCCAATAGCACCAAAGTAAAAGCTTTTTCTTTTTTATTTAACTATTGCAATTCCCATAAGCTACAGGAAAGGGATAACAATAAAATAGTTTTAGATTAGGTTCAACATTCTTTGGGAATTGCTACCTTACGTCTCTATGTCCTACAGAATAACCTGTTTAATTCTCCTCCAACTATGGCCATAGTTTACTCTGTTATTAGGAATTGTTGTGTTCTCTAATTGGAGGGATACTAAATGCATTATTTTTGTTTGAGCCACGACCGTAATTATGTTATACTTTCCTGACTTGTGAACATATTCCCAGCAAAAAGGCATCCCCAGGTTGTGATCTGACTGTTTATAGTATATTCTATTCTAGTTGTTGGCTGCCCCCACAGTCTCTTGGATATTGATTGTGTATGTGCATGTGTGTTTGCACACTTTGATGCTAGGTTGTATCTGATTCATTGCAACCCCATGGGTGGTAGCCCGCCAGCCTTTCTGTCCATGGGGATTCTCTAGGCAAGAATACTGGAGTTGTTGCGATGCCCTCCTCCAGGGGATCTTTCCAACCCAGGGATCAAACCCAGGTCTTCCCCATTGCATGTAGATTCTTTACCATCTGAGCCACCAGGGAAGACAAGAATACTGGATTGGGTAGCCAGTCCCTTCTTCAGTGGATCTTCCTGGCTCAGGAATCAAACCAGGGTCTCCTGCATTGCAAGCAGATTCTTTAGCAGCTGAGCTACCAGGGAAGCCCCATTTATTTTGTGTCTTAAAGCAATGCAACACACGTTACTATCTGACATCACAGTAAAAGCTTCAAAAATCCAATTCAGCACACTGCTGTTGTTCAGTCACTAAGTTGTGTCTGATCCTTTATGACCTCATGGACTGTAACACATCAGGTTCCTCTGTCCCCATTCAGCCTTAACAACTGGTATTTTTTTTTTTTAACATAAGAAAGTCTCTCTTTCTCTCTCCTTTTCTCCTCTTCTTTCATTCACCCAAACTGAATGACATATAATCAAGTTCAGTTCAGTTTAGTTCAGTTCAGTTCAGTCGCTCAGTCGTGTCAGACTCTTTGCGACCCCATAAATCGCAGCACGCCAGGCCTCCCTGTCCATCACCAACTCCCGAAGTTCACTCAGATACATGCCCATCAAGTCAGTGATGCCACCCAGCCATCTCATCCTCTGTCGTCCCCTTCTCCTCCTGCCCCCAATCCCTCCCAGCATCAGAGTCTTTTCCAATGAGTCAACTCTTCGCATGAAGTGGTCAAAGTACTGGAGTTTCAGCTTTAGCATCATTTCTTCCAAAGAACACCCAGGGCTGATCTCCTTCAGAATGGACTGGTTGAATCTCCTTGCAGTCCAAGGGACTCTCCAGAGTCTTCTCCAACACCACAGTTCAAAAGCATCAAATCTTCGGTGCTCAGCCTTCTTCACAGTCCAACTCTCACATCCATACATGACCACAGGAAAAACCATAGCCTTGACTAGATGGACCTTAGTCAGCAAAGTAATGTCTCTGCTTTTGAATATGCTATCTAGGTTGGTCATAACTTTTTTCCAAGGAGTAAGTGTCTTTTAATTTCATGGCTGCAGTCACCATCTGCAGCGATTTTGGAGCCCCAAAAAATAAAGTCTGATATAATCAAGTGGGGAAGTACAACTACTTGGTTGCATAACTACGGTGAACTTTGAGAACTTTGTCACTGCTTCTATAGTTCAGCCAACAGTCAATAGGTTAATATTGTTGTCTCATTTCTTCCTCAGAATTCCAGGCCATGTCTTTCACTGTAATCCCACCAGGGAATGAAGATTCCCTGACTTGGCTTTCTCCTTAAAGGGAATTAAGGAATCTCCTTTTCAAGAGATAATTAAAAGTGGCCAAGGGTCTGATGGCAAACTGGTGTGATTCTGCCTGGACAGATTTGACAAAATTTTCCTCAAAGTTAGCTAAATACTCTATGTTCCTGTCTATCAGAGTTCTTCAGCAGCAACCTAATGTTTGTGATCATTAAGGGAGGCCAGGTCTAGCTAAGAGAGGTGGGTATTTCTCCAGCTAAACCCACTGGGAACCATGGGAGATGTCTCTGCTACATTCTTCACTTGACATGACTGCATAATAAAGTTTCAGGCAATAACACTGCTCAGAAATGATGTGGTTATAATTTGCAGGGGTTTTATCAGCCTGATCCAAGACCTGTATAAGCATGTTCTGACCCACTTCCTTCTCCTTCCGATCTCCACCGTGCTCCTCATATACGTTATAAATCCACCAAGTGGCACGCCACGCTGCTCTTCTGTAACATGAATTTGTGCTAATGGCTGTCTGCATATGCTTATATCACATATCTATATTAAGCTTAATAGTCTGTTACATTGCTTCTTAACCCTGTGTCCACACATGATTAACTTCCCTGATTTCTTTCAAAACTGCTATTAACAGGGTAGCATTTCCCTCAACATGTCACAAGTTTCTCTGCCTAATGCTAGAGTTCCGGTGATTATAAAACTCATCAGCTTTTGCAAATAAAAAGGCATAGAAAGAATTAAGGGCGCATGAAGCTAAGCTCTTTTTGGTGTGCATGTGTATAACTTGAAGCTGGTAAGAAGTTAAAGTCTAAGCTCTTTAGAAAGAAAGAAAACTCTGACTAGTTCTCCCCAAGTTAACAGAAGAGAGTATAGTGAGAATGACAGTAAAAAAGAAAAAGCTTACCCAGAAATAGAACACTTGGAGGGTGCAGGTAGATTCGTGGAAGAAGCTACATCATACTTAGAGTCCTCCTTTTCTGAGGGATTTTTAAAGAATTTCATAATTTAATACTAAACCCAATATTTGATAATAAATGATTAATTCTCAAACTTTTGGAAAATTCTTCCTTATGACTGTAGCATTTAGGACGAGTGCAGAGAGTATTCAAAGTATGAAAATTCTCAGGGGTAAATCGTCTTTGAAGTGTGTATCAAGAAATATTCCAGATGCATTTTCTTAATTCAATAAGCTTAAAATCTCCTTAAAGAGTACTTGAAAATTCTTAAAAGGTCAATACTGAAACCATTTTATAAACCCAAAGGCCTATAAGCAGTCAGGAATTAAGATTTTAGAGATTCAAGCATAGTAGTCAGACACAACTGAGCAACTTCACTTTCACTTTTCACTTTCATGCATTGGAGAAGGAAATGGCAACCCACTCCAATGTTCTTGCCTGGAGAATCCCAGGGACGGAGGAGCCTGGTGGGCTGCTGTCTATGGGGCTGCACAGAGTGGGACATGACTGAAGCGACTTAGCAGCAGCAGTAGCAGCAAGCATAGTAAGAAGTTGCCAGACGTCAAACAAGCTATGGCTTATGATTTAAGCTAAATGTACTTTGTGTAGCGAGCATGCTTGGTCTGTTGACATTAGTAAACTTTGGGCTGAAAAAAATTATGTATGAATGATGAAAGGACAAAAATTACTATATTTTGTGTGTGTGCATGTGTATTTAAAAAAAGAAAAAAGAATCTTACGGGAATAACTTATTTGTACTTGTACTTTTTCCTGCCTTCATATACACATATGAGGATAATTTTCAAACATTGTCCTAAGGATAGTTTTGAAATGCTCAGCAGTATGAGGAAATGGTACAGTAAGTTGCTGTATACATGTGTCTCTCTGATGTCTAGTTCCACTATTTCTCTTTGTATATAGATGGCATGTGCTCAGTCGTCATGCTCAGTTACTAGGTCATGTCCGACTTTTTGCAACCCCATGGACTATAGCCCACCAGGCTCCTCTGTCCATGGGATTTCCCAGGCAAGAATACTGGAATGGGTTGCCCTTTCCTTCTTCAGGGGATCTTCCCAACACATGGGTCAAACCCACATCTCTTGCATCATCTTCATTGGCAAGCAGATACTTTGCCACTATGAACCTGGTAGATAGATGACACAACGATCATGAACAATTGTGCCATAAGAATAAAGCACGAAGAATAGCCAGTAAGTGATTAGATGGATCTTGTATGAATCCAGCCTCTAACACTTCCTAGCTTGGTGATCTTGGACAAGTCACTTAACGTGTTTAAGCCTGATTTTCTCATCTGCAAAATGAAAGTATCCGCTCCCTGAATCCTGAATGTAAAGATCTCCCACACTATCATAAGCACAGTACACCCCCCCACACACAACGCTGCCCCAATAAATGGAAGAGCCACATAAGCCTATTCCTCCTGAAGAACCCAGCTCCAAGCACTGTCAAGTTCCGGTCCACATGAGGACCACACTGCAGCTACTCCTTGGCTCCATTCATAGCTCTCATTCCTGCCTGGTCCCACTATCTTTTAAAGAGATATAGACTCTTTCTGTTCATTCCCACAGGCCCTAAAAGGCATTCAAAAGGCTCTCACGTATTAACAGTCCTCAGCTCTGACAGAGGACTGTTTTGGCATAAAACTTCAATTTGCATACCACATTTGTCCAAGCTTTCTGAAGCTTTTGCTGCCCAGGAAACATATCAGTTGGATTATTTTCTCCTTAGGTTTTTCTCTACCACCCTGGAAAACTTGGCCCTACAGAGACTCTCCTTGATCTACACTCAGCCTGTTAGTCTAGTTTTTAAATTTTATTTAAGTATAGTTGATTTACAATGTCCTGTTAATTTCTGCTGGATAGCAAAGTGATTCAGATATATATATATATCTGAATATATATATATAATATGGGATATCTGAATATATATATATATATATATATATATATATATAATATGGGATCAGGTAGGAACGAGAGCCATGAACGGAACCAAGGAGTAGTTGTAGCGTGGTCCTCATGTGGACCAGAACTTACCAATAACATGTATATATAGACAGAGGACCCTGCGCTATATGGTAAGACCTTGTTGCTAATCCACTCTGTATGTAATAGATTCTATCCCTAACCCCAAACCCCAGCTCCATCCCTTTCCGCTCTCACATACCCTTTGGCAACCGCAGTCTGCTCTCTATGTTTATAAGTCTGTTTTTATTAAGTTCGTTTGTGTTTTATTTTAGATTCCATATGGAAGTGGTATCATATGGTATTCGTCTTTCTCTGACTGATTTCATTTAGTAAGATAATCTCTAGGTCCATAAATGTTGCTACAAATGGCGTTATCTCCTTCTTCTTTATGACTGAGCAGTATTCCATTCTATGTATGTACCCCATCTCCTTTATCTGTTCATCTGCTGATGGACACTTAGGTTTTTCCAGACTTTGGCTCTGGTAAATAGCGCTGCTGTGAACAAAGCAGTGCACGCATTCTTTTAAGTTATGATTTTGTCTGGATTTATGCCCAAGAACGGGATTGCTGGATATGGCAACTCTATTTTTAGTTTTTTGAGGGTCAAGCTGCTACTCTAAAACTCCACATTTCCCTGATCTTAATCCAAGGCTCGACCTTTAAACCAGGCTAGGCATATTTCAAAAGCCCAAATTCAGTCATTAATTTTTCTCATATTACATTTTCTCTTCCTATGAGAAAAGCTATTATTAAAGACAGTCCTCAGATGGGCATATACAGCCACATGAAGGCATATTCAGACATTTATCATTATTAAGGGAATACTCAGTCCATATTTAATTTCCCAGGCTGTTTAGTTGCTAAGTTGTGTCCAGCTCTTTTGCGACTCCATGGACTATAGCCCCCCAGGCTCCTCTGTCCATGGGATTTCCTAAGCAAGAATATTGGAATTGGTTGCCATTTCTTTCACCAGGGCATCTTCCCAACCCAGAGATCGAACCCACATCTCTTGCTTGGCAGCTGGATTCTTTACCATGCAGCAAGAAAAGAAGCCTGAATTTCTCAGGAGAAGACCTTGAATTGCAGTTGTGCCATAAATATGTGTGCAATACTCATTTTAATGTCTTTTCCAGTTTTTTTTTTTCAAGTATAACTCAGTGAACTTAGCCCAGAAAGTGTAAGTACACATTTTTGCAGGAGTCAGAGAGCTAACAGGAATATGATGAAATGAACGGCCATGTCTTTTCAGATGGGCTAGCTTATATGCAGTTTTTCTACAAGTGGTAGTCATGCCAATTGCTGCCAAAAGTACTGATTTTTCCCCAAAAGGGCCTGAAATTCTTTTTATATGAACTGTTACAATTTTTAAAAATGATGTTTTAGAACCAAAGGTAAAATAAAACACTTTGAAGATGGGCTTCAGCTCAAGGGCTGCCTTCAGCTCAAGAGCTGCCTTGACTCACGTCTTCCACACATATGTTGTCTCATGAAATCTCGAGATCTTTTTCGGTTTTCATTTGCAGAAGACCTCATGGGTCCCTCTTGTCTGCAGCAGGTTTAATTTGAGATTAAATTCTGGGTTAAGCTGGAGTTTGAGAGAAAGGAGATCTAATCTCTGAGCTTCTTAAGATATTTGAGGGACTGTATGAGCTGCTGAGGGGATTCCCAGGTGTCACAGTGGTACAGAGTCCACCTGCTGATACAAGAGACACAAGAGATGTGACTTTGGTCCTTGGGGTAGGAAGATCCCCTAAAGTAGGAAATGGCAAGCCACTCCAGTACTCTCACCTGGAAAATTCCAGGAACAGAAGAGCCTGGCAGGCTATAATCCATGAAGTCACAAAGAATCAGACATGACTGAGCAACTCAGCGTGTGCACACACACACACACAAGCTGCTAAATATCCCAAAGAGCTTTCATCAGCTTGAGGATCATAGATGGAATTTCTCATTTGTGTCTACTACAAGCAGCAATTCTTCATATGATGCTTTATTCATTCATAGGTTTCAACTTCTGTTTCATGTTGTTTTATACCAAGGAATGTTCTGTTCTATAGATTTTTATTCTTGATGACCATATTCTTATCCCTAAGACTGCTGAATATCAAGATTTGTCTACTGATGAAACATATCGCAACACCAGTTATAAAAGGATACTATCACAGTCTACACTCTAAAAGTGTGAAAGTTCAAAGATTCTATAAATATTTTAATAAGAAAATATGATTATGAACTTTGCATTTACCTTCATTGATACCATTTATGGTACAAAATACATCAACCTAAATCAGAGCTTAAAGTGTATTTCATATTAAACAGAATAGTATAGACTTCTTATGTGTTTAAAATATAAAATATAATGCAAAACACAGAACAGAGTAAATCTGTTATTTAATATCTGGTTAGATAGTATTTAGGGTTTCCCTGGTGGCTCAGGTAATAAAGAATCTGCCTGCAATGTAGGAGACCCACGTTCAATCCCTGGATCTGGAAGATCCCCTGGGGAAGGGAATGGCAACCCACCCCAGGATTCTTGCCTGGAGAATTGCATGGACAGAGGAGCCTGGTGGGCCATAGTCCATGGGCTCAAAAGTGTAGGACACAACTGAGCGACTAAGCACACACACACAATCTAGATAGTATTTATTTTGTTATGCATTAATATTTACATCAAAAACATGTGTAATGCATACATGCTAAATAAATAAAAGAAAACATATTATTAGATCAAAACTATCCTTGGTAAGGAAACATGCTTTCACTTGACCAAAGATGTTTTATGATACTTCAGAACTGAATTAATGATTCATGAAATCTTTAAACCCTGTACCGTTCTCCAGTGAGCAAGTTTGCTTAGTTTCACATCTTCTTTTGTCACTGAAAGATCCACATGTCCACAGCAAGATTGTATATGAGACAAAACACATGGGAGGGTATTTTTCACACCATGTGGTATTAATGAAATCATAAGATTTTTGAAACCAAGTTTTCAAATGATTGCTGTTAATTTCAAATTGCCTTTCCCATTACCTTACCAATTCACCTTATTTGTGACTCTGCTGAACATTTGCCAGAATAATAACAGCAGGAACAACTGCAATAAAAAGAATTTTGATGGCCCAGCAGTAGGCTCAGTCAATTCTAGCAGGTATCTGGGTAGTTTCAAATATAATCAGAGAATTAAAATCTAGGACACATTTTGTTCAGAAACTAGAAGATTACTTTTATTTATTGTTAAATCAAAATTAATTTGATTTTTATATTAATTAATCCTGATTAATTTTTATATAATTAATCCTGATTTTTCCAACACATTCAGCTATGTACATATATTATTATTGGCCATATGGCATCTCAGATCATAATTCCTCCATCAGGGATTGAACGTATGTTCCCTTCAGTGGAAGCAAGGAGTCTTAACCACGGGAAGGTGATCAGCCCTGGGATTTCTTTGGAAGGAATGATGCTAAAGCTGAAGCTCTGGTCCTTTGGCCACCTCATGCAAAGAGTTGACTCATTGGAAAAGACTCTGATGCTGGGAGGGATTGGGTGCAGGAGGAGAAGGGGACGACAGAGGATGAGATGGTTGGATGGCATCAGTGACTCGATGGGCATGAGTCTGAGTGAACTCCGGGAGTTAGTGATGGACAGGGAGGCCTGGCATGCTGCGATTCATGGGGTCTCAAAGAGTCGGACACGACTGAGCGACTGAACTGAACTGAACTGACAGGGATGCTGTTTTTAATAGCTGAATATATTTTACGTATTTTGAAGAGCAATTCTTATAAACATGATATTAACCTAATATCCATTTTTGTTACAAATTATAAAGGTCAAGAAAATACATTGATTTTATGACTAATATTGTAATTTGTGAAATATTTGAAGGTAAGTTATTAATTAAAACTTGGTAGAGACAACAGATACAGTAAGAGACCCTAACTCCTTTACCAGTAAACTCTTGTGCTTCAACTTGTTCTTTCATTTACCCTTTTAACTAACATTTTCTTGATTAGACAGACACTCTGCTCAAGTGTGATGAGTCATTTAGAGCAACTTTTCCTAAAATAAGATCTCTAGGGAAGGGAAAGATTCTTAAATTCATTTAGTGTTGATAAATACATACAGTTGGAAATCTCAATTAGCATGTTAAGAGACATGGAGAGAACTGTTTAATATTAATTAAATCAGTGTGTCTTAAATATTTGACCAAGGAAATCTAATTTTAAGTAACACTATTGGGCAGGAAAAGATTATCTTAGTGACTTTGGGTAGTTCAGATTCACAACATTCTCAACATTCAGTTCAGTTCAGTTCAGTTCAGTTGCTCAGTCATGTCCAACTCTTTACGACCCATGAATCGCAGCATGCCAGGCCTCCCTGTCCATCACCACCTCCTGGAGTTCACCCAGACTCACGCCCATTGAGTCAGTGATTCCATCCAGCCATCTCATCCTCTGTCGTCCCCTTCTCCTCATGCCCCCAATCCCTCCCAGCATCAGAGTCTTTTCCAATGAGTCAACTCTTCGCATGAGGTGTCCAAAGGACTGGAGCTTCAGCCTTAGCATCATTCCTTCCAAAGAAATCCCAGGGCCGATCTCCTTCAGAATGGACTGATTGGATCTCCTTGCAGTCCAAGGGACTCTCAAGAGTCTTCTCCAACACCACAATTGAAAAGCATCAATTCTTCGGTGCTCAGCTTTCTTCACAGTCCAACTCTCACATCCATACATGACCACAGGAAAAACCATAGCCTTGACTAGACGGACCTTAGTCGGCAAAGTAATGTCTCTGCTTTTGAATATNGTTCAGTTCAGTTCAGTTCAGTTGCTCAGTCATGTCCAACTCTTTACGACCCATGAATCGCAGCATGCCAGGCCTCCCTGTCCATCACCACCTCCTGGAGTTCACCCAGACTCACGCCCATTGAGTCAGTGATTCCATCCAGCCATCTCATCCTCTGTCGTCCCCTTCTCCTCATGCCCCCAATCCCTCCCAGCATCAGAGTCTTTTCCAATGAGTCAACTCTTCGCATGAGGTGTCCAAAGGACTGGAGCTTCAGCCTTAGCATCATTCCTTCCAAAGAAATCCCAGGGCCGATCTCCTTCAGAATGGACTGATTGGATCTCCTTGCAGTCCAAGGGACTCTCAAGAGTCTTCTCCAACACTCCAGTTCAAAAGCATCAATTCTTTGGCGCTCAGCCTTCTTCACAGTCCAACTCTCACATCCACACATGAGTACTAGAAAAACCACAGCCTTGACTAGATGGACCTTAGTTGGCAAAATAATGTCTCTGCTTTTGAATATGCTCTCTACGTTGGTCATAACTTTCCTTCCAAGGAGTAAGCGTCTTTTAATTTCATGGCTGCAGTCACCATCTGCAGTGATTTTGGAGCTCAGAAAAATAGTCTGACAGTTTCCACTGTTTCCCCATCTATTTCCCATGAAGTGATGGGACTGGATACCATGGTCTTTGTTTTCTGAATGTTACAGTGATTCAAATCTATACCCAAACTGCTGATGCCAAAGAAGCTGAAGTTGACCAGCTCTGTAAAGATCTGCAAGACCTTCTAGAACTATTATCAAAAAAAGATGTACTTTTGATCTTAGGGGATTGGAATGCAAAAGTAGGAAGTCAAGAGATACCTGGAGTAATAGGCAATTTGTACCTCGGAGAACAAAATGAAGTGGTGTAAAAGCTAACAGAGATTTGTCAAGACAACACACTGGTCATAGCAAATACTCTTTTACAACAATAAAAGAGATGGCTTTACACATGGACATGATCAAATAGTCACTATTGAAATCAGATGATCTTGGATCATCATTTGCAGATGAAAAGATACTTGCTCCTTAGAAGAAAATCTATCACCAACCTAGACAGTGTATTAAAAAGCATAGACATTACTGTGCCAACAAAGGTCCATTGAGTTCAAGCTATGGTTTTTCTAGTAGTCATGTATGGACATGAGAGTTGGAGTATAAAGAAAGTTGAGTGTCGAAGAATTGATGCTTTTGAACCATGGTGTTGGAGAAGACTCTTGAGAGTCCGTTGATCTGCAAGATCAAACCAGTCAATCTTAAAGGAAATCAGTCCTGAATATCCATTGGAAGGACTGATGCCGAAGCTGAAATTCCAATACTTTGGCCACCTGAACTGACTCATTAGAAAAGACCCTGATGCAAGGGAAGATTGAAAGCAGGAGAAGAAGGGAAAGACAGAGGATGAGGTGGTTGGATGGCATCACCTACTCGATGGACATGAGTTTGAGTAAGCTCCAGGAATTGGTGATGGACAGGGAAGCCTGGCACCCAGCAGTCCATGGGGCCACAAAGAGTCAGACATGACTCAGCTACTAAACTGAACTGAAGGGCAGAAAGTAAAGAGGAACTAAACAGTCTCTTGATGAAGGTAAAAGGAGAGTAAAAAAGCTAGTTTGAAACTCAACTTTCAAAAAACTAAGATCATGGCATCCAGTCTCAGCACTTCATAGCAAATAGAAGGGGAAAAAGTGGAAGGTGTGACAGGTTTCATTTTCTTGGACTCCAAAATCACTGCAGATGGTGACTGCAGCCAAGAAATTAAAAGACATTTGCTTCTTGGAAGGAAAGCTATGATAAACCTAGATAGCATATTAAAAAGCAGAAGCCATTTTGCCAATTAAGGTCCAGATATTCAAAGCCATGGTTTTTCCAGTAGTCTTGTATGGATGCAAGAGCTGGACCATAAAGAAGGCTAAGCACTGAAGAATTCATGCTGGAAAAGACTCTTGAGAGTTCCTTGGACAGAGATCAAATCAGTCAATACTAAAGTAAATCAACCCTGAATATTCATTGGAAACACTGATGAAGATGAAGCTCCACACTTTGGCCACCTGATACAAAGAGCCAACTCAGTGGAAAGGACCCTGTTGCTGGGAAAGATTGAAAGCCAAAGGAAAAGGGATTGGCAGATGGTTAGATGGTTAAATAGCATCACTGACTCAACGAATTTGAGCAAACTCCGGAAGAGAGAGTAAAGCACACAGGAGCCTGGCATGCTGCAGTGTGAGGTCACAAAGAGTTGGACAGGACTTAATGACTGAACAACAACAAAAACTGGGCAGGGAAAGATTAGCTCATGGATTTGGGTTGCTCAGATTCCCAACATTCTCAAGAGAGGACTGTCTTCAGGACTGGCCATTGGTTTGTTCATGAGAAATAATCCCTGAGCCCTTGGATCATTCAACATGACGAGTAGTGTATGCCTGAAGCCTTGAATCATCCTGTACCAGTTTGATCAGATATATTCATCCTAACACTGATTTGTGACGTAGGCCTGTCCTGCCCTTATGAAACTAGAACCTGAGCAATGAGGTTACCCGCACGAGCACTGTACTGCATGCCCATGGGCATGGATTCCAGTAAAAACCCTAGATGTCAAGGCTTGAGTTAGCTTCTCTGGTTGGTAACGGGTGCACACACGTTGTCACACATCATTCCTGGAAGAATTAAGTGTGTCTTTGGCTCCACTGAGAGGAAACACTTAGAACCTTGCATCTGGTATCTCCTGGACTTTGCCCTATGTGCCTGCTGTAGGTTAAATGTCTGCACCCCTCTTCCCTCACCAGATCCATACACTGAAATCGTAATGCCAATATGTTGATACTAGGTGGTAAGACCTTTCGGAAGTGACCAGGCTGTTAGGGTAGAGCCCTTATAAAAGAAGGCCTAGAGAGATTCTTTACCCCTCCCATGTGAGAATACACAGAGATCTCTGCACCCACAAAGGGTCCCTCATTCTCCCATGCTGATCTTGACTTCCAGCCTGTAGAGCTGTCAGAAATAATTTCTGTTGTATAAAAGCCACCTAGTCTTTACCACTTTGTTACAGCCACCCAGATGGGTTAAGACAGCGCCTTTTACCTTTGCTGATTTTAATCTATATCCTTTAGTTGTAATAAATTACAACCATAAGGATAACTGCTTTTCTAAGTTCTTTGAGTTGTTCTGGAAATTTATGAAACCTAAAGATGGTCTTCAAGACCCCTGACACACCTATTCATGGATATTGCACAAGAAAAGAATTGTAGAGGTGGGAATGTTGAAGCCATTTGCAACTAATCGATCTTCTAAAACAATTTTTAAAGATAATAATGTTAATATTGAGTCCCTTCTGATGCAAACTTAGGAGGAAAAAAATTAAAAGCTGTCAAATGGTATTGACAAGCAAGCAGTCAATGATAGCTCTGACTCTGGCTTATGGATATTCCATTTATCAAACTGAAAGAAAGAAATGTAACCTTGAGTGTGTGTTCATTTGCACATGACATATATACACACAGATATACACACAACAAATAATCTTTTAATACATGTTTCTTTTTTTTTTTTTTTTGCCATTTGGTGAACAAAAACGTATATACCAAAATGAAGCCTTTAATATTTGATATCTGAATTACTATTATTTTGAGTTGACTGTTAAGATGGCAAGTCATTCTTGTTAAATTATACAAATTCCTCTCATTTAGCATCTGGTCTAAAGGCAAACACAAAGCTGGGAAATATGTCCCCATTGCTTGATATATGCTGTTAAAATGGTAACTGAGGTATGTTAGATTTATTACAAACAAAAGAGTAAGTCAATTTTTTGACTGTTCACACAGCGGTTGAACAACCAGGAAAATCTTTTATCATTCAAACATGGAACAGGTAGGCCGCTTAACTACATTAACTCTTCTATTGGCCATTCTCTGGGATAAAAAGAACATTGGTGATGAAACCAGATAAGAACTTAACAGAACCAATACAGCGGAATGTTAGACCATTATGGGCCCTGAGTGAACTGCACAGAAGAATAAAAAATGGAAAAGGAAATTAGACTTTTCACTAGTGGAAAAAAATGACTCGGCAACTCTGGGATATGTTACAACAAGCTCCTGAATAAAATAAATAGGAAGTATTTTTCAGGCTGTGGGGATTGAATGAATGCAATCAATCTTCCTTGTGTGGTAACGGCATTACTCCAACCCACAAGCTCCCTCTAGTGAAGTAAAATCTCACAGCGACTCAACCGATAAAAAGTAGGCATGTGCAGTGGCCACTTAAATAGGATGAGACCCTGCACATAACCAGTCAAACCTACAAACACTGCATTTTCTTACACGCTTTGCCTACAGCAAACCATTTCAAGCCACATTTTTCCTTCTTTCTTATGTTAATTATATTAGACATATATACGTGCTTAATGTCCCTACTCTGACCATAAGAACATTGCTTTATTTTTAGTGTTAAAAAGCTAACCTCATGTCTGCTTGTATCTGTATAGTACAGTTATCTGTATCTCTGGAAAGCTGACCTTAGTTAAGCTTGGTGTAAATATTATGAGGTTTATTTCATAGACCCAACACAAGTGACTGACTTTTGGGACACCTCTCTATCATTGCCACTCAACAGATGTATATTAGGCAACTGGTGCATATAAAATAGTCCATTTTGCCAAAAAGATAAGCTATAAATTTCCCTGGCTCCCAATAAAGTAGTAATCTCGCCATGAAGGAGTAATACATAACATTGTATTTAAAGACAACATGTGTAAGAAAATCACAGACAAAAATTGCATTTCTAGAAACAAAATCATAAACATTTACGATAATCCATCTTCTTGCTGCTGAAAAAGAAGACATATCCGAATCAATGGGCTATAGGCTTTGAGCTGAGCAGTGCAATGGACTATTTCCTCAATAGGAGAAATCCATGAAGGTCAAGTTGCTGAATGAGGAGGTATGAACAAAGTCATCGAGATGCAAAAATAGGGGAGCAGAGGGAAGGCAAGCGTTGCTTGAGAGGGGCAGGTGGTGAGGGAGCATGAAAAATGATGGAGAAAGGGAAAAAGTGGGGAAATAAGAATGATTTAGGCATTTTGCATAAAATAAGAAGCTAGCAAAGAGTATCTAAAGAGTATTTTAAAGATGGTTTGCTATGAAACTTCAATCACACTCTGATTAATCCTCCTAAACCTCTCTATTCTTCTTTAACAGAGTTGTAGGGTATTTTTAACTTATTTTATATGCATTTATTATACCATATGTAACAGCTACTCAATAACTGTTTACTGAATTGAATTCTTTGTATTTGAAGTCATGAAAAACAGTTCAATTCTAAGTTTCTTGTGCTTAGCCTAGAAATAAAGATAGGAAAATGCATTGGGATGATGTTCTTTGTTCAGTGAGGCACTTGGTTGATTTTTAATATTGATTGGGTCAGCAGTTAACCTGGTAGATAAGAATACTTGTGGGATATTATAAGATGGTAGCCAGCTGGAAGCCATATTTAAAATCACTTGGGCTACTTACTATATATGATATATGTGCGCCAACCCAAGATTAATCATTTACTCAAGACTGATTTAGAGCAGAGAATTTGGAAGAATTTCTAGAAAGTTTTCTATATCAGGGATAAACAACTATTTTTTTCACCCCTAGAATCTCAGGTGTCTTCCTGGTGGTCCTATCCAAGACCAGTACACTTTAAGCAATGGTGTGCTAGTAAGCCAGTTCTGTAAAAAAGAACAAAGAAAGAAATTAATAGTAAACAAACCATCTGAGCCACCAGGAAAGCCCAAGAATACTGGAGTGAATAGCCATTCCCTTCTCCAGGGTATTTTCCCAACCCAAGGATTGAACCTGGGTCTCCTGCATTGCAGGCAGATTCTCTACCATCTGAGCCACCATGGAATGCCAATAAACAAACAGGCAAATGTAAATAAACATCCTGATTTGTGGAATTTTCCAATTTGTGGTGTAAATATTTCCACTCTGGCTAATTTCAAGTTATGATCAGCTTAACAACCACTCGCAGTCACAACAAAAGCTCGAACCCACAACAAAAGGTAATCCTTGATGCTCAGAGTTGGTCAGAGGTGCCCAAGCTGACTTGGAGCTCAGGTCTGGAGCCTCAGACAAAGCCTACGATTTTTCTTCACTGTGGTCCAACTTCTGTGATCCAACTGCTTCTTGGATGAAAGTCCTGGACATGAGGACATTACTGTGGGCAAATACATTTTATCATGACCAAGGCAGACATTTAGACAAGGCAATAAGCAGAAGGCAAACATCTAAGATCTGTTTACCACTGTCTGCAGACACTCTACAAATTTCTTAACTTCTCTGGTCGTGTCACGTTGTACAAAATCAAAATAATGCTCTGTGGAAATTATGAGGTGGGCACATTAAGCTGGGCTTAAAAAATAGCACCTTCAAACAGATGTATTACAGTTTAATATCTGTAAAACCCAACTGTGCATAGATATTGAAAACAAACTTATGGCTACCTAAGGGGAAACGTTTGGGTGAGGGATAAACCAGGTGGTTGGGATTAACATACACACACTGTGTGAGTGTGTGCTCAGTCATGTCCAACTCTTTCTAGCCCACTAAACTTCTCTGTCCATGGGATTTTTCAGGCAAGAATACTGGAAGCAGTTGCCATTTCCTTTTCCAGGGTATCTCCCCCAACCTAGGGATTGAAAAAACATCTCTTGTGTCTCCTGCATTGGCAGGCGAAATCTTTACCACTGAGCCACCAGGAAAGCCTAACCTATGCACATTAATATATATAAAATAGATAACCAACAAAGACCTACTGTATAGCACAGGGAATTCTATCAATATTCTGTAATAATATATATGGGAAAAAATCTGAAAAAGAATGAATATATATATATGTATATATATAACTGAATAACTTTGTTGTATACCTGAAGCTAACAACACTGTAAATCACCTTTACTCCAATAAAAATTTTAAACATAATAATCAAACGTATAGACACATTCTAGCAACAGTTCTATGTCATAAGCGTCAGAGGATCATGGTTCCTTTAATCCAAGCTCCTACATCCCAAGACACCCATTAAGAAAACAAAGTCATGCCTTCCAGAGGAAAAAACAAAACAAAACCTGTGACTAAGTTAGAATGCCTCCAGTGGGGGATGAACTAGACATTTTCTCTGTCTTATCAGATAAAATCAAAAGATTTGAGGGACAGAAAGTTTTCTGAGGGCTGCAGGAAGGACTGGAGAGCTTGGGACTCATTGCTCGGCTCAAGTGCAGGATCAGACATTTCAGTGGAAAGACGCCTTTAGCTCTCCTCTTTCCAGTCCTTCTCATCTTCTCCCCCTTCAGCTGTGAGCAGTGAGAAAAACGACT
Organism: Neotragus moschatus; assembly: GCA_006410615.1. Taxonomy (NCBI): domain Eukaryota; kingdom Metazoa; phylum Chordata; class Mammalia; order Artiodactyla; family Bovidae; genus Neotragus; species Neotragus moschatus. Next base: position 1,765,188 of record SJYA01002689.1, read on the forward strand.
GGGAACAATACACCACTTTACAGCATTTTACACTGAAGCTCTTTCTTCTTTGCCTTTGACTTGTGAATGACTGAGAATTGTTTTATTGAAAAGTTTCTCAGAGAACAGGACTTTTATCTTACCTAACAGTGCCAGAATGAGCAGCCAGCAAACAGTTGGCGCCTTGTTTCCAGCCGCCACTCAGACAGTAGAACTGTTAACAGGGTCCCTGGGCTGAGCAGTCTCTGCCTCTCCAGCTTGCCTGCGACTGGCTGCACATACATGAGGTGGAAACACTTCATAGATAAGCCCCTTGCTTCCCTTTCATTCCACCTTTAGTTGGTCAGGCAAAAATACCAGGAGCTTTTAGCATCAAAATGAGAGCCTCTTCTGAAAGCTTGATTCTCAGTAGGGTTGGAACAGAGGGGAAAATAAAAAGTACTGCAATTTACCCTCTTACATAATGAAGTGCAGAGACAGAACAGAAGGAAGGGGAGGAACGGAGACCTACCAGGGGTAATCTCAGACACCGAAACTCATTTGCACGAATGTTTTAACTGCCGATTCACACTTGATAGCAGAATGTCAGCCATTTACAGCTTAATCAGACCGTTTTAACCCTTCCCTGCCAAAAGAGGCGTTGGGGTGAGAAATTAGAGCATAGGAGGTAATGTAGAATGACCAATAGAGTCAACCCTATAGGAAAAGATCAGTTAGGATCTTTGAAAGAGAAGAAAATGTGAAAATATTATTTCATATGCTATAGTAGCATTTGATGTCTTCAGCAACTAAGGATAAAGATTTTCCCTAGAGAGTTTTCTTGCTTAGGTAACTAGAAAGCGTAAGTCCCTTTTAAGTTCGCCTTCACAAAATTCACTTGCTTTAATTAAGATGTGTTCATGCTGTTTGCTTATTTTAAGTGTATAGCATTTCCTAATGAGTCTCATATAGAAAATATGAGATTAAAAAAATATAGTTTATTGTAAAGTAAAAAGACAAGACTTCTAGAATCCCATTTAAAAAGCTAAAATAATCGCTAAATTTTAAATTTTAAATAGTAAAAAAATAAAGTATATAACCATAGACATAAAAAAATTAATTTAGTTAAGCTGATTTAGATAACTTGTGAACTCCTTTAATCTATTGCATGTGTGTGTATGTATGGGTATACATTTAATTTATAAATAAACCTTTATGTTCAGTTCCATAGGAAGCTACAATCAAGCTTTTAGAAAAATGAATAAATAAATAAATTGACCATTTTAGGGGAGGGAGGAAACAGAAATATTATCCAATTGTTTAGAATAGGATCCTAAATTTAAGAAAGGATTTTTTTAATATATTAAGGCTCACCTTCTATATTCGTGAAAGCAAATGTAGCCCTGCCTTTTTTTTCTTGTGTACAGAAGATGCTTATTTTCCCAAATCATGAAGATATACACACAAGGACACTTCCCATAGATATAAGCTCTTAAGCAGCATTTACCATAAATTAAATGAAGATGTTTAAGAGTTCATATCTTTCTCACAATAAACCAGGTCCCAGTGGACTGATTTGGCAACTGACAGAGGCAAGAGAGGGGTGGATGCAGATAACCAGGCTTTCCTGCTGGACAGGAGAGAATCTGCCTGCAATGCAGGACATCTGGGTTTGATCCCTGGGTTTGGGAAGATTCCCTGGTACAGAGAATGGCTACCCACTCCAGTATTCTTGCCCAGAGAATTCCATGGACAGAGGAGCCTGGTGGGCTACAGTCCCCAGGGTTGCAAAGAGCCAGACATGACTGAGCAAATAATAATAACTAAAGCAAACAAGGAGTCAAGGTAAAGTGAGTGGCACCAACATCACAATTTTACATAGAGGCAGAAATGAGCTGTACAACATTCAGCCAGTCTTTCATATCTTTTTGTTGTTGTTGTTCCCCAGCAGAAGCAAACATGTCATCACTATGCTTATTATATAGATATATTTTTGCACTATATAAAACATGGAAAAATTTAAGAAAACCTGAAAATGACTACTTTTGAACTAGTCACATTAATATCCAAGTTATTTGTATGGAGATTCATTCTTATTTAGTTAAAAAAAATAATTCATCAGAAAACTGTTTCATGCTACGACTGTCTTAGATTCTGGAGAAACAGAAGTAAAAAGTAAACAATCATTGCTTATAGTCTCAGGGAGGAAAATACCTCTAATTTTTATAATATATGAAGTGTCACAGGAGACTGGAGGAGAAAAAAACTAACTCTGAAGGCAAAGATTAAAAAATACTTCATGTGCGGGAAAGATTCCATTAGTGACTCACATATTCCAAAACTTTGGATCAGTATGAGGAAATTGCTAAATGAAAATCACTCCTGTCGTATTCTACTTCCAGTAATAGCAGAGAAAGGGACCACCAGACAGATGCAAATGCAAAAAATAAGTATAAACCTCTCATATAAGATTAAAACAAAACAAAATAGCAGACAGAGCCCAATGAAGAATGTCGGAGGCTGTAAGAGGGGGAATGAATACAACAAGTTTCACTTTTTCTCAACCTTCGGGAAGATGAAGCAAAAGGGCTGCTGCTTGGCTAACCAGAAACCAGAAGCCAAAGAACCCATGACTAATATAAAGATTGGGGAAATAATGGAATGGAAAGAACCAGAAATGGAATCCCCAAATTCTATCTACGCACATTTCTGCCTGACCTTAAATAAGGTATCCATGGAACAGACTGAAAGTAATACAGGTAAAGCCAAAAGATCTGAGTAGAGACCAGCTCTAATTCCCAAGACTTTTGTAGTTGAAACCCAATCAAGACAATTCCCTGCTAAAACAATGGATGCAACATTCATTAGAGAAAATTATGAACTTAGAATCTCCACATCGTAACACGCATAACTCTCAGAACACAGTCTAAAATTGTCTGGCATAAAAAGAACCATGAAAATAAAAAACTGTGTTTAAGAGAAAAGAAAATTAACTGAAACTAGCCTGGAAATGACCCAGGTATGGGAACCACCAAGCAGAAATTTTAAAATGTATGAAACTTTCCACAGTTAAGTAAAATTATACATGCTCACTGCAAATTAAAAAAAAAAAAAGAATACAAAATGATTTAAGAGAAAAATAAAAGGTTAAAAAGAAAAACCAAGATCAAAATATTAGCTGCCTACAAGAGACGCATTTCAAGTATAAAGGGGTAGATGGACTCAAAGTAACGGATAGATAGACAAAGGAAACAGTATATATAAGAAGATAAAATAGATTTTAGGATATAAAGCATGTAGCAGAAATAAGAGGGACATATACTAATGAGGAACAGATCAGTTAAGAGGCCATAACAATTATATATGTAATGTGTATCAAATAAAATAAATTAAAAAGCTAACAGAACTTAAAAATAGAAATAAACAATTCTACAATTATAGTTGAAGATAAGATCATTCCCTTAGCAATCAGTGAAACAAGGATACAAGTTCAACAAAGATTTGAAAAATGTTATCAACGACTTTTACTTGAGCAATATTTATAATACACCAAAAATCTACAAACCTTGTATCTTTACAGGGGCACACACTATGTTTACTAAGAAAGACCATATGTTATACTGTAAAACAAATCTTCATAAATAGTAAAACACTGAAATAATTCAGAATACATTTTTGACCAACTGGTTTTATACTAGAAATTAATAATAACAATAATAAGAAAGCAAGCAAAACACCAAATATATATTAAAAAAAAGCACAATTTCAACAACATAAAAAAGATAAGAAATTATAAGTTTATCTATAATCTAGAGAATTACAAGAGAAGTTAGAGAGTATTTTGAATGGCTGTCCAGTATGTATGGTCAGTCCACTCAAGATGATCTCTTCCTTTCTGTACCTCCCAGGCTTGACCAGTACCCGCTTCACCTTGACCAGTACCCTTTCTCCTTACAGGACTGATTCTCTGAAATACTTACCCCAGGCCCCAGCTAGTGGCTGTTCTTATCAAAGGAGCAGCGAGAGGAATGCACTTCTGCCAACTTCCCTGGTAACCAATGAGCTAATCTGAACTCAGTTCCCCCTATAACTGGCAATCTTCTCTTCTCCCCAGAAACAAGCTCCTTCAATGCCCTGCCTCCCCTCTGCCATGCATGGTGGGATGTTGCTCCAGTATATTGCTTTAAACATATAAGATCCCCATTCAGTAAACCGCTGATGATGGTGATTCTGAGCTCTTAGTCTTGAAGCTAAGCAAGAACAGGGTTTTTTGGCTTATGGGGTACAGCCCAACACAGTGTATCAAAATTTCAAGGATGAAGTTAATGTAGTACTTGAGAAAATTTTATAGCTTTAATTGTTTGTATTAGAAAAAGAAGAAATATCTAAATCCAATCTGCTGAATTTCCATCTTAAGAAACTAGTAAAAAAAAAAAAAAACAAAAACAGAAATCAATGAAATAGAAAGAGAAGAAATAATAGAAAAGTTATAGAAAACCAAAAGTTTGTTTTTGAAAATATTTTCTTTTTAAATATTAAAAAAACCAATCCAAGGTGGAAAAATAGAATTATCAAATTAGGAATGAAATAAGGGACATCACTACAGATCATGCAGATGTTATAAGGATAAGGAAACACTATGAATAACATTATGTCAATAAATGTGACAATCCAGATTAAATAGACAAATTCACCAGAGAAAATTAAAAGTTTTGTTTAAAACAAAAGCTACCAACTGAATTAAATTCTAAATTATAAGTAAAGAGTTTTTCCCACTGCAGAATTTGGGGAAGGAGTGACACCAAACCACCCTCCCTCTGAAATTTTGGTATCATCGACTCCACCCTCAAATAGGATTATTGCTAGAAAGACTCACAGAGCTCACTGAAGCTGTTATATTTAAGATTATGACATTCTGTATTGAAAGGATATAGATGAAGTCATCCAAAGGGAGAGACCAATGGAACAGAAGACAGAAAACTCCCAAAAGCAAGGCTTCAGATTTTCCTCTGCCAGTCTTAGGCAGTGCTAGTTTTTTCCAGCAGCAACATGCATTGATATACGTGGAGTATTGCCATCCAGGGAAGGTCACCTGAGCCTTGCAAATCCAATTTTATTGAGCTCAGTCACTCAGATAAATGTGGTTGACCACACAAGTGGTCATGTGGCTGACCTTTACTATAGCTCCTACAGAGCTTGAGCTGTTACCCAGTAACACATAGCCTCACCATAAATTTCATTGTTAGAATGTCTGGTGTGACCCAAGACTCCCAGGCAAACAATGGTGTTCTTATCAACCAGGACATTCCAAAGTTTAAAGATCACTTCCCAGGAGACAAGATCAAAGGCTAGACCTTTGGATAAGGCAAATCCTTTACTACACACCCATGAAGAAAACTTCAGATCCAGATATCTTCCTTAGTGAATTCCACCAAACACTTAAGGAAGAAATAATGTTAATGCTCCAAAAAACTTTTTCAGAAAATAGAGAAGAAAATATTTAGTATGCCATTGTATGACAACAGTAGAACTTTGATAATAAAATGAAACAAAGGCATCAGTTCTGAATATAGACACAAAAATTCTTAACAACGTACTAGAAAGTTAAACTCATCAAGACATAGAGGGCAATTCATAATAACCGAAAGGGCTGTATCCCAGGAATTCAGTATTGTTTCAACATGTGGAAAACCCATCAGTGTAACTAGGCAGAATAAAGGAGAAAGCCATATGATCATTGAAATAGATGACCCCCCCAAAAAAATCATTTGACATAATTTGACATCCATTCATTGTCGGGGGTGGGAGGGGGGCAAGCAAACTAAAAATAGAAGGAAACTTCCTTAATCTAAGTTAAAAGGTATAAAAGAAACATACACTTAAATGAAAATGTGTAAGAAATACACATTCCTCAACAGTGAATGGACCCATGCAATAACGTAGGGAAAATAAAAAAGCACACAGTTTGGAAAGGGAGAAATAAAACTGACTTTATTTTCAGAGGGCATAATAGTTTGAAGATAAAATCCTAAGAAATCTAGAAAAAGTATTTTAGAAATGAGTAAACTTAGTAAGGCTGTAGGATACAGAAATCTATATAAAAATAAAAACTAAAAATAAATTATATGTCTAAATACTAGAAATAATTTTGAAAATGAAATTTTTAAATATCTCCACTTACAATGATATTGAAAAAAATAACAAAAGATATGTAATTCATGTACACTGAAAATTGCATAACACTGCAAAAGGAATTTTTAATAGACCTAAGATAGTGGAGAAATAAACCAATTCATAAATAGCAAGGGTTAAATTAAAACAAGTGATTTTTTTACAAAGATGGCAATAGGGGGAAAAAGTCTTTTCAAGAAACAGTGCTGGAACAAATGAATATCTGCATGAAAAAAATAAATGTCAACTCTTTCTTCATATAGTGAANCAAAAGGAATTTTTAATAGACCTAAGATAGTGGAGAAATAAACCAATTCATAAATAGCAAGGGTTAAATTAAAACAAGTGATTTTTTTACAAAGATGGCAATAGGGGGAAAAAGTCTTTTCAAGAAACAGTGCTGGAACAAATGAATATCTGCATGAAAAAAATAAATGTCAACTCTTTCTTCATATAGTGAACAGAATGAATCACACATTATAAAACTGCTGCTGCTGCTAAGTCACTTCAGTCGTGTCCGACTCTGTGCCACCCCAGAGACAGCAGCCCACCAGGCTCCCCCGTCCCTGGGATTCTCCAGGCAAGAACACTGGAGTGGGTTGCCATTTCCTTCTCCAATGCATGAAAGTGAAAAGTGAAAGTGAAGTCACTCAGTTGTGTCCGACTCTTAGCGACCCCATGGACTGCAGCCTACCAGTCTCCTCCATCCAAGGGATTTTCCAGGCAAGAGTACTGCAGTGGGGTGCCATTGCCTTCTCCTATCAAATATATAACAGAAAATATATAGAAGGAATAAATAGCAAATAAATAGCAGGACAAAAATCTTTCTAATATTGGGCTAGAGTTATATTTCATAAATAGGAAACAAAAAGCACAACCCAAAAAGGTGAAATTAATAATGGTGATAATGATAACCACATGATGAAAACCATTTGCTTTTCGGGGAAAAAAAAAATGCAGTCAAGAAAACCTAAAAGGGAAACCACAAAATGGTGAAAATATTTGCAAAGCATTTATCTGTCAAAGACTTACAATGTCAAGAATTTGTGAAAAATAAATAAATAAGATTTTTAAAGCTTTTAAAACTGAATTAAAAAAGCAGCCAACCAATCAAAATTGATCAAATGATTAGTGCAAACAGTTCACAACAAAAGATAAATGAATGACAAGAAACATAAAAAGACAGTGTTGCTACCCATCAACTCATCAAGGTGAAGCATACACAGGCATTCAATGGAATATTGAATATACAGTCTATGGAATTCTCCAGGCTAGAATACTAGAGTCGGTAGCTGCTTCCTCCTCCAGGGGATCTTCCCAACTCAGGGATTAAACCCAGGTCTCCCGCATTGCAGGTGGATTCTTTGCCAGCTCAGCCACCAGGGAACCCCAATGGGATATTGCTGCTAAGATGCTTCAGTCGTGTCTGACTCTGTGCAACCCCATAGACGGCAGCCCACCAGGCTCCTCCGTCCCTGGCATTCTGCAGAAAGAGCACTGGAAATGGGTTGCTATTTCCTTCTCCAATTCATGAAAGAGAAAAGTGAAAGTGAAGTCCCTCAGTCGTGTCCGACTCTTCGAGACCCCATGGACTGCAGCCTGCCAGTCTCCTCCGTCCATGGATTTTCCAGGCAAGAGCACTGCAGTGGGTTGCCACTGCCTTCTCCATATTACTCAGTCATAAAAAATGAGAAAGTCCTGCCATTTGTGACAATATAAAAATGGCCCTTAAGATATGGTACTAGGATAAATGCTGTATATCCCACTTAAATGTGAAATCTAGAACAAACAAAAACAAGCAAAAAAAAAAAAAATACTAAAAAGAGAGAGATCAGAGATCAGATTTGTGCTTACTAGAAGTGGAGAGTGGGAAAGGGGGAATTAAATAAAGGTGGTCAAAGCTAGTTGTAAGATAAATATTAGAGGCCCAATGTACAATATGATGATGATTTTAACACTGTTGTATGTTTTCTTGTAACAAGACAGGAAAATTAAGAGAGTAAATCCTAAGAGTTCTCATCATGAGGAAAAAAAAAACTTGTAACTATGAGAATCAATGAATACTAACTTAACTTATTCTGGTAATCATTTCCCATAATATATGCAAGTCAAACCATTACACTGTACACCTTAAACCTATACAGTGATGAATGTCAGTTAAATCTTAATACATTAGAAGAAAATAAGTAACCTAGAAACTACAATGAAACACCATTATACACTTGTATGGTGAAAATTCAAATCGAAAGATATGAGAGAAATTGGAACTCTCATATCTTGCTGGTGGGATTGCAAAATAGTATAGCCACGTTGGAAAACAGTCTTGAAATCTGTTATAAGGTTAAACTTTCATACTTATATTTATTATATGGCCCAGCAATCTGACTCAAAAGTATTTACCTAAAGAAAATGGCAGCATAATGTCACAGGAATATTTCCATATGTTTGTTCAAAGAGGTTAGATATACAAATGAATCTCAAAAACATTATGGAAATTCCAAGAAATCAAACTCAAGTTACAAAATACTGTATGGTTCCCAGATATGAAATTGTAGGAAAGGCAGAAAGCAGATCAGAGGTTTCCTCTCCCCCAGGCCAGGGGAGACAACAGCCTGCAAATCACAAGGGAACACGAGGGTTACAAAACCTTTCTACATGTTGATTGTGATGGTGGTCCCAAGACAGTATACGATCACCAAACACCATCAAATGTGTACCTAAAAGCTGCACATTTTGTTGTATGGAAATTATAACTTAGTAATGAGAAAAAATGGACTTCCCAGGTGGCACAGTGGTAAAGAATCTGCCTGCCAATGCAAGAGACACAGGAGAAGCTGGTTCGACCCCTGGGAGTCCCTTGAAATAGGAAATGGCAATCCACCCCAGGATTACTGTCTAGAAAATCCCATGGACAGAGGAGCCTGGCACGTTACAGTCCATGGGGTCACAAAGAGTCAAATAAGACTGAGCACACACACATGCAATGATAAAAATAGGAAGTTCTGCCAACTGCCTAAAAAATTACTATACTCTTAGTGTCTGCCAAGGTATACCTACTGTTCTCTTTCCACAGAGTCAAGACCCTAGCTTGGATAGCCAGCCATCAGACAACACTGCAGCAGGATGAAGAGAGGAACTCTCTAAGGCAAAGCCCCCTAGCCTTTCTATTTTAAATTTTAGTCCGAGGGCAATTTCCATAGACATAGCCCAAAGATGCTTCCTTGGATAGGCTTTGCTTCTGAGCTCTGTGTTGAACTGTTATTTTTAGTTACTCTATGGGTCTAAATCATCCTCATGAATCCTTTCTCCAACAAAGCAACCACCAGGTTGAGAATATATATATATATATCAGTAGTGAATTTGATTATGTCTTTCAGATAAATATAATTCTCCAGTGTAGTTATTTCCCATGCATTTTCAATCTATGGATCCCTGCTTCTGTCCTTTATACAGAGAGCTCTTAGTTAACTACTACTGAAATTGGACCCTCAAAGGCAGCTCTGACTGAAAGAGCAACATTTCAATTAAACAAACAATCAAATTCAAAATGTTATTTGAATAATTTGTGTTCTTAAATTAAGCATGTAGATTTTTTTCTTTGCAAGTAGGCTGTAAATTACATTTTCCACTACATTGACAGTAAACGGGTAATTAATATCTCAACTTTTCTTTCTCAATGTTGATTTAAAAAATAAAATTAAAAATAAGCACAAAACATAAATCAGCACAGCTACCCCAGATTAGATGTGATTGCCCATCTCCTGTTTATCTTACTTTTTCTGAAGTGTGTTCATCCGTTTTGGAGAGCTGCCTGACCAAAGAGAGCCTGTTACACATGAGACAAAAGTTAATATTATCAGAGAGGTGGCAACTGAAACTTGAGTAGCATAATAAAATCTGTTAAATGATTATTAGATTTTTTCTATTCTGAATACATAAATAATTGTCAAATCAATGTGGTACTTTATATTTAATATGTTATTTCCATTGTGACTCACTTAACCATTAAGAGAAGATAATTTACTGAGAAACTACAAGTTTCATCTTTAGGTTATACTTTCTATAGGTTCTATTATTTTGATAGAGGAAACCATGAAGTGCTATTATAAAATAGTCCTAGGAGGGTTTTGTGTGTTTCAGTAAGTGTTGCAAATGCTTTAAACATACTAATTATTTAAGTTTCACATGAATCCTAGAAAGATGTTACTTTTATCATTTCTATTTAATAGACACTAAGGCTGGAAGAAGCAGAAGCTGGAATCAAGATTGCCAGGAGAAATATCAGTAACCACAGATATGCAGATGACATCACCCTTATGGCAGAAAGCAAAGAGAAACTAAAAAGCCTCTTGATGAAAGTAAAAGAGAAGAGTGAAAAAGTTGGCTTAAAGCTCAACATTCAGAAAACGAAGATCATGGCATCTGGTCCCATCACTTCATGGGAAATAGACAGGGAAACAGTGGAAACAGTGTCAGACTTTATTTTTCTGGGCTCCAAAATCACTGCAGATGGTGACTGCAGCCATAAAATTAAAAGACACTTACTCCTTGGAAGGAAAGTTATGAGCAACCTAGATAGCATATTCAAAAGCAGAGACATTACTTTGCCAACAAAGGTCCGTCTAGTCAAGGCTATGGTTTTTCCAGTGGTCATGTATGGATGTGAGAGTTGGACTATGAAGAAAGCTGAGCGCCAAAGAATTGATGCTTTTGCACTGTGGTGTTAGAGAAGACTCTTGAGAGTCCCTTGGACTGCAAAGAGATCCAACCAGTCCATTCTAAAGATCACTCCTGGGATTTCTTTGGAAGGAATGATGCTAAAGCTGAAGCTCCAGTACTTTGGCCACCTCATGCGAAGAGTTGACTCATTAGAAAANATACTAATTATTTAAGTTTCACATGAATCCTAGAAAGATGTTACTTTTATCATTTCTATTTAATAGACACTAAGGCTGGAAGAAGCAGAAGCTGGAATCAAGATTGCCAGGAGAAATATCAGTAACCACAGATATGCAGATGACATCACCCTTATGGCAGAAAGCAAAGAGAAACTAAAAAGCCTCTTGATGAAAGTAAAAGAGAAGAGTGAAAAAGTTGGCTTAAAGCTCAACATTCAGAAAACGAAGATCATGGCATCTGGTCCCATCACTTCATGGGAAATAGACAGGGAAACAGTGGAAACAGTGTCAGACTTTATTTTTCTGGGCTCCAAAATCACTGCAGATGGTGACTGCAGCCATAAAATTAAAAGACACTTACTCCTTGGAAGGAAAGTTATGAGCAACCTAGATAGCATATTCAAAAGCAGAGACATTACTTTGCCAACAAAGGTCCGTCTAGTCAAGGCTATGGTTTTTCCAGTGGTCATGTATGGATGTGAGAGTTGGACTATGAAGAAAGCTGAGCGCCAAAGAATTGATGCTTTTGCACTGTGGTGTTAGAGAAGACTCTTGAGAGTCCCTTGGACTGCAAAGAGATCCAACCAGTCCATTCTAAAGATCACTCCTGGGATTTCTTTGGAAGGAATGATGCTAAAGCTGAAGCTCCAGTACTTTGGCCACCTCATGCGAAGAGTTGACTCATTAGAAAAGACTCCAATGCTGGGAGGGATTGGAGGCAGGAGGAGAAGGGGATGACAGAGGATGAGATGGCTAGATGGCATCACCGACTGGATGGACGTGAGTTTGAGTGAATTCTGGGAGCTAGTGATGGACAGGGAGGCCTGACGTGCTGCAATTCATGGGGTCACAAAGAATCGGACACGACTGAGAGACTGAACTGAACTGAAGCCTGTGAAAGAAGGGGCAGCTGTTTGTCCAGGCTGGGAGGTGGCAGAGCTCGAATGGAAGTTGGGCAGCCTCTCAACAGGGTCCCAGATCTTAACTGCCACGCAGGACTGCCTCTCACAGTGTGGATTCACGCATACAGCTCTATGTTAGAGCAAGTGTTTTATTTTTTGATGCAACATAACTCTGACATTACCTACTAGGAGTGTGAAATAAGAAGTGTTAGTTACTTATTTAATCTTTTATACATCATGCCAGCAAATTTGGAAAACACAGCAGTGGCCACAGGACTGGAAAAGGTCAGTTTTTATTCCAATCTCAAAGAAAGGCAATGCCAAAGAATGCTCAAACTACCACACAATTGCACTCATCTCACATGCTAGTAAAGTAACGCTCAANGACAGAGGATGAGATGGCTGGATGGCATCCCTGACTCGATGGATGTGAGTCTGAGTGAACTCTGGGAGTTGGTGATGGACAGGGAGGCCTGGCGTGCTGTGATTCATCGGGTGCAAAGAGTTGGACACGACTGAGCGACTGAACTGAACTGAACTGAACTGACATCAGTGATTTTTGATTGGCATTTGTGGGAGAATGGACACCAGGCCACCTTACAAAGGTAAGTATTCTAAGGAATTACCCATGTGGGGACTTGCTTGGTGGTCTAGTGGTTAAGACTGTGTCTTCTAATGCAGGTAGTGTGGATTTGACCCCTGGTCAGAGGCATGGCAACCCACTCCTGTATTCTTGCCTGGAGAAGCCCCATGGGCAGAGGAGCCTAGTGGGCCACAGTCCATGGGGTCACAAAGAGTTAGATACAACTGAACGACAAAGCACAGCACACAGGAAGTCAAGATCCCACCAGCCTTGTGGCTAAAATACCAAAACATAAACAATACTATCATAGATTCGAAAAGACTTTTAAAAAGGTCCATATCAAAAAAAAAATCTTTATTAACAAAAAAAGGTAGTAAAAAAAGAATCACTCATGACATGTCTAAAGGTTCTGATCTTATCAGACNTCAAGATCCCACCAGCCTTGTGGCTAAAATACCAAAACATAAACAATACTATCATAGATTCGAAAAGACTTTTAAAAAGGTCCATATCAAAAAAAAAATCTTTATTAACAAAAAAAGGTAGTAAAAAAAGAATCACTCATGACATGTCTAAAGGTTCTGATCTTATCAGACCTCCTTGGTACTGGCAATTTTTGAGAAACGTAGCTACCGTACTTCAGTGAGCTACTATTGCCAACGGAAATGTGTGAAAATTTAAAAAAGAAAAAAAGAAGGAAGTTGATGACCAGTTGGTATATAATTCAGCAGTGCAAACTCAAATTTCCACAATGGTCAGATGGTTAATATGACTTTTCTAGGGAAAAGAGTATAATACTGACTGGCAGGCAGAAACGGTAGGAATCTGTAGCATGCATATCCTATCCATCAGTGCTCAATAATTTTTTGAAAAATATAGAGTCAAAGAAATCACATGTTAGTGCTGTTTGATTCTGGTCCCTAGCAAATCATCACAGGGAGAAAATCAAGGAGGGAGCCCATGTTTGTTATTATGGCTTTTATAATACCGATCAAAATGACTGAATATACATCAACAGCCTAGAGGAGGATTTCTCAGCCTCAGCACAGTTGACACTTTGGGCTGGCTGATTCTTTGTTGTTGGGAACAGTTGTGTGTGCGGTAGGCTGTTTAGCAGCATCCTTGACCTCTGCCAGCAGGAGGTCAGTACCATCCTCTTCTCCACTGCAAGTCATAACATACCAAAATGCCTTCAGACATTGCCAAATATCCGTTGTCAGGCAAGACTGCCCACAACTAAGAGCCACTGGTTTCAGATATGATCAAAGGGTATACATGTTTATAAAAATATTTGTATTAATAAAAGAGAATGAAGATAGAGCATCTGCATTAATGTAAATACATTTGATGGAGAAGGCGATGGCACCCCACTCCAGCAATCTTGCCTGGAAAATCCCATGGACAGAGGAGCCTGGTAGGCTGCAGTCTATGGGGTCGCAGAGTTGGACACGACTGAGCAACTTCACTTTTACTTTTCACTTTCATCATTGGAGAAGGCAATGGCAACCCACTCCAGTGTTCTTGCCTGGAAAATCCCAGGGACGAGGGAGCCTGGTGGGCTGCCGTCTATAGGGTCACACAGAGTCGGACACGACTGATGAAGATAAAGACAAAAATGAGCCAAAGACTAAGATAAAGAAAAAAATAATTTTTAAAAAGATAAGCTGATTATAAAAGCAGAATTAATATCAATCCTCCCTACCAAAGCTATAGTTTTTTCTTGGAGGGGAAAAATAATACTTACTGGCAAATATAAGTATTTCTGCTCTTCAGAAAAGAACAGAAAATTCCAACAAATACAAAAGTAATTTAAAAGATATTAAGAAGATCTTGAGGTATAATATATGTGTGAGTTTATGTCAGAATAGTTGAAAATACTTGTGAAAAAGATTATTAAGAAAATAGGATGCAAACTGACAGAAAGGATGCTAAACATATAAGATTTTTTTAATTATTAAAAAATAACAGCAGAAAATGGATGCCAGGCTACAAAGTATTCTGAGTTAATGCTTTGAAACTTTTAAAAAGAAAGAAAACTAAATTATATATTACAAAAAAAATTTGGAAGTAGAGAGTCAAATAAAAAATCAATTTATTTTTCAGTTTCTATTTGCTTATTAGGAAATCCTCCCTCTCAAAAAGAAAGAAAATTTATGTCTCTGTCCCAGCCAACAGCCTATTACAGTTAAAACATGTAGGAATTCCCTGTATCACTCATAATAGTAACAGTTACTTTTGCCAGAGCAATATGGTAAGTCATATAAAAAGAGACAAAATTACTGGAAAAGATGGCAATGTATACATAAAAATTTCTACCTGAAATAGAAGTGTCACGTCTAAACCTGAGTTAAATAACACCATCTTAAATAGAGAAATGTTGACAGCATCCTCTCCAAAATAGGGGAAAAAAATAGTGCTCAACATCACCACATCTAGTCAATATTATTTTCAGATATTAGTCAATAAAATAAGAAAGGAAAGTAAAAATGGCATTAAGACTAGAAATGAGCAAATAAGATCGATTCACAGTTGATAAGCTCTATATGAAAGTGAAAGTGTTAGTCACTCAATCATGTCCAACTCTTTGTGACCCCGTGGACTGTAGCCCACTAGGCTCCTCTGTCCGTGGAATTCTCCCCCAAGAATACTGGAGTAGATAGCCATTCCACCCTCCAGGGGAACTTCTTGACCCAAGGATCAAACCCAGGCTCCTTCATCCCTGGTCTGAACCACCAGGGAAGCTGGAGTCTATATAGAGAATACTAAAATACCAAAAAGTCATTTTGAATAGTGAGTTTAGAAAGGTGTCTGAATATTCAGAGTCAAGAGTATTTCTATACTTTATCAAAACCAACGAGAAAATCTTTTTCTTTAAATATACCATTTATAATAGAAACAAAAATTATAAAATATCATCATAAATCTAACAAAGACATGGGAAAGACAATATGCAGATTTCAAAACTTCAATGAAGTTAATTAAAGAAGCTGTAAATAAATTGAGAAGTTACACATATTCGTGAAAAGGAAGAATTTCCTTAAGATATCAAGCCTCGTTAAACTGATCTATATATTTAATGCATATTCAGCCAAATTTTCAATAAACCTCTTCAGGGAATTTGACAAGTTTCTTCATCAGTTTATAGAGAAAACAAACAATTGTTTGGACAAAGATGGTTTTCCACCAGCAATATACATCTGAGGAAGGAGAAAGGATAGAGGAGTTTTCTCTGCCAGTCTCTAAACTGCTTTATTAAAAAAAAACAGGGGCTCTTCCTGACCCAGAGATCGAACCTGCGTCTCTTATGTCTCTTGCACTGGAGGATGGGTTCTTTCCCACTAGTGCCACCTGGGAAGCCCCGTACATAACATATTATAGAACTGTAATAATTAAGGCACTAGGCAATATAGTATTACTCCAAAGATAGACAAAATGACCAGTTCAACACATATCTGGAACTTTGATGTATAACAAATACACATTGGATCATTGAGAAAAGAAATCATTACTTAAAAAAAAAAAATGCTGGAAGAAGATGGTTGCTCTCTGTGTGTGTGTGTGTGTGTATTTAGTTGTTATTATTCAGTCGTCATGTCTGACTTTTTGTAACTCCATGGACTGCAGCATGCCAGGCTTTCCTGTCCTTCACTACCTCCATGAGTTCATATATATATGTGTGTGTGTGTGAAATTAGTAAATATAAAGAATCTTAAAAGTCATTAACAAGGCAAGCCCAGTACAAAAATAGCAAAAAAAAAAAAAAAAGAAAAGAAAGAAAGAGAGAGACATTCACCAAAGAAGAAATATAGAGACCCAATAAACGTGTGATGAAATGTTCGACAGGTTAACATCAGAATCATTAATCACGTAAGTGTAACCAAGAACAAAATGAGGTGCCTTTTCACTATTACTTGTACCGTAAAAATTAAGAATGCTTGATAATACCCAAGAGTTGGAGAGGATGTGATTCAGTGTAATCTTGTAGGTTGCTCCCAGAAGCACAAACTGCTACAATCCATTTGGGAAATAATTTGGCATTATCATCTTGTAAAGTTGAATATCTAAACACGCAGAATTTTCACACTTAGGGACGCGACTTAGCAGCAGCAGCAGGTAACAGAATGGAAACTTTTGCACATATGCACCATGAGACATGTATAGAAGTTCTTACTTCATCATTTTAGTCATCTGGAAACAACCGAAGGATTCATCCGCAAGCAAACGGATAAAAACACGGAGGCGCAGTTAACACAAAGGAGTTGTCGTGAGACTAAGTCAAAAGAAAGAAAATATAATGAAACACAGCCACACTTAATATTATGAATGAGTTATGCTGCAATTTAAATGAAAATGACAAAAGACTACCAACAGAATGATATTCTCCCTATACAAAGCTGGAACAAGAAAATCGCACAGCATCTCCTTCGTTGAGCTCTCTGTGCACGCATGTGCACCAGCTACCGTGCTCTCTGTGAAGCGCTGTGTCTCTCATTTCTTCTGATCAGCTGAGCTCACTCTCATGCACCCTCAGATGTCACCAGCCTCCTGTGAACTACCCGAGAAGCTGATGAAGACATGAGAGAAGAGTTGAAGGATCAGTTCAGCTCAGTCGTTCAGTTGTATCCGACTGTTTGCCACCCCATGGACAGCAGCACACCAGGCTTCCCTGTCCATCACCAAATCCCAGAGTGTACTCAAACCCATGTCTACCGAGTCAGTGATGCCATCCAAACATCTTCTCCTCTGTCGTGCCCTTCCTCTCCTGCCTTCAATCTTCCCCAGCAGCAGGGTCTTTTCAAACGAGTCAGTTCTTCGCATCAGGTGGCCAAAGTATTGGAGTTTCAGCTTCAGCATCAGCTGGAGGATGGAGCCGAGCTTTCTGGGAGGTTGAGACACTGGAATTCTATTCTGTCCTGCCAGCCCACACAGAGTCATTAAAAGCCCATTAAAAGTTAGCCTGGTTTATCCTCACCTTGACCTGCTTGCTCTTAAAGCTGCCTCAGGGATGACAGTGGCTATGAATCTATTGTAATCTATGAAGGGATCTTTGCTTTTGAGAATTAATTTTGTTTAGGTTTCTTTGTGTTCCCGGACCTCTGATGGTTTCTAAACGAACTATGATTTTACAGCCTACCCAGTTTGTTGTGTGTGTTGGGGTGAGAACAACAGCCTCTTTCAATTTTTGCCTGCTGACACTATATTGAAAGCCACAGATCACTTAAAGTGATCAGCTTCTATCGAATGTCTCAACATCATTCATCTATCTTTGTCATTCATCTTTTTTTTTAAAAAAACATATTGACATTAATTTACAAATCTTTAGAAACATTCCTTATTGGTTTTATGTTATGCTTGGAAAGACCTTCTTTAGTTCTGGATTACTTACAAAAAATATCTTCTCATGTTTTCTAATAGTACTCTAATGCATTTATTTTTAGCTTAAAATCTCTGGTCCATCTGGAGTTTATTTTGGTGTTGGAAATAAAGTAGGAATACAATTCTATTTTTTTTCCAGATGGCTACTAAGTTGTCCTAACTCAATTTAAGGACAAAGATATGAACAGAATTTTTACATGTAAATAATTTTTAAACATACCAAAAAGATGTTAAACTACAGTTACCATTTTTAAATTATTTATAAAGAATAAATATAGCGAAATATTATTTGACACTCTACCTAAATTAAGTGTACACATACCCTTTGATCCAATAATATTATTTCTAGGAGATTAGCCTTTGATTTTTTTTTCATGTATTCGTAAATACACGCACATGTGGATGTTCATTGTTACTTTATAAATGGAAAAAAAATAAGTAAAATCAACTAAGAGTTCTTTAAGACAAATTGGGTTAAAAAATGTGTACATGTAAATTAAGGACTATGCGGATTATACGTTTTTATTAGCAATGTGCTATGTAAGACATATTCTTAAGTTTAAAAAGCAAAATGTTTTTATGTATGTACCAATACCAGTATTTTGCTAAAAAGAAACACACACAATCTGTGTATGCACAAAAGGGTGTATGCATAAACTATCTAAATGACCACGCAAGTACCTGGTAGCAGTAGTAGCTTTTTCAGAATGAAGCTCAGGAAGAGTGTTAGAAGAAAGAATTTATCTCCAGTTATTCTAAAAAAATGAGAATACTTCTGAACATGATTTCAAGAATATTGCTGGGGGCATACAAAATCAAGGCAAAGGATAGCAAATTCGCCCTGTGAATAGAAAGGCCATTTATAGAATTCCTGTGGAAACCGTAAGTCTTGCCGGTTATTTTTTAAACAAAAGGAGCTCCTGGTTTGTACTTTCAAATCAGGAGCAGTACAGGCTTTAAGTTTAACCTGCAAGTGAAAAGNCTATCGAATGTCTCAACATCATTCATCTATCTTTGTCATTCATCTTTTTTTTTTAAAAAACATATTGACATTAATTTACAAATCTTTAGAAACATTCCTTATTGGTTTTATGTTATGCTTGGAAAGACCTTCTTTAGTTCTGGATTACTTACAAAAAATATCTTCTCATGTTTTCTAATAGTACTCTAATGCATTTATTTTTAGCTTAAAATCTCTGGTCCATCTGGAGTTTATTTTGGTGTTGGAAATAAAGTAGGAATACAATTCTATTTTTTTTCCAGATGGCTACTAAGTTGTCCTAACTCAATTTAAGGACAAAGATATGAACAGAATTTTTACATGTAAATAATTTTTAAACATACCAAAAAGATGTTAAACTACAGTTACCATTTTTAAATTATTTATAAAGAATAAATATAGCGAAATATTATTTGACACTCTACCTAAATTAAGTGTACACATACCCTTTGATCCAATAATATTATTTCTAGGAGATTAGCCTTTGATTTTTTTTTCATGTATTCGTAAATACACGCACATGTGGATGTTCATTGTTACTTTATAAATGGAAAAAAAATAAGTAAAATCAACTAAGAGTTCTTTAAGACAAATTGGGTTAAAAAATGTGTACATGTAAATTAAGGACTATGCGGATTATACGTTTTTATTAGCAATGTGCTATGTAAGACATATTCTTAAGTTTAAAAAGCAAAATGTTTTTATGTATGTACCAATACCAGTATTTTGCTAAAAAGAAACACACACAATCTGTGTATGCACAAAAGGGTGTATGCATAAACTATCTAAATGACCACGCAAGTACCTGGTAGCAGTAGTAGCTTTTTCAGAATGAAGCTCAGGAAGAGTGTTAGAAGAAAGAATTTATCTCCAGTTATTCTAAAAAAATGAGAATACTTCTGAACATGATTTCAAGAATATTGCTGGGGGCATACAAAATCAAGGCAAAGGATAGCAAATTCGCCCTGTGAATAGAAAGGCCATTTATAGAATTCCTGTGGAAACCGTAAGTCTTGCCGGTTATTTTTTAAACAAAAGGAGCTCCTGGTTTGTACTTTCAAATCAGGAGCAGTACAGGCTTTAAGTTTAACCTGCAAGTGAAAAGTACTATAACACAAAATTGCTCAATGCAGAAAGAAAAAGTGCCTTTCCAACGCTTGTCTCCACCATCCCCACCATTACTAACA
This sequence comes from Neotragus moschatus, assembly GCA_006410615.1. NCBI lineage: Eukaryota > Metazoa > Chordata > Mammalia > Artiodactyla > Bovidae > Neotragus > Neotragus moschatus. The sequence goes on from SJYA01002689.1 coordinate 1,785,263, forward strand.
AACACCCATACACATTGATTTTCTTAGCTAGTGGTTTCCAAACCAGGTTTGGATATTTCACACATAGGTTTCAGATGCTGCCTTGAGAGATGGAACACAAAAGAAGCTATGGGGGCATTCTTCCTGCCCTCTCCTGCTCAACTAGAACAGCTTCACAGTTGCCTTATTCACTCCCTTATAGATGAGGGGAAGCGAAGATTCTGGATAATTTTTGAGAAACATATCTTCAGTCAATTAAAAAAGAAATAAAAGCCTAATCTCTGTGCTGCCATTTCAATCAACAGGATGCAATTAACACAGCTCATACAGACCTAGAAATTTAGGACCTATAAGGGAAAGACCTTACAGATAAGGACCTTACAGACCTTAAACACCTCACAGATATCCACTTATCTGACGTAGTAGGACAGTGATGTCCCAGAGATAAAGGGGCATGTTCAAGGTCACACTTGGCATCATTGCTGACAGGTCCAAGATTCGGAAACCAACCTCCAATTTCTCAGGATTTTTCTCTGCATTCCTCACTGGTAAATGATTATCCAGCCTCTCCACGCTGACATTTGACAAGGAATTTGGATCAACATCTTGCTGCTGTGACTATAAGTTACTCATGTGACCAAACTCCTCAGTTCTTCTCTTTGGTGAATTTGCCTTTGAGTTCAACTTTTTGAAGATTTCTACCCATCAAATTCTGCCCAGAAAAGACAACTGCTCCCACTGGTTGTCACCTTTGACAGCTATGTATAAACCCAAACCCAACCAAAGACAAAGCAACTCTTCCAAAAGGGAAAAATTGCATCTTTAGAATAGGTCTGAAGGTAAAAGCCTTGTGATCATTGTATCTTTATCTATGCATTTGCATTATCATTTCATAAGGCAAAACAGAAGGTGGCAAAAGCCTACTGCCATCCCTTAGTTTTTGATGGAACATATTCATCAAAAAAGCATCCAGTCCCCTGAGCTTGCAACCATATGCTACAGGAAAATGTCACCAGTTAAAGATGTATTCATTTGCTGTTTTGAAAACTCTGTTTGATATTCATGCATTCCAAGTGTTTTGACCTAGATTTCTATAGAGGCATTAGATCCAGCCTTGTGCAGGCAGCTAGACAGCTGTTGCTTATGTAGTCAAAGGAAGAATCTAAAGTTAAAAAAAAGAGAGAGAATGAAAAAATGAAAACATTTATTAATGGGTGCCAACATTTTGCACAGCCAATATGTTTAATACTAGATTAACTAATATAAGCATATGGGGATGCATTTGTTGCAAAGCTTTAAAGAAAAGAACAAAGAAAAAAGTTGGAAGTAGCTAAAGTTCAAGGGGAATGGAATTTGCACTTTCTTCTGTAAATGAAAGCTTGGTGAAATGGCAACATACTTTAATTATAAGCAAGTGGCTAATGTCATAGCATTTAAGATATTTTCAGAGGAGATATATGATGCTCCATGCTCTGCGCACATCTTAGATAAACCTCAAGTCTATATATAACAGCAGATCCTTGAAATCTTTTTTTTGATATCAATTTTGTTCTTAGCCAAAGTTGTCTATTTTCTTGTTAATTCAACCATAAATTAATATGGAATAATTGAGTCCTAGTGATAATAAAAAAATATGACTACTAATTTCTCCCCTGCTCTATGTCCTCCCAGCAAGGAGAAGAAGCTATGTTACCCGTGTAACAACTCCCACATCACCATCTATTACAAATTATACCAAACCAGTCACGAGCGTCTCCTCCCCATCTCAGAAAGATGACAGTAGTCAGTTGAGTTATAATTGCAGAATCATTTAGCTACACACTCCCAGACTCTCTTCCTTTACCTCTTGGGCCAAGGTGTTGTCAAATATGTATTTATGTAGCAAGTAGAAGCATGAATCCTTCAAGCGTCCACCCACAAATAGTTACTGATCTTCTGTGAAGAGCAGACACTGCATTAGTTTCTGAGAACACAGAGATGAAAGGCAAAGTCCTTATCTTCTGGTGGGCAAAGGAATCACAGATAATTACTCCACAGAGACACAAAATGATTTGGTGCAATCAGGTCACCAAAACAGATTAATTTGGTGGAAGTTTGAGTTTGTTCAAAGCAAAGGGAGAGATGATAGAAAGTTCATGTGCCATGCTGAGTTGCTCCATCCAAGTACCTGGGATCTGACAGAGCACAGCATTTAGGTGGACCATAAACTATGTATTTTTAATCACTGTTTGTTGCTGTCTTCTTCCTAATTCCACTATGAGAAACTGACTCTCATATGCTCTCTTTCATACCCAGCTATTCATTCATTCAAAAAACACTTATCTGAGTGTGTACTTTGTCAAACTACACGGACACCCTGAATCCTTGCCCTTAAGATGTTCAAAAAGGAAGATAAATAATATACATCTAATTACAAATACAAAGTAACAAACACTGCTTAACACAAAAGTAATAAACAAATAAAAATATAATATTGAGATTTATACAGTATCACAGAGTTTCAGACTTGAGAATGATTATTCATGACCAAAGATGTAGACTATGAAATAAAAGATGTGTGCTGCTGCTGCTGCTGCTGCTAAGTCGCTTCAGTCGTGTCCGACTCTGTGCGACCCCATAGACGGCAGCCTGCCNACTCAAAGGGCGTGAGTCTGAGTGAACTCTGGGAGTTGGTGATGGACTGGGAGGCCTGGCATGCTGTGATTCATGGAGTCGCAAAGAGTCGGACACGACTGAGCGACTGAGCTGAACTGAACTAAGTCACTTCAGTCGTGTCCGACTCTGTGCGACCCCATAGACGGCAGCCTGCCGGGCTCCCCCGTCCCCGGGATTCTCCAGGCAAGAACACTGGAGTGGGTTGCCATTTCCTTCTCCAGTGCATGAAAGTGAAAAGTGAAAGTGAAGTTGCTCAGTCATGTCTGACTCCTAGTGACCTGAAACTTGGGAAATGGCATTTCAGGCAAGAATAATAGAATGTTCTTAGACAGAGAGGCTTGAATGAGTGAGGTATATTCAAAGAAGAGATTGATGACAGGTCAGTCTGAAAGGAAGAGAAAATATTATAGTCACACTGTAACCATTGAGAAGAGGAAGGTGAAGAAGGAAGAGGAAGAGGAGATGGAGGAGGGTGAGGGGAAGGGGAGGAGGGAAAGGGGAAGGGGAGAGAGGGGGAGGGGAAG
>SJYA01002689.1:1789459-1810244 GCA_006410615.1 Neotragus moschatus
AGGGGAAGGGTAGGAGGGGGAGGGGAAGGGGAGGAGAGGGAGGGAAAAGGGAGGACTGGGAGGGGAAGGGGAGGACGAGGAGGGGAAGAAAGAAAATGCACAGTCATGACTAAGAAGTCTCATGCTGCATCAGCCAGCCCTACTGTTACCTGACTCAGGCTGTGTGGGCTGCCTCTGATGGAACCAGGAAGCACTCCAGCTTCACCAGGTCCCATGGTCATCTGTAGAGGGAGTTCTCCTCAAATGGAAGTCAAACAGGCAGATGGGCTCTTGCTTGACACAGGGGAGAGGAACATTAGGTGCTGACACAAAAACAGAGTATTCTCAAGGGGTATGGTTTCCTTTGAATTTCAACAAGAAATGGAGCATGTCTGCTCTTCCTTTGTCATGACCTGATACTCAGCTGTAAGGCAAAATGAAACTGAGATGGACCCATAGACCAGAAATTATTCACCAAATTGATTTAGAGTGAGCCACTAGTGGCTCAGCTGGTAAGGAATCCACCTGCAGTGTGGAGACCTGGGTTCAATTCCTGGGTTGGGAAGATGCCCTGGAGAAGGGGAAGTCTGCCCACTCTAGTATTCTGGCCTGGAGAGTTCCATGGACTGTATAGTCCATAGTGTCACAAAGAGTCGGACACGACTGAGTGACTTTCCCTTCACTTTTCACTAGTAGATGAAAAGCTGGAATAAACAAAATTCAAGGTTTTAGAGTTGGTAGCTGTTGATTCCTCTGCCAAAGTGTACTTGAAACCACCAAATCACCACAGCAATAAACTTCCTTTAGGTGTGTTAGGTAGTTAGAATAGAAAAAAGGAGTCCAGAATGGCGGTGGCCAAAAGACAAAGAAGGGGAAAGCCCAGGACTGGGAGAGAACCTCAGATAAAATAAACAGCTCTTCTGGCTAGCCCAATTTACATAGGGCAGGCTCAGGGGAAGGAGAAAAAATATACAAAAAGAGGAGCCAAAATTGGGCAGGGGGCTTCTCTTCTCCTCGTGTTTTTTGGGTCAGCCACCCTTCATTCCTCAAGGATATATTTTCCTTTGCTTACCAAATAAAACTGAACTGTAACATGGAGCTGTAACACTGGTCCATCCGTTGCTTCCAATTTTTGCTGTATCAAGACAGAACTGAGGAAATTACAAACTCCCCTGACAGTTGGAATGAGGGCATTTATTTAATATAAAAATATATACATATGTAATAAAGTTGAATGTAAAAGTGATATGAATGCATTCAAATCAGACATAAGACTTGAAATAATTTTTGTTCTGTGGGAGGCTACAACACATGCCTACCCACACCATCCCTGCCTTCTTGACTCTTAGAGATTTTTCTGCTATTAGAAGCATTTTAGTAGAAAAGATTGAGACCGTCTGCTGAAGAACATTGGCTTTCTGCAAGGAGTGAGTGTATAAAGGAGCTGGCAGGAGCAATGACATAGGAGCTGGCTTCTCCATCTGATTTTAAATACTTCTGGATCTGGCGGGTTCATTAATATTTTCTTAAAGGAGATCTACTAACTGTATTATTGTCAATAAAGAATTAACCTTCGATCAGAAAATGAAAGGCTCCCGTGCTCTAAGTCACAATTTTTCAAGGATGTAATTAACAAAAAGTCTCAATCCTTCTGCAATAAATAATAAATAAATCCTTCAACTACTGCTGATACTCTAAATTAAGGAGATTTTCTTCTCTTGTACAAGTGACAACATCAATTTTATTTAAGTCACTCCACCAATCACAATTAGAACAAAATAATTACAGCATGTCAATTATGTGTGATATTATTTTCAGTTCAATAAGCACTGATTGACTTACCATCTGCCCAGCTGATTTGATAGCAGTGCCCTGTGATGTGTGTATGTGTAAGTGCCTGTGTATCTATGTGTACACATTATATACACACAAACAGCATTAAGTATTTTTCAAAATGAGAAAGAACATGTGTGTGCAATTCTCATTTGAGTAATTATTAATGAGCACCTTCCTTGGTTGTTTTTCTCTTTTTAGAAAATTATTAGAGTTTTTGGATGTGACATACAGAGTGGTGTCCTTTGCTTGTGGGTTTCACAGTCTTTATACATGAGGCCTTGAAGAAGCAATATTCAACAATTTTCATGTTACTATAGGTTTCATAATGCAGGAGACCCAGGTTCAATCCCTGGATTGGAAAGATCCCCTGGAGGGGGACATGGCAACCCACACCAGTTTTCTTGCCTGGAGAATTCCATGGACAGAGGAGCCAGCGGTCTACAGTCCATGAGGGTTACAAAGAGTTGGGCATGATTGAGCAACTAACACTTTCACAAATAAACACATTTCACAAAACATTTTAATTCCATAGTTTTCTGTTTGACTCAGCACCCATTAGGGGTATTCTCAGAGAAGACTACTTTCTGCTTTGGCCGTAACTCCTTAGACACCCATACAGAGTCTGCCAAAGAGTCACGAAGCTAAAACACCACACACGGTAAGCACAGAACGGAGAGGATGAGTTGTCAACGCGCATTTGCTCCTGGCCGTTGTATATGTACACGTGGGAGGCAACTTAAAGTAATTAGCGTGGCTGATCCAACAGTTTCCTATGAGCTGCCACATTAGGTTAAGAAGTGAGGATTACTTAAGACCAAATGTTTCTCTTTCAGTTCCAGAGGATTCATTTACTTTTTTTTTTTTTTTTTTCAAACTTGGCAAAAGAAGATACCTACATATAAAAACAGAAAGAAACTAAAGAATTTTAACCAGTGTGTCTTAGTCAGTCATCATAAAGGTAACAATCTCTACATACTCTGTTTGGGACTTTTGAAAAATGGAAGTGGTTTGATGTTGAGTTCTAACTTTTGGGGTCGCAAAGAGTTGGACACGACTGAGCAACTGAACTGAACTGAACTGAACTGAGTTCTAACTTGAAGTTAGATTTCCCACAGATCTTTTTGACTATGACTATCCCACCCCCAGTAGCCCAGATTACTGTATTGAAGAAGCTGTGGGACTCTGCGTGTTTTTGTTTTATCTTTCTTTTTCATTAGTATCATCCCTATTTTGAGCCATAAAGCTGCATGTCCTAATGTGCACCAATTTAAAACCCATTTAAAACTACAGGCAGCTAGCTGTATTACAGCCAGTTTAAACAGATGGATTTAGGAGAATCAGAGTCAAATATATTTCTTCTAGAATTTGGCTGCTGTAAGTCACTCTCTTTACTGTTACAGAGAGAGCTGAATTACTGAGGCTGTCAGATGTTTACTCTTTTGCAAAGCTCTGTAGTAGGGTTCCCTTATTTCACTCGTAAGTAAAATTACTGAACAGATGAGTCTACTGGGAGAGTTAAAACATTTCCCAGGATATATCCATTTCTCTTGAGTATCTGGGATAGAAGTGAGTGTGTGTATATGCCCAGCAGGAGGTTGGTGCGTCCCCAGAAACACTGCAGTGGAACAAACGGATCAGCAGGAATATGGGAATCAAGAGACAGAAATATGCAGAGTTCCGGAAACTGATAGTGGATAGAGTGAAAGCCAACTGGACAGGACGCGGGTGACACAGACCATAAGTAAACAGGGCAGCACGTGGACCACTGGGAGCTGCAAACTCAAGACAAGGCTCTAGGAAGTGGTGAAGGGTTTACAATAAGGTATTGGATAAAGGCAGAAAAGAAGGCGAAGCCTTTACTAGAACTGGGAAAAAACCGTGAACAAAACTGAGAAAGGAGTTGTATCAGAAAAGGACAGCTTGGTCAAATGGAAAGTCAAATAGACCTAATGTCAGTCAGCACTGATGCTAACTGAAAGAGTTACATCATCTGTGCCAGGAAATCTTTAAAATATGGCAAACACCTATTCACATTGTACTGAAGTTTTCATATTTGGAATTATCTGCTATAACTATTTAGATATGATATTACATCTTACAAGAGTATTAAATTCCAAAATATGCATAGAGGTTTACAGCAGAAAACCATCTGCTGTAAAAACCATGTTGAGAATCCTTTGAATTGCCCATATACAATCTAAGAGAAATTTTTATGCACATTAAGCTTGAGAACATTAGTTAGGCTATGCATATGTGTGTGTTAAGTCGCTTGTCGTGTCTGACTCTTTGTGACTCTATGGACTGTAGCCCACCAGTCTCCCCTGTCCATGGAATTCTCCAGACAAGAACGCTGGAGTGGATTGCCATGCCCTTCTCCAGGAGATCTTCCCAACCCAGGGATCAAACCTGCATCCATCACATCTCCTGCATTGGCAGGTGGGTTCTTTACCATGTGTGCCACCTGGGAAGCCCATTAGTTAGGCAATAGATAGGAATAAAAGGAAAGTCTCTCTCTATATACAAATATTAGGATATTCAAACCACTCTCCCTAAGATAATTGGCAAATATCTCTTGGCAATTAAGCAATGCAGGAAGAGTTTTAAACCTGCTTACAAGGTTATGTTATTCATATATTACTAGTAAGTTTCTAGAGCTTGAACACACATAAATAGATTTGTGTTTTTTATGAGTAACCCAGCTGGTAAAGAATCTGCCTGCAATGCAGGAGACTTGGGTTCAATCCCTGGGTTAGAAAGATCCCCTGGAGGAGGCCATGGCAACCCACTCCAGTATTCTTGCCTTGAGAATCCCCATGGACAGAGAAACCTGGCAGGCTACAGCCCATGGGGTCACAAAGTGTCAGACAAGAGAGTGACTAAGGACAGCACACAGCATATAAGTTAAGTAAGATAATATAGTTGTGTCTTACAGTGAATCAAGAGACTGAAATCTATGGGAAACCTAAAAACTAGGTAACATAATTTAAGTTCTTTCAGCTTTCATTATCCCTTTTAAAAATAATATGGAACAAAATAGTCCCGATGCCTTAGGCAGATATATTAAATACATTCATTAATTTAATCCCACCTGTAAGCCTTAAAGTTGGAAATTATCATGCCTATTTTACAGATAAGAACATTTGAGGCTCAGAAATACTGACTTTGAAGTCCCTACAAAATAATATGTAATAAATTTTAAAAACAATGATTTATTAAAAATAATTATTTGCCTCTACAGATATTTTCATTTCATTTGAAGATGTCGTTCAATGTCAATACATACATTTCACGACAACCTCACAAAAACTCGAAAGAACTCCTCCATCAGATTTACATTAAAAAAGTCAAACTGCCCAAGGAACATTATATCCTCTTTGGAAATTTTTTCTATCTCTCTAGACTCAAATTTTCAGAGAGTGAGTAAATGAAAGTCAGTCAGTTGTGTCCAACTCTTTTTGACTCCATGAACTTTACAGTCCATTGAATTCTCTAGGCCAGAATAATGGAGTCGGTAGCCTTTCCCTTCTCCAGGGAATCTTTCCAACCCAAGGATCAAACCCAGGTCTCCCACATTACAGGCAGATTCTTTACCAGCTGAGCCACAAGGGAAGTCAAGAATTATGGGAGATCTAAGAGATGAAACAGACTAAACATTCATCTCTCTTTCTCTCTCTCTCAAATAATAATGATAATTTTAAAATAAAATGAAATAAAATTTCTTTTTTGAGGACATGACTTATAAACCCTCTTAATTTCATCTGGCTAATTAACAGAAAGGAGAATGAAATTCATTTTCAACTGCTCTTTTAATGCCTTTTCCCACTATGCCAAATGACTTCCAGAAAATATCTATATGAAAAACAAGTTCAGTGACAAAAAAATAATCAATAAAGTGGTCAGTAAAATTCTTTCCTTCCTTGCAAAAAATGAACAGGGGATCAGAAAATACTTTGTGATTCGATTTGAATATTGGTTGATGAGACTCAACTTTCTGATTTCTATTCAGTTCACTTGGTGTTTTGTTTGCTTGCTTATTGGGCTTAGAGGACTTTTCTCCTAAGTCCTTTACAAATGGAGAACTCTTATTTTCAAGAATATATATGTCCAAATTGTGCCACTGTCCTCTAATTTCATTAATCCAGAAAAACAAGAGATTAACCAACCTAGACCTGGAGTCCCAGCTTTCTCTTCTCTTAGCTCTCTGCCAAGTCAAAGGTAGGTTTATAAATTCAGCCACCATGATGGACCAGATGCCATGTTCCATGCAGGGCAGCAGGGGATGAGTATTTGCATGGGTGGTAAAGGAAGTTTTCTCTGAGAAGAGCTCCTGTATGCAAGGATCTGAAGGGAGGACAGCACAGCCTCTCTGTTCTGCAGGTCCACACAGTTCACAGATGAGCAGGCTGAGGTTCAAAGAGATCAAGCAAATTGCTCAAGATCTCAAGACCGTAGAGTAGAAAAGGTGAGAGTCAAGTCTGTCTGACTTCAAAGCCAGTCACCTTGTCACCATATAAAAAATGCGAGTGTGAAATGATTCCCAGAGAAACAGACATGTTGAGAAGATGTTCACACATATACGCAACTTGAGATGCTTGGAACGGTTATCTTTGTTATCTTTCTCTCTTCTATCCTAATGCATGGACGTGCTTTTAGCTCAGAGAAATTTGTCTCCTATCATCCAAATACAAGAGGGACTATGCAGAGAGACCCAAGTCGTCAACAACCAAAAGAAAACTGGAAAAGCTGCTCTTCCCTAGCAAATTGGCTCTGGTTTTTCTAATATACACAAAAACAGAATGATAAAAAAGGAAGAATTTAGACAAATATTTATACATATGGTGGATGAGGACACCTGGCAAAGCAGGTGAATCAGCTAAAGAACGATATGCTGCCTGCAGATTCAACTCTGAGGGAAAGTGACACCTTTTACAGTTAAATTTAATGCAAACCTGTTCTCCAAATTAGACTCCCAACTCTGTAGAAATGAAGGATTCCCTTTGTTTTCTTTCACATGCACAAGGAGATTTTAAAAAATCAGCTGTTTGTGTGAACTGACCCTCCATTCTACAGAAACTAATTTATGAGGACAGAATTTAAAATTTCTGCATCTTACTCAGATTTGGGATGACATCTGTAATCATTGCAGAATAAAATCCAGCCCTTGCAAGTATAGCTCTTGCCGTTAGTATAAGCACAAATGCAAACAACTGTAATGATGATTTAATTGAACATAGATGTTGGCTGAATACCAGTGCAAAACACCATGCATTTTAAATCAATCACAGTCCATAGTACTTCAGCACTCATAATAGGCTATTTCCTATAACAAATGTAAAAGGACAGAATCTCAGCCTCATGGGAGTTTATAACCTACACAACCACATATCTTACATTTAAACCTTTGATATTTCATCAGAAGGCAAGGGGTAATTAGACAAAAGTTGTAATTTGGTGTCAATGAGCAATTTACTTTTGCATAATGAGTTCAGTGTTTCTGAGAAATAATTTCATATTCTGTAGTATTATTAATTACATTAATGGTCATTTTTCACAAATATTTACTGAGACATCCACTATGTTTTTGCTGTTGTTGCTGTTGTTCAGTTGCTAAGTCATGTCTAACTCTTTGATGCGTGAACTGCAGCATGCCAGGCTTCCTTGTCCTTCACTATATCCTGGAGTTGGCTCAAAACCATGTCCACTGAGTCGGTGATGTTATCCAACCATCTCAGCTTCGGCCGCCCCCTTTTCCTTTCGCCTTCAATCTTTTCTAGTATCAGGGTATTTTCCAATGAGTTGGCTAAAGTACTGAAGCTGAAGTTTCAGCATCAGTCCTTCCAATGAATATTCAGGACTGATTTCCTTTAGGATTGACAGGTTTGATCTCCTTGTAGTCCAAGAGACTCTCAAGAGTCTTCTCCTGCACTACAATTTAAAGGCATCAATTCTTTGGCACTCGGCCTTCTTTATGGACCAACTCTCACATCTGTACATGACTACTGGAAAAGCCATAGCTTTGACTATACTGGCCTTTGTCAGCAAAATGATGTCTCTGCTTTGAAGTACACTGCCTAGGTTTGTCATAGCTTTCCTTCCAAGGAGCAAGCATCTTTAAATTTCATGCCTTGAGAAGAACATAACTATTAAACTGATGCTTTATTCTTTTTCATCTCTATCTTTAACTAAATTTGAATAGACTTGTAATGACATGGTTGTGTTTTAACAAACACGGACTTCTAATGCAGGGTGAGGGATTTTTTTCAAGAGGCTGAAAAATGCTCTCCTACACCTTGCAGAATGATCTGACTTTTCACAATGCATGTTTTAGGAAGTATCAAATGTGTACAATGTCCAAGCCCTTTAACATACATGATTAGTTCAGTTCAGTTGCTTAGTCATGTCTGATTCTTTGTGACCCCATGGACCACAGCACACCAGGCTTCCCTGTCCATCATTAACTCCTGGAGCTTGCTCAAACTCATGTCCACTGAGTCGGTGATGCCATCCAAGCATCTTATCCTCTGTCACCCTCTTTTCCTCCTGCCTTCAATCTTTCCCAGCATCAGGGTCTTTACGAATGAGTCAGTTTTTTTCATCAGGTAGCCAAATATTGAATATTCAAGACTGATTTCCTTTAAGATTGACTGGTTTGATCTCCTTGCAGTCCAAGGGACTCTCAAGAGTCTTCTCCAGCACCACAGTTAAAAAGCATCTCTTCTTAGCACTCAGTTTTCTTTATAGTCCAACTCTCACATCCACACATGACTGCTGGAAAAACCATAGCCTTGACTAGATGAACTTCTGTTGGCAAAGTGCTGTCTCTACTTTTTAATATGCTATCTAGATTGGTCATAGCTTTTCTTCCAAGGAGCAAGCGTCCTTGATTTCATGGCTGCAGTCACCATCTGCAGTGATTTTGGCACCCAAGAAAGCAAAGTTCGTTACTGTTTCTATTGTTTCCCCATCTATTTGCCATTAAGTGTTCAGGCTTGGCCACACCCTGTGATGTAAATGCTGTTTTTCGTTCTAGAACTTTCTATATTATAGGGTAAATAAATTGAAGCTTAGAGACCTAAATAGCTCGCTGATATTCATTATTAATAGGAGGCTGGCCTGACACATGAGTGAGGTGCTCTTTCTGCAACATGTTAGCTGTCTCCCTTAGAAAGGGTATCTCAGGTAAGGAGAAGAAAAAACCGGAAGAGTGAAAACGAGGGATCAAAAATGCATCACACACTGTAGAAAACACCCTGATTTTTCCTCAAAATTAAGTATAGAATTGTCATATGACACAGTCATTCCACTACAGGAAATACATCCAAAAGAATTGAAAAGAGATATTCAAACAAATCCTGTACATTGACGTTCACAGCAGCACTATGTCTGTTTGACTAAAAGTGAGAACAACCAAATTGTGGTATATCCATACAATGAAATATTGTTCAACCACAAAAGAAATGAAGCACTAATATGTTACAACTTTTAAGACCCTTGGAAGCATTGTGCTAAGGGAAGGACCCAAGAGGCCACCCATTGCATCATCAAATTTATAGGAAATGTATATTAATATAATAGGTAAACCCAGAGAAACAGGAAGCAGATTGGTGGTTTTCGAGAGTTGGCCAGAAGAAAGAAGGGGAAATACATGTTTATTTTGTAAGAGGTTTCCTTTTAGGGTGATGAACATGTTTTGAAAAAATTGATAGAGGTTGTGCTTGCACAGCATCGTGAATGAACTAAATGGTATTGAACTGTTCACTTTAAAATGATTAATTTCATATTGTGTGAATTTCTGTCAATAAATAGAAGGAGTAACAAGGGAAAGACAGAAAAATAAGTAAAAGGAAGGAAATGACTGATTCAGGATCACTCACAGGTGTTCAAAAATGGCAGAACACAGCAGAAGTTGGATCTATGTTGGGTTCCCCTTCAGTTCCATCCCTGCCTGCAGTGGCTCCACGTTTCATCATACGGAACCATCCCAGCCATATCTATCTTTACTGTTGTGTTTTATAATTCAAATGAAATAAATCTTATTATTTAAAAGTGGTGCCCCAATAGTAAAAGAAAGTCCTCCTCGATTTTTACCCCTCAGCTTTTTTTTTTTTTTTACTGCTGTTAACAATGAACTGTAACTTCTTCTTTCACTGAGTGACACAGGATCAGAGTTTTTGCTTCAGGAAATATCATCATGGTTTAAGACAAATGATACTTCCCAAAATTTTACTATATTGTCTGAATCTGAATGGAGATTGATGAAGAATACCTTTTCCGTAAGACATATTTTCTTCCCACTAGCAGAAGAGTTCTGTTTCACTGAAAATTTTTTTAAAAAGAAGAAGAAGAAGAAAAAAAAAACCTCTGCCATAACCAGCCATTGACCTGGTTAAATGAACTGTGTGCTACAGGTTAAATTAGATAGACTGACATTTCACCGTGCTGTAGATGAAAAACAAACTGAAACTGATGGAGTGGCAATGAAAGTGAATGAGCCCAAGGAGCTTGCACATGAACCATGCAACCTCATCCAAAAATACATGGACTTTCAATATACCGTTGTCTTATTGTATATTGGTATTTTTGACCTGCTGTATCATAAATAAGGCCTTATCATCAGAATGATCACTGTTTTTGATGATCTCCAACCTAAGAGTTTCTCCTTAAGTTTAGTGTATAAAGTCAAATAAAATATCTCCCATCACTATTAAGTTCAGTTCAGTTGCTCAGTCATGTCCAACTCTTTGCGACCCCATGGACCACAGCACACCAGGCTTCCCTATACATCACCAACTCCTGGAGCTTGCTCAAATTCATGCCCATTGAGTTGGTAATGCCATCCAAATATCTCATCCTCTATCATCCCCTTCTCCTCCTGCCTTCAATCTTTCCCAGCATCAGGGTCTTTTCCAGCGAGTCAGTTCTTCATATCAGGTGGCCAAAGTACTGGAGTTTCAGCTTCAACATCAGTCCTTCCAAAGGATATTCAGGATTGATTTCCTTTAGGATGCACTGGTTGTATTTCCTTGCAGTCCAAGGGACTCTCAAGAGTCTTCCCCAACACCACAGTTCAAAAGCATCAATTCTTCTGCACTCAGTTTTCTTTATAGTACAACTAGCACATCCATACATGACCAGTGGAAAAACCATAGCTTTGACTAGATAGAACTTTGTCAGCAAAGTAATATCTCTGCTTTTTATATGCTATCTAGGTTGGTCATAGCTTTTCTGCCAAAGAGCAAACATCTTTTCATTTCATGACTGCAATCACCATCTGCAGTGATTTGGGAGCTCAAAAAAAGAAAGTCTGTCACTGTTTCCACTGTTTCTCCATCTATTTCCCATGAAGTGATGGGACCAGATGCCATGATCTTCGTTTTCTGAATGTTGAACTTTAAGCCAACATTTTCACTCTCCTCTTTCACTTTCATCAAGAGGCTCTTTAGTTCCTCTTCACTTTCTGCCANGGTCTTGTTTTTGTTGACTGTATAGAGCTTCTCCATCTTTGGCTGCAAAGAATATAATCAATCTGATGTTACTGGTAGCAAAAAATAAGAAACCCAGAAGTAAATACAATCAAACGTTCAAGCACTGCTTTTAATGTTATGTTAAAGATTTTACAATCTGTTAAATTTAATATGAATATTCTCAACCAGATGAGTTCTTCCAGTTGCCTTGATCAAAGTATACAAAGATGAAACTTCAGTGTATCTCTCCCCACAGAAACATATCATGAAATATATACTTTTATTGTTATTCTTGAACATAGTTATCACTACTGTAGGTGTGTTACCTAACATAGGTTATTATATTACTACTTTTAAATTCTGGTTTATTTTTCAATACACATCTACCTGATGTCTTTCTAGTAATGATTTACATAATCAATCAGCACTCATGATGACCTTCAGAGGGAGTTATGATAACACAGGCGAGTGTGTCACATGGAACACGTGTCACAGGGAAGAAATACTTTTTTCCTTCCTTCTGTAAACTGGCTGAGAATTATTTTTAAGCCATTGACAAAATGGCACAAATGCCTAAAAGTTGTTGTTGTTATAAATTTTATCCTTGGCTATATTGAACACTTTGCTTAATAACTGTGTCCATATACCTTGATATTAAAATATATGTGAAGAAATCATGTGACTTTGTTTCTTTCTTCAGAATTCCAAGCAATATATCTCATTTATTTATTCTCACTTATCCAATCAGTGTAGGATTTTTGTATAAATTGCAGAATTTAAGAAGTTAACTGGGCTTCTATTAACATATTTGATAATGTTCTCAGAAGATGGACTAGAAACATTCTCTTGAGGACCTAAGCCCTGATATCGTTGAATCTTGTAGAAGTGTCTGTACTGAAATCTAGTTGGCTCATTATGAATTTAGTTTATGGACCCTTGGATACTCCTTTCTAACAGCACAATAGAGCACTTTTCAGAAAAAAAAAAAAAAAAAAAAAAAACAGTAAGAATGGCAATGCTTGGCCGGTGATTTGCTAACTTAGACAAAAATGTTCTAAACTGAAAACTGAGGATACAAAAGAAAGCCATTATCTTTAACAGAAAGATCTAAGATTAGCAAAGATCACAAGCGAGACATGGAGAAAAGCTACAAATGTGGTTCTTAACTAGTCAGAAAATAACTGGGAAGTTTTAAGAATCTGAATTTCCATGCAGGAACCCGAGGGTGTGATTCTGGAAAACAGTTTTTAAAAAGCTCCTCTAGTGATTATTACGTGAAGTCTAGTTGGAGAACACTGAACTATAGTTATGGATAAGAATAAATTCAGATGTTGATATCATGAGACTGAGCATATAAGAAATAAGATAAACATATACCATTGCAATTTCATCAAATCAGATCTTCCAGGAATATTAATCTCTCCTCCCATTGTGTTTTCAAAGAAGCCACAAAACTAAGATGGGATAAAGACACTGGAGGAATTAGAAGTCTCTGGTGCCTATAAAGTACAACAAATATTAAAAACAATCCATTTCCTATCTAGATTGCCGTAAATCCTCAGACTATGGGCAATTTTTCGTTCCAGTCCCAAAGAAGGGCAATGTCAAAGAATGTTCAAACTACCACACAATTGTGCTCATTTCACATGCTAGCAAAGAAAAGAAAAGAAAGAAAGTGAAGCCGCTCAGTCCTGTCTGACCCTTTGCGACCCCATGGAGTGTAGGCTATCAGGCTCTTCCTCCATGGATTTTCCAGGCAAGAGTACTGGAGTGGGTTGCCATTTCCTTCTCCAGGGAATCTTCCCAACCCAGGGATCGACTCCGGATCTCCCACATTGTAAGCAGACTCTTTGCCATCTGAACCACCAGGGAAGTCACATGCTAGCAAGGTCATGCTCAAAATATTTCAAGCTAGTTTTCAACAGTACGTGACCTGAGAACTTTCAAATGTACAAGCTGGATTTAGAAAAGGCAGAGGAACCAGAGATAAGATCCAACATTCATTGGATCATCGAAAAAGCAAGAGAATTCCAGAAAAACATCTAAGTTTCTCCTTCATTGACTACGCTAAGGTTGTTGACTGTGTGAGCGAGTGAAGTGAGTAAAAGTCGCTCAGTTGTGTCCGCATCTATGTGACCCCATGGAATTCTCCAGGCCAGAATACTGGAGTGGGTAGCCACTCCCTTCTCCAGGAGATCTTCCCAACCCAGGGATTGAACCCAGGTCTCCCGCATTGCAGGAGGATTCTTTACTCACAACAAACTGTGGAAAACTCTTAAGAAGGTGGGAGTACCAGACCACCTGACCTGCCTCCTGAGAAATCTGTATGCACGTCAAGAAGCAACAGTTAGAACTGGACATGGAACAACAGACTGGTTCCAAATTGGAAAAGGAGTACTTCAAGACTGTATATTATCACCCTGCTTATTTAACTTCTATGCAGAGTACATCGTGGGAAATGCCAGGTTGCATGAAACACAAGCCAGAATCAATGTTGTCAGGAGAAATATCAATAACCTCAGATATGCAGATGATATCACCCTAATGGCAGAAATGAAGAGGAACTAAAGACCCTCTTAATGAAAGTGAAAGAGGAGAGTGAAAAAGCTAGTTTAAACCCAGCATTCAAAAACCTAAGATCATGGCATATGGTCATCACTTCATGGCAAAAACATGGGGAAAAAATGAAAACAGTGACGGATTTTATTTTCTTGGGCTCCAAAATCACTGTGGATGGTGACTGTCACCATGAAATTAATAAACACTTCTTCCTTGAAAGAAAAGCTATGGCAAACCTAGACTGTGTATAAAACGCAGAGACATCACTTTGCTGACAAAGGCCCATCTAGTCAAAGCTATGGTTTTTCCAGTAGTCACGTATGGTTGTGAGAGTTGGGCCATAAAGAAGGCTGAGCACCAAAGAACTGATGTTTTTGAACTGTATTGCTGGAGAACTCTCTTGTGAGTCCCTTGGATCCAACCACTCCATCCTAAAGGAAATCAGTCCTGAATATTCATTGGAAGGACTAATGCTGAAGCTGAAGGGCCAGTACTTTGGCCACTGACTCATTAGACTAGACCTTGATGCTGGGAAAGATTGAGGGCAGGAGGAGAAGGGGGCAACAGAGGATGAGATAGTTGCATGGCATCACTGTCTCAATGGACATGAGTTTGAGCAAACTCCAGGAGATGGTAAAGGACAGGGAAGCCTGGTGCTACAGTTCCTGGGCTGCAAAGAGTCAGACGGGATTGAGCGACTGAACAACAGTGACTGTGAACATACATTTTAAACCTTTGAAAGAAAGCAGCACACCAGGGAGACTATCAATATTATAAGGAGAATAATTCCCTATGTCTGGAGTGTACTTTGGAATCATGGACCTTAAGACCCAAACCAATCAAAATCACGTATGTCAAAGAAGGATCCCACTGAAGGACTCATCTTTTTAAAGTGGGGTGTTCAGTGATTTTATGTAGCTATGTTTCAACTTCCCTAAAGTGTTCATTCAGGCACAAGTGGTATTGACCACAGCACAGACATCTTCTTGCTCACCTGAAAGATAATCTAGGGCTATTCCTATTATCAAGAACAACCATGGGCAGACAGTTTAAGGAATTTTTTTCAACGGTTATTGCTTTAGTAATAGATTCCATAATAATTTCAAGAGTTAAAACGAGGTTCCTAATCATAGTTTCATTTGTACTCACTCCTAAGCACAGAAGTAGGAAGCTGCCAAAGGAAGAAAATTCTAAACATGAACTCCTCCTGGTAGGTTCTTTCTAATTTGATGATGTAAAGTCATATCACAGTTTAATTTTGAACGGCTAGGAGCAGTTAGATAAGCTTAACGACATTGTCCAAATAAAGGCTAGCCATCTAGGCATTTACAGATCTAAGGAGAATGATAACACAACAAGGATAAATCCTATAGGAGCCAGACCACTCCTGCTAAGATAGTACAGTTTTGGGATTCATTCACAGGGATTGCTGCATTTACCCATTCAAGCCAGGGATCAGTTAGGTTTTCAGCACATTCAGGAACTAAATCTCACAGCCTAAAACGAAAACATTTTGGAAATATCCTGGCATTCCAGTGGTTAGGATTTCACACTTTCACAGCTAAGAACCTGAGTTTAATGTCTGGTTGGGAAAATAAGATCCTATTTTTTTCCTATTGATTTTGGCCATGCCATGGACAGCCTGTGGGATCATAATCCCCTGCAGTGGTAGCACAGAGTCTTAACCACTGAACCACCAAGGGAAGTTTCTTATCTGTCTTTATTTTTATATTTCCCTTTTCTTTATTTCAAAATAGATCATTTATTATTCACGATATCAAACTACCTAAAATGTCCACCAGCAATACAAAAAAAAAAAAAATCATGAATAGCAACATCTCGCATGGGTGAGTTATTTCATAATGTGTACCAACATTCAGGTTTTTATGTAATAAACAAAAAATAGGAATAAAGGATAAGCTGTGGTAGTGGGTAGGGCGTGTCCCATATGTATGCAGAGATTTTTGAGGCTTAGAAAACAGTTGGGGTGGAATTTTAATGGAACTGTAAAGAACTGGGATACCTGGATAAGAAGAGAATCCCATTCCAGGCAAAAATACTCCACTTCCCAATTTCAGTTTATCATAACATCCCAAAGTTAGTGCTTTTCCTCAGTCCCATGGGTTTCCTGATATGACACTAGTCTCTAGAGAAGTAACCTATTAAATTAAATTCTGTCTTTTAGAATAAAATTCATGGGGAAAATTTTGTGTCTGTGAAGTACTTCAAAAATGAGAGTGTTTACATTCGCTCTTGCTTTTTCTCAGGGATCGATTTCAGTAGAGGCAAGATGAGGGGAGCAGAAGAGTTAGAATGTTTCCAATTTTTCTTCCATCCTCTTAAACGCCCAACTGCTTTGAATGTCTTGCGGCTTTTCATTAAGCTCCTTTCATCTCTCTTTGCTGACAAATCGACTAGCCTGAATCACTTTATCATCAAAGCGAGAGCGGTTGGCTGGCACTCTTCCACTTCATCCTGAAACCTATGGTCATCACGGGTTAGTTCAGGCTGTGTTTAGATTATCCAGCAGCCTGGACTCTCCACTTCCTGTCCTCTTCATCTCCCATGACCATCGTTTCTACTCTACTTTATTCACTCACTCCACCGCTCATTCTTTGGACTCCGTGATCACCTATAATTTGTCAATTAAGTCATGTTCTAACATTACCTACTCTATTTGCACATTTCAGGCTAACTGCAACTACTGCAACTTCTCTTTGACTTCATTGAACCTCCCTTCCTTCTACTTTTGCATCAGCCCTCTCCTTTTAATTCTTTCTCATCGAAACTTTCCATAACATGGTAAATACTCAAACCCCTTTAATCTCCAGCTTTTCAGGAGCCTGATGATCTAAGTCAATGAAGAGCTGTTGTTGATAGTTATAAAAGAGAATTGACTGATATACTATAATTAACGGGTCCGCAGTACTCCTCAGAAACTATTCACCATCAATAATTCCAAACCTTCTCAATCCAGGCTCCCCAGTTGCTCCTCTCCCAATGAGAATACAGCAAATACACACATTTACCATATCTTCACCCCACCTACTCTCCTCTTTTAATACAGTAGAGGGGATGTCAGTCCTCTATGTAAGGTCAATCCCATCCCCCCACCTGCCTGTGATTCTCCATTTGATGACATCTTAATGACTCAAAGGCACCTCAGACTCAAATTCCTAAAACTAAACTCATCTCTATCCCTTCCAAACCTGGCTGGTTGCACATACCAGAATTTCAAGGTGGTCAAGTCTCATCTTTTTTCCTCCATCTCCCACCATGTTCTGTCTACTTGACCTCCTGGATACCTATTTCTCTAATCTGCCCCTTCTTTGTGTTTCCACCTTTGGCACTCAAATACTATCTGCCATCATCTCTGAACTGGACTAATACAATAGCCTCATGAATGTAGGGTACCTCTCAAATCTATTCTCCATATTATAATCAAAGACATTTTGGGGGAGAGAGATAAATATACATATTTTTTTCCAATCTTTTTCTAAACTTTTACATAATATAGAAATCCAAATGTCTAACACAGCCTATAGCCTGTGCCTGGCACTGCCCTACCTGAACTTCAGTCTCATCTTCCAACTCTCTCTCCCACTTACCCCAGGAGCTGCAGCCACACTGGTGTCCTTTTGTTCCCCCCCTGAGCATCACAGTTCTACCACCACAGTAGCAAACTCAACACGTTACTTTTCCTCTGCCTGGAACATTCTCCTCTCCCATACTTTCCTGTCCTGACTCACTGCAATCCTCCTATTTTTGTACCTTAAAATATTATGCATTTCCTATGGTAAAAACCAGTAATTATAATATTCATACAATTATTTAACCATTTCTTTTTTGATACAACTTAATTTTAATGCATCACAGAAATCTGATGGATTTATGGACATATAAATGGATATATTCCTATAGTTATTCTTACAAAGTTATTATTTTGCTCTCAGGTAGAATTTTATCATATTTTATCACCTTTACACATATATTCTTTCAAAATTTTGTTTAAATGTATATGAACATTTTGACAGAATTATTAATGAACACCCAGTGCTGACATCCAGCACTTTTACTTTATTCATTTTTTTAAGGTTATACTTAATTTTAGTTATAAAATATTGACTATATTCTGTGCATTGTACAATATATGCTTGTAGTTTATTTTATACATAATAGTTTGTACCTTTTAATCCCTTAGCCCTATATTCATTTCTAAACTTCCTCCACGAGATTATGAATTTCATGTAATCAGGATCTATTTGTGTTATATTTTATTTTGACACATCTCCACAATAATGAGATTCAATAAATATGTGTTGAATGAATGATTTCTTTTTCAGTTCACTTATAGAAGATAAGAGTGTTTTGAAGCATTTGAACCACTCTGCAGCATTCTGACCCCCAGGATTAAGTATTGATGTTTCATTTGTGTTCTTCTTGCATAGCACTTCCGTAGCACTTACCCTAACAAATGTATCGTTATTAGTTATTATCATTCCTGGCTAGCCAGTGAGTTATTGCTCTAGGTATGAGGAGTGTTTTATTCATTTGGCATCTTCTTCCCCAAAGAGCATCTGGACCTTACTGAGAACTAGGTGCATGTTCATTGAAATGACCTCTGCAGGTATGGGCTTCCCTGGTGGCTTAGAAGGTAAATAATCTGCCTGCAATGCAGCAAACCCAGGTTTGATCCCTGGCTCAGGAAGACACCCCTGGAGAAGGGAATGGCTACCTACTTCAGTATTCTTGCCTGGAGAATTCCATGGATGGAGGAGCCTGGGGGACTACAGTTCGTGGAGTCACAAAGAGTTGGACACGACTGAGCGACCATCACTTTCACTTTACTTTTTCCACAAGTATAAGAGGCTCACTTGAACCATGTAGAAGGCTGGCTGACATTTCTCTATAAAAACAAACAGCACTCAGATTTATACAAAATAGATTTAGTCACTTCAGTTCAGTTCAGTTCAGTTGCTCAGTCGTGTCTGACTCTTTGCAACTGTGGACTACAGCATGCCAGGCTTTCCCATCCATCACCAACTCCCAGAGCTAGCTGAAATCCATGTCCATTGAGTCAGTGATGCCATCCTACCATCTCATCCTCTATTGTCCCCTTCTCTTCCTGCCTTCAATCTTCCCCAGCATCAGGGTCTTTTCCAATGAGTCAGTTCTTTGCATCAGGTGGCCAAAGTATTGGAGTTTCAGCTTCAGCATCGGTCCTTCCAATGAATATTCAAGACTGATTTCCTTTAGAATAGACTGGTTGGATCTCCTTGTAGTCCAAAGGACTCTCAAGAGTCTTCTCCAACACCACAATTCAAAAGCATCAATTCTTCGGCGCTCAGCTTTTTTTAAGGTCCACCTCTCATATTCATACATGTCTACTGGAAAAACCGTAGCTTTAACTAGACAAGACATTTGTTGACAAAGCAATATCTTTGCTTTTTAATATGCTGTCTAGGTTGGTCAGTTTTTCTTCCAAGGAGCAAGCATCTATTAATTTCATGGCTGCAGTCACCATCTGCAGTTATTTGGGAGCCCCACAAAATAAAGTCTCTCACTGTTTCTGTTGTTTCCCCATCTATTTGCCATGAAGTGATGGGACCAGATGCCCTGATCTTAGTTTTTTGAATGCTGACTTTTAAGCCAGCTTTTTCACTCTCCTCTTTATCAGTCACTTATTAAAGGGAAATTGAGACCACAGTTACCCAACATGGATAAATTAAAAAAAAATGAAACTCTAGCTTAATTATCCAGATTGATGAACTGGTTTCAAATTTACTGGTGCTCATTTTGCTTATTTTCCAACACTTTTGAACGCTTACCATAGCAATGACAGCATGCACTTTTTATATACAGGACAAATTCCACTAAAATTCCACAACCCATCATCAAAAACCCAGAGAGTCTAAGCCCTAAACAGTGCAGAAGCATGAATACAGAAAAATATACATTAATACTTAGTGAAGTTCTTTGCCCTCTCTGATCTTCTGCAGGATTCTGCTTCGTCACAATGTTTCCTAGACGTCCAGTTGAGCAAGCACATACACTGGAGAAATGTCGTTTATTTCAGTGAGCCATATAAATTAAAATCAAAACCACGGCATTCCAGAGCTTAGAAGTATGGATTCAACTTGCCATGCTGGAGTCCTACCTACCAGTTTTGTGTGTTCCTGGGTTCCCTCTAAGCCTTCCCTTATACGAAAAATGAAAATTAAAAATATCACCGCACTCACGGGGCTGTTAGAGTGAGTAAAGAATTAACACATATAAAATACTTAGGAGTTCCTAGCACATTTTAAGAGCAGATGAATGTTGGTATTAGAGTCAAACTTTTCATCAGCGTCCTATTACACTGAGGATCTTCGTCGGAATGTAGCCTCTTAAATGTAAAGACCATCTTCTAAAAACGGAGGGTGGGGGGAAGGGGTAATAAAAATTTTAAAAGCTCAATTACAGTAGCGTGAGAACTATAAATGACAGAAGGCAGTGTCGAAACAAAGAGGCGGCCGTCTAGGATGGGCCTGAGATAGAATTCTTGGGCCTGGTCTTCCCATTCAGAAGCCGCCCGGTGCACAATAAGCCTGCTGTTTGTTTGGCTGTTGATGGGTCGATAAGCAGAGGCAGGATGTGTTAATTTCTTGTTAAGCGCGTGTGGCCGGGCCCTCGGCAAACAATGGGCTCCGAGTTGGGGAGCTGCGCCCGGCCGGCCCCCACCGGCGCCCAGCTTCCGGACTCTCGGCCTCCCACATCCCCCCTTTGTTTGCCCGGCCCGGTCGCGCGTGTCGTCGCCGCGGCCACCCCACCTAGCCTTTCCGCCGGCCGCGCCTGGCCCGGGGGCCGCGGGGTCGCGGGGAGGAAGCGGCGGGCGGCGGCGGCGGGGGGCGGCCGGGGGCCGGCGGGCGGCCGGGGGCGGGCGGCCCGGGGCCCGAGGAAGCGCCGCC